>OY744525.1:106903789-107011289 GCA_963556195.1 Sepiola atlantica
ATACTTTTTTTCTTCCAAAGGACAAGTACAGAAAAAAAACGAGAGATAAGGAATTCGTTTGTTATCACATTTATTGTCTTTAAATAACAATCCTTTTGTTATTCACATCTTATTGTCCTTTTAAACAACAATATGGCAAAATTCGTCACATTGGGGGGGGGGGGCTAAGCCCTCCACGTGCGTTAGATACGATCGGAGATCCAGAGTCTTTACATAAAAGATGGGTAAATTGGAAAACCGATCTGGAAATTTTCATACTAGCTTCAGGTGTCATAAATTCTGAGCAAAAAAGAGCTATCCTTTTGTTAACAGGAGGCGAGGGTCTGCGTTAAATTTGGACGAATTTCACGGACGAACAAAAAGCCGGACACGAGGCTAATAAAGAAAGAGTCGATGTATTCCGAACAGCTATAGAACTGTTTGACAAAACTTTCGCTCTAAAGGAAAATATCCCTAAAGCGCGTTCAAGATTTTGGGAGTCTGAACCAAACACGGGAGAAACCGTGAATAATTATATCAAGAGTTTGGCGAAGGTGTGCGGTTTCACTCCAGAACCGAACGAATTCGTCAGAGACAAGATCCTTCTTCACATAAAGGACGCGGAACTAAAAGCCAAATTATATGGTGAAAGCAACTTGACGTTGGATCGTCTCATCCAAATTATTGGGACGTACCACCACAAAGAGGCCCTAATTTTAGGATCTACTTGTACGTCTGATATAAATAGATTAAGCGACAGACAAAAACCTAAACCAAGCCACAATGTGTCATCTGCATGTTATAAGTGTGGGGGGAATGGACATTTTGCAAGAGATTGTGTTAGAAGCAAGCATCACAAGTGTGGAATCTGTGGGAAAAAAGGGACATTTTGAAGTCTGTTGTTTCTACAAAAACAAACAAACAAAAACGCAGAATAGAAACGAACATGACAGAGCCCCAAAATACAGTCGTGGTGGACGAAAGCATTATCATAACAAAGGAATTCAACAGAGTGTAGGGGAAAGGGAAGATAACAAAACTGGTGGCGCTAATGGGTTTAATTTATTCAAAATATCAATGAGTGAAAATGTAATAAACCTCAAAGTCAGAAACACCACCATCCCTTTAGTGATAGACTCAGGAGCACAGCATAATACATTATCTGTAGAGGATTTCAAGAAAATAGAAAAAGAAGGACCCAAAATTAAGCTCCAGCCAGATTCTATTAAACTATACCCCTATGCTAGTGAAAAACCACTTCCCCTTCTAGGAAATTGCATATTGAAGGTTGAAGTTCCTAGCACAAATCGCTACATAACAGTTCCATTTTTTGTCATACCACAGGCCCAAGCGTCACTTTTAAGTGGTAGAACTAGTAAAAGACTAGGACTTTTAAGTGTGGGCGTTAACGCCAACATCTTGAACTGCTCGGAACTGGATATATGGACAAGAATACTAAAAGAATTTCCAAAGGTTTTCAGTGGATTGGGAAAACTGAAAAACTACCAATTAAAATTCAAAATAAATCCAGAAATTATACCTGTCACTCAGCCAGTACGTCGGATACCATTCAAGCGGCGGCAATGTGTCCTAAACAAATTGCAAGAACTGGTTGATCTGGATGTAATTGAGAGGGTCAGGGAACCTTCTCAATGGGTGAATCCTTTAGTGACAGTGGAAAAAAGGCCCGAGGACAATGGAAAAAGCGATGTGAGGATATGTATCGACATGCGTAGAGCAAACGAAGCTATCGTTCGAGAACGTCATCCAGTGCCCACGATTGAGGAAACTATACAAGAAATGGCTGGAGGCAAATATTTCTCAAAAGTAAATTTGAATATGGCCTACCATCAAATAGAGTTGCATCCAGACTCCAGAGAAATCACAACATTTGCTGCACCTGATGGGCTATACCGGTATAAAAGACTTATGTTTGGGGGTAAACATGGCCTCAGAAAAATTTCAGCAAATCATAAGTCAGGTTATAGCTGGCTGCCCAGGAGCATACAACATGTCAGATGACATCATAGTAGTCGGGAAAACAGAAAGTGAGCACGACACTAGACTCGCCAAAGTTTTCCAACACCTAGCCGAACAAGGACTGACCGTCAATGGAAAGAAGTGCCAGATTAAAATGACATCTATAAGATACATGGGCCACATTCTGACACAAGACGGCTTGAAGGTCTCGGACGAAAAGGTGAAGGCTGTAGTTGATGCTCCTCCACCAAAAGATGCATCACAGATGAGGAGTTTCTTGGGACTGGCCCAATTCTGTGCTAAGTTTGTGCCCCATTTTGCTAGTGTAACTGCACCACTTTGGGATCTTACAAGACTAGATTCTGATTGGAAATGGGAAGAAGAGGAACAATATTCCTTTAACAAACTAAAGAAAGGGTTAATTGAAGCGCCAGTCATGGCATACTACAGTGTTGAGTTGCCAACTAGAATCACAACTGATGCTTCTCCCGTTGGCGTGGGTGCAATCATTGAACAACAGCAGCTAAACGGATACTGGAAACCAGTATACTATGCCAGTAGGAAGCTCACACCAACAGAGTCCCGATATTCTCAATTTGAAAGAGAAGCACTGGGAGTATTCTGGGCATGCAAAAAGTTCAGTCTGTACCTCATTGGATGTGACTTTCAGATCCTGACTGATCACAAAGCGCTGGTAAAGATACTATCACCTTCCTCGAAGCCCCCTTCAGCAAGAGTGGAGAGATGGCTGTTGTTTTTACAACAGTTCACCTACAAAGTCATCCACATTCCTGGCCGAACCAATAAGGCGGACCTGCTGAGTCGACAGCCCGTTGAAAACCCAGACAAAACTGAGGAAAAGGAAACAATGGACTACATCTACAGTATCATTAAAGATGAAGTGGAAAAAGCTTCAAAGGATGATGCTACGATCTCCAAACTTCGGCAAGCTATATCCGAAAATGACTGGACCCATTTCAAAGATACTGCATTTCATGCAATCAAAGATGAACTCTGGATAGCAGGACAGATGGTCATCCGAGGACGCAGGATCATAATCCCTGAGGCACTTCAGGGGCGGGTAGTTGTACTGGCTCATGAAGGACACCAAGGGATTGTGCGAACCAAAAATCGCCTACGGTCCAAAGTTTGGTGGCCAGAGATGGATAGAATGGCAGAAAAGCGAGTAAAAGCGTGTTACCCATGTCAAGTGGTTGGCAAAAATGCCCCTCCAGAAGAACTAGAGAGTACACCGCTGCCTGACCAACCCTGGACCTATGTAGCTGTTGACCTACTGAGTGTCTCCGAAGGGAACTACCTGCTGGCTGTTGTCGACTACTACTCAAGATGGCCAGAAGTTGCGCATATGAAAATAGCAAATGCCAAAAATGTAACGGGTGCACTAGAAATGATGTTCAATCATCATGGATATCCCAACTATCTGAGGAGTGACAACGGACAGCCATTCTCATCAAGAGAATTCAATGAGTATATGAATACTCACGGCATCACCCAGGTGAGAGGGATCCCGTATTGGCCACAGTCCAACGGCGAAGTGGAACGGTTCAACAGAACAATCCTAAAGGCAATTAAGATCGCCAAAGTCGAAGGGAAAGACTGGAGGACTGAACTAAGGAATTTTCTGTTCCAATACCGAACCACCCCTCACACAGTAACCGGAGTATCCCCAGCGAAGTTACTAATGAACCGCGAACTCCGAGGTAAGCTGCCAAGTATTGTAGGAGCGTCCACTGATTTTAGTGACGTACATGATAAGGATGCTCTACACAAACTAAAACGCAACATAGCTGCTGACCAGAGAAGAGGAGCCAGAGACCAACAGATCCAGAGAGGGGACACAGTATTGTGTAAAAATTTACACAGAACAAACAAGCTGGACGCTCGGTTCGAGTCTCAGCCCTATCAAGTTGTGGAAAAGAAGGGAAATGCTGTTCTAATACAACAACCCCAAGGCCAAGTGAGAATGAGAAACGCTGCCCATGTAAAAAAGGTACCCGGCGACATGCAGTATAGTCCTGACTACACCGACGTCCCTAAAGCAGTTTACTCTCCCCCTGATACAACCCACTGGCCCCCTACTTCTACAACAGATATCGAAGACACACACCTCAACCCAATCGATGCACTTCCCATCTCCAGTCCAGACCCTAAGGAAACTGCTCAAGAACCCCTAACACCAGCCCTAACTGCCCCTAGTGGTTCAATCAGAACACCTAGAGTAAGATCCACCCCAGTGTGTCAAGAAGACTTTATAGTGACATAAATTTATAAAAAAAAGAGGGAAGATGTAGTGTCGAAGATCACGTACCAACGTGATCGGTACGAGAGTAGGAAGCAGCAGCAGCAGCGACATAGCTAGGGACATAGATAGAGAGATTACGACCGTTGATACACACATGTTGTTATAACCCTTGTTAAATAAAGATATGTTTACAACCACCACAATTGACTGTTGTTTATTACCAAACACCACAGTGTCCATTTTCAAAATTGCAATAATTAAACATGAATACATTTTAAAGCGAGTTTTAAGCGAAAATATTTGTGGCTGATATTTTCAAATTACTTAATTTTCACTTTTTAATTCTTGTTATATTATATTCGTTTTATCTTAACAAAATTCCTGTTTTAAAAATTCCTAACAAAATTCTAGGTCAAAGGTTGTAAATATGATATTTTTTCGATGATTTTTTTAGACGATAATTAAGATGTAGTTTGGGGTACGAGTATTCATTCTGGCAGCACGCAACTTAATATGCTAAAAGTATTTTGATAATAAAAAAATACAAACTCGAGCGCCCCTAATGTGGGGGTTGTTGTCATAAATAATGACGTATTTTCTCCATTAGAGAACTGTCCCTGTTAGGCGATTTGGTCACACACCGACCAATCAGCTTGCAGGGCGCATTTATTTTACCTATCCGTAGAAGGACTAATTCACCCCCTTTGGGAATCACGAACAATGATCAGAATGTTTTATGAAAGCAACCAAAAAAGGCTCCTCCACCTCCCTACTACTCTCCTTCCCTCATTCACTGGATTCCCGATCATTGCCTATCTTAACTAGAAGATATACTGTTCGTTCATTTTCGGCAGCTAAAGAACGTTTACTGTTCCTTTCCTCACTCGGACACTGTAAAACTTTCTTCAACCTATACCATACGGTGTGTGTAACTTGAATAAACCTTTTCATTGTTGTTATAAAAAAGGGTTTGTTTTTCTTTTCTGGATGTTCTGTTGTAATTTTTGATGTCTTCTGTTTGTGTGGTCTGAGAATAATTTTGTCGTCTAGTATATTTGGGAGATTTGTTCGCAATGTTCTATACATTATTTAATTTGCAGGGGACGGTTCACCATTTTGTAATTTAGTCGTGCGTAATGCTAAGAGCGCTAATTGAAGTGATCGCCACTTTTGAATGTCTTTTTTAACGTCTTTTTATTGTCTGTATATTCCTCTCAACCATGCCATTTTCTTGATGATAATGTGGGCTTGTTTTCGTGTGAGGTAAATGCCATTTTTTTTGCAATTTTTAAAAATTCAGCCGAATTGAATTCTGAACCGTTGTCACTGACAACTGTTTATGGAATGTTGGATTTGGCAAAAGTTTCTTTGACTGTTTTAATTACAATTTTCGACTGGCAATTTTTTATTTCGTGCAAATAAAAAAATCTTGTTGTATAGTCATTATTGTGACATACACATTTCCAAACGGGTAGAATACGTCTGTTCCTACTTTGGTCCATTTGTGTGCTGCCACTAAAGACGCAACAGCAGCAGATAAAGAAAAGTGTCATGTAAAAAAATTACAAAATGCCCAGCAATCAGGTTAAAAGAAAACTTGTGATCCCCACTTTTGAATCAGAAGAGAACGGTGGCAAGAGGATCAAAATTATAGCTTGCCTATCGATGTACTAGGAAAGTTCGACATGTATGCGTATTGTGACGTATTTGTTTTGAGCGTAAATGATCAGAAGGGGCAGGAGCAAGATCTTCTGGAGAGGAGGATAGCCCCCCCCTCCTAAATAATGGAAGTATACTTGATTATCTGAGAAGATTGAGCGTATGTTCCTATTTACTTGCCTGTCTACGATGGTTGGTTTCTAATAAGAGGAAAATCCAGCTGCCCAAAACTGAGTTATGGCCCATGTGCGAAAACGTCGTGCGGTACCAATATGGCGGCATGCTTCTAGAAAATTATGACGAAGGAAGTTTGACTTAACATGTGAATGAAATGAAATGTCGAAAGAAAGATATGACTATATTAGAAGTCACCAGCGAGCAAGTGCTCACTCTACATGTATGGCGTTTTAGAAATGAACGAAGGAAGGAAAATACTAAAAACAGGAATAGCATCGAGTGAATTAAAAATGAAAGAAAACATCACTAATTAACAAACAATTTATTTCCGATAAGATATTTATCAAGCTATAAGTTTAGCTGGAATATAAGAGTTTGTTTTAATGAGTGAAATGTTCTTTGTAAAGTGTATACTTTGTGTTCGCTGATATAAATGTTCATTTAAATCGTGTCCTTTTTTAGAAAGGCTTATTATATATGTGTCTATATTAGTTAGTGCGTATAATGATAATATGAGGAGTAATATGTGGGTGTGGATAAGGGTTCTTTGTTTGTGCGCGCAAGGAAGGAAAAGCTTGTACATACTTTTTGAAGAGTTCGTTCTTCTTGTCTCCCAAACCAAGAAGCCGAGGGTTGGAGTGGACGGCGAACTTTTTGTGTCTTCCTTCCTGGTTTGTCTGGATGAAAGAGAGAGCTTTGTCTATTCTCTTGTTCTTTTATAGGCTTACGAATTTGCGTCACTTATCGATGTGCTAGTTTTTTATTAGCTGGGCCATACTGAGCCAGCATGTTTCTGCAAGAAATCGTTTGTTTGTTTTTGCGCGCGAAACAGAAAGCGTATCGTAACGAAACAAAGAAAGAAAGGGAGAAGCAAGTCACACCATTTGCTTTTTAGCGTTCGTCCGGAACGTGTCTCGTATACTACAGGGTACTCTGGATGGGAACAAAAATATAAAAAACTGCCAATGTTTAAGGATTTCTCCTTCACTGACTGAGTAGAGAAAAGACTAAGTGCAGCATCAAAACAAATACTACACTTTGATCATAGTCAAAAGACCAAGAGCATAAGTTAATGATTTAAAAAATATCTTCTTTTTTTCTTCGACTTTTAGATTATTTTTAATTTTTGTCTTGCAATTTAGCGTTGGGAGTTGTGAAGAACATGTTTTTTTTGTTATTTTGCTGAAAAATAAATTAGAAAAAATAACATAAATTAAAAATAAAACGATGTGTGTGTTTTTTTTTTCAAACTTTAAAAAATTATAAAATTATAATTGTCTTTATTTTTATTTTTTAGCCAACAAACATGCAGAAAATATTAAGGAAACGCTGCACGCTCCAGATTATAGATTTTTACCAATTCGAATCGTATTTACTGCAGTTACTGAAGAAGAAACACCCGTTTTTACGTTACACTTACATTTATTTTAAACTGTCATTTAATTAAGGACATTTTCAAAAGTTTTATTACGGCAAGGAATATAGACATTTGTGACATCTTTTTAGCGGGGTAAGTAAATTGAAACCGGGTAAAAACGAGAGAAAGGTTATAATTACAGTTCACACTTATCAAAGTAAAAACTTGGAAGTAAAGTTCATGTACTGCGATTAAAACATAAAATATTGTAGTGAAATTAAGACAAGTGACAAGTTTGGGGAGAAAACTAATTTTGGGAGCACAAGTGGATCACATTAAGTCCTAGAAGCATCTCTTTTTGCTTACATAGGAAATTATAACTTAATATAAATTGTTTAAGATGGAACAATAAATTATAAAAGTAATTCGTGTTATTTTTCAACGACGAGAAAATCAAATAAACACTGGATATATTTTTTTTAATTTTGTAAACAAGATGTTTTAAAAAATGGCAAAAATAAAATGAAAAAAAGAAAAAATACAATAGAATTATTTGTTAGAAATTGTCATACCACATAAATAATCATAATCGTTTCCCTTGTTATTTACAGACCGAACTTTCCTATATTCTTCTTATCCCCCTTCAGAAAGAGATGGTAATGTTTGGGAAGATGATCTCCCGTTACCTCTGAAAGATGTGATGAATTTACAATAACACAAACGTACTGTGTTTCTTTGCATCATAACAGTAATCGTAAATCCGGTGGAAATATAAGGAAAAGACGGAAACAGTCTTTTTTAAATAGATCGTACCTAAGCACATTTAAGATGTTCACAGCCATTATCTATTTACCGTTAAGTGTGAGGGAATGACGATTGAAATTTCACTAAAACGCAGCTAAGTGTTTGCATACCTATTGTCTTTTTTATCGTATCTTGTTCTATTTAAGTCTATCTTTATAATTAAGTTTTTGTGTTCCTGTCTTTTATTTATTCTTAATTATTCATCTTTTTTCTACCATGCGCCTGTCTCTCCTTACTGCCCCGTGAGAATCTGGGGGAAAAAGACAATTTGCATGCTCCCCGTTATTTAAGTTTAACCTCTTTCTACCTATTATAAGAGGGAACCTATCTTCAATTACCCGTTATCTCTAGAAGAGATATGAAAACTTATTCGAGGGATAAACTTAATGTTTCTTCCTGCAGTGACTCAAAAATACATGACATAGTACCCTTCTCGGTAAGATGGACCCGCATATCTAGTTAGATTACCCATATAGGAGAAGGAAAACTTTGATGTAAAACATGTGTACTGATTTACAACGTCTTGGCGCCAAACCGCTAGGATGGGAGGTTTCTTTTGTCCTGGTCGACAACCTTTCTAGAGCTGAAGACTCGAACAAAAATATCCCGGTTGCAAACCTAAAATTGGTTAAGGAGTAGATAGGCTATGACTATCACCCGACTTTGCACTTCTTCTTTGTCTATTAGCCAGGTGCAGAGGACCTTCAAATACACCCAGTGAGTTGCTTTGTTTCTTAACTAGGAAAATTAACACCGTCCCATTCATCTCTATTTCTCTGTCTAGGCAAGTTGGGAGCAATTTATTGTCAGTTTCTGACAGGTACATGCTTGACAGCTAGTGTTGCTGCTGTTTGCGACTGGTTGTACAGGATCCTTAACTCTTATGTAGCACTAAGAGCAGCTGCTTTATCAACAGTTTCATGATATCTAGATAACTGTAGTACCATGTCGCGCATAAAAAGAAGACCATGTACTCATCTCTGATAGACTGATTTGTGCCATAATTCCATAATTTAATACTCGGATAATAGTATATTTGCTGGCATGAAACAATCACCCACTTTTTCCAAGCCATTTTATCCCAAAACAAACAAAATGCCATTACAAACATAAATAAATAAGCTTAAACCAAATGCTCACCTATAAACAACCTGTTCGCTTTCTCCCTTGAGGCTAGCGTTCACAAATATCCGAGTGCTTAGAAATCTCGATGATGTAGTATATTTTCTTCTAGTAATCTTTCCGGATATCCTAGCACTAAGTAAAACTAAACTACACTCATCATTCTCCTCTAATGACTTTGACATTACTGGATACCTTCCCACTCTGCCGTAAGGACTCTGACAAATATACGCACAGACTGAAGTTTATATTCGTAATACTCTCTTCTTGATAAGAGAAAATAGTCTAGAATCAAATGATCAGCCTCCCATGTCCTGTAGTACTCATCTAGTTTATGCTAAACTTTTTTCTGACCAACAGTATAGATCTAGGTAAGCCCGTTCTCCCATGGATATCCTAACGGTAATCTCTGAACGCATATACCATACACTAGATAAAGCAGGTGAAGCCGTTGACAAGATCTGGCATGAAGGTATTTTCTTTTAATTAATAGGTACGGTATTACGTGAAAAATATTAAATGTAATCAGATTCTTCTTAGCCAAATGAAAAATCCAAGTTGTCCTCGATACCGTACATCTTAACAACATGACATTCATTCGGGTCTGCTTAAGGAGTCGATTCTTTTGACCATTATTATACTTGCATTTCATAAACAACCTCCCTGATTTAATGGTGTCCATAATGTATATATTTGCAGTTTATTCTCAACATGTAGACAAAACGAACACACACATATGCAAGACAATCCTTAGAAAATGACATCCAGTCTGTAGTGGAATGGGATCATACATGGATGGTTACATTTAATGCTACTCAGACAAAGCTCATTTCAGTTAACAATTTTAAGAAACATTTTCAACCACCGATTGCCATGGCTAATAACACTCTACCTGAGAGTCCATCATTTAAACTCTTCGGCCTAATATTAACAGGGAATATGAATTGGAACAAAGAAATTATGCTCCCTTTACCATGCCAGAAACCTTCTCACACCTGCCATTAGCCTATATATCTACAAACACACCATTTGCAATACATGTCACATTTAGGTTGGTGCACCCACTTCGTAAGAATCTTAAAATAAGCCTCTAATCTAATAGGTCCTACACTGGTTAGCAAGTGTATACCAAGTTTCAGACCCCGCCCCCTCATCGCAATGTTACATCTCTGTGCTTGTTTTACAAGCAAAATCCCTTTTACTCTAGATTTCTCCAGATATTGGAAGGATTTCAACTCTAATAGCTCTGTTCCTCGACCTTAAGAATATCCTCCCTGCTCCTCATTTCTTTGACTGTACCAATAAGTAGAAGTTTAAATATATAGTGAACAAACATCTGCATAACTCCCCACTTAGGATGTCTCTATAAAAATGGCCCCTAATTCACAGTAGCCCTTACGTCTTAGTGGCAAAGTGCATTTTTTGGGGTGAATAAAAGTTTTTAAAAATACAAAAGAAATACACAGGGGCTGGAGCTTTGCAGAGAGTGCACTATCTATCAGATTAGTAATTCTTTTTTTCAAGAGGGAGAAACTAGAGGTTTGTTCACAAGCCTAGATGTTCCAACAATACTCCATGGTTAAGGTTAGGGTTAGAAATATAGAATAGGTCAGAGATTAACTAGCCTGGTAGAGTAAGTCTACCTTCATTGCGGCAAATTTTGAAGCATATTCTATGTACTATTTCATATTGCCTGAGAATGTCAGGGCAATGAGTTTGAACGTTTGACTGTCAGCTATTACAATCGGTGGTGGGAAAGGTTTATTATTGTTATTAAAGGAAAAGAACATTGTCTTGATAGCACTAAATGTGACCATCCATTTCTGCCTCATTCTAATACAGACTGCAGATAATTTCATAAGGATTCAACTGTTTCCTCGGAATGTGTACATTTGATTTGCTCTCATGCCTAAAATAGAGCGTAATGTCATCAGCAAATACACCTATCTCAGATGTTGTCGTTTATTAAGATGAGGAAAAATATAGGTCCATGTATCGACCCCTGACACACACTGATATTGTGTTGTTTTGATATACGGCCATCGTGAATGACTTAGAGGTTTCTTTTAGCCAGGAAAGATCAAATAATATAAAATATTAGTCAAGTAATAACGTAAGAGTTAATTTTCCCCAGAATACCTTTATTCTAGACCTTGTCAAAGGCATTGGAGGTATCTAGAGCTACCGTCCTAGCTTCACCTTATGTATTCAATGTGCAGTATATATACGTTCAGAGATTACTATTAGGATATCCGCAGACTTACGGGTATGCTTTAATCTGTACTGTTGATCAGAGGGAAACAGAGTTTTCAAAGTGGTGAACTATCGTTAGAGTGATAAATGATTCAAAGATTTTTGCGACAAGCGAAATGAGACTTATGCGATAAAAATGTTTCAAGTCAGTTCTTTCTCCAAGAGATGATGGAAACTAGTACATTTATTTTTATTAATATATAAAATCTGGTCCAAATATTTTTGAGATGTTGAAATTTTTATATCAGCCAAATCATGAGAAGAGATGCTGATCATCTCATCTAATGCGGTTTCATCTCTAGTAGAAAATTAGTTGTTTGTGGAATTCAAGTTAAAGTTTAGAGCAAACCGCTAAGCAAGCAATTAAGACTTGTTTTTTTTGCTGTTCATTCTATGCCTGCTATGCCCCATTCAGATATTTCTTTTGCACTATTCATCTGGGGGAAAAGTTTTACTCCAAGATGCATCTCTGAGAAATTCCCAATCTGCACGTTGATAATATCTTGCTGTTTTGAGTAAAAGCGTTTTGGTTTGGGTTTGGGCGTTTAGGTTTTCAGATGATCAGCATTCGCGGGTGAGCTATGGGCAGCTTTCACATATGCTTCAAGCAGTTGTTGAGAATATGTCGATAATTGATGATTACTGGTCCTCACGATCTGGTTGGTAGATTGGAAAGGTGACGGTAATAGGCAATCGGGAAGCTACATATGAAATAGGCAACTGAATCTGTGGAGCTCTAAATAATTTGGCTGCACTGACTCGAGGAAAGTGCTATCAGAGATATAGTTAATTAGGGTACAGTCCAAGGTAACAGTAGAGGAAACATAGGTAAGTGACGCTGCTTCGTAAGATAATAATGTAGGTCTGATCTTTGGATTTTAGACTAAGTTTTCTAGTTCAGGAGCAAGTGTACGGATATAGAATCCGAGCTTGTGCATGTTTGTCCAAATTTTAGTGTATATGAAAATAGTTGGATATTGATGAGTTTAGTTTTGTTTCGCAATGTACATGTCAATAAACATTTGAAAGCAACTGTTTAACAAAACCCACGTCAAAGAGTCAGATAAATGTCTAAGGCACTTAATTTCAATATTAAACCTACTAGTTGACATGGTAGTAAAACAATTTACTCAACTGATTGATAAAATTGTAAATCATTGTAAAATTATTTTTTCATTTCTCTTTGAAAAGTCCAGTAAAATTCAAACTGAAGATCACCTCGATTTTGGGTTTCTCTGAAAAAATCTTTGAACGTTGAACAGGCAACAACCTTTACATACCTAATATATATTTGGCATTGATAATACGGTTAATTACTATTATTATTATTATTCCACATTAGACATCTAAGAATGTCAATGCAGCTTCTATTCCGAGAATAAAAGGCTGCATTTTTTTAATAAGAAATTACAAAAAGATTATGCACATTAGACATTTGGATAATTTTAATGCATGGCTAAAGAAAGTCCAATGCTAGATAAGTGAATGATTTTATTAGTAAAAAATGAAAATCTATTCGTCACTAATTTAATTTTAGTTTTGCTTTTGTTTTGTTTTTAAAAACGTCTTCTGATTTTAATTTTCTAAAAGTATTTTAAAAGTTAAATTTAATATTAAAAGCAATTAGGTTTTGTAAATTGCTAAATGGTATGTAAACGATGAATACTATGTTGACAAGTACAACTAGATCAAAATTAATGTAGGAATGTTAACTCAAGTATGGTTAAACAGTCTTCAAGTTCCTGAATGTGTACCTCATTACGTGAGTATATGTATTTAAAGCGTTTGAACACCAAATCCTGAGATTATTAAAACATTTGCTGAGAAGCTTAATGTTCAATTTAAGATCACATAACAAGAAAATACTTTGCAGAAAACCTTCAGTGTACACGACTGTCTGAACAATGCCGCATGTTGAGAGGAACAGAACCATGACTCGTTTTTAACTCAAGTTAACATCACTGCAGATTACTTGTCTCGTTATGTGTCTCTGAGTTAAACCCTCTCGATATTATTCTTTCAAAGTACATTAGCTTTCACTCATTTGAATTAAAATATTATTTTAGAAGAATAAATGAAGATAAAAAACTAAAAAGAGACAGAACAAAAACAGGAGTAAAATCAGGCGAACTAGACGCAAGCAAAAAAAGCAATAAAAATGTATGCTATTGGGAAAGTAAACCTTTATTAAATATATAGAAGTGGATAAACTGGTTATGTCGATTTATCGAATCGTTTTAGCATTGTCTTATATTTTAATCATAAAAAATTAAAGCAACTAGGATTACATTTTCAGTTAACCAAATAAATTAAATTTTTAATTTTTAGAAGTTTAGAAGTAGCTAAGAAGAGTTATTCTTTTTTAAATTTGAGGTAAGAATTGCTTAAATTCAATATCAACTTTCGAAAAGTGGAGTCTGCGAACTTGCATTAAAAATAACTTTTGTTTTTATCTCATTTGTGTTCTAAGCGCAGTCAAATTATCAACAAAAGCCGCTCAATCAGTGTATGTGTTTGGAGCAAGACAAGAATATAATTACAACATTGGTGTGCCATTCTAAGGAATCGTATGTGGAGCAATTTAAGGCAATATGTTAATAAATACCCAAAATTATTTGTTATAAATTATTATTGTAAACAACTGAACATTTTCCAAACTAATATTAGAGATTGTTTCCGTTTAGTTTTCATTTTCAAATCTCCTGAATAATTTTCCAAGAGATTTTCAAATTGAATATATCATATAAACCTCTAATTTAAATCGCTGCCATATCTATAACTTTTTTTCTCTTTTGTCTTATTCTTTGCAGAAAAATTATCTCGTTTGTTTATTCTTATTTAATTTTCTGTTACAACTAATTTCATCGACTGAGTTAATAAACAGTTTATAAGAGCTATCATATTTTAGCCATGAAAAAAATGAAGGTTCATATATTTTAACGAAATATTGCTTCTCGTCTAAAATTGGTGGGGAAAACTGTGTTCAAAAAGATGTTCTTCTTATACAAAGAGCCACATGTGTTCAAATATGGGTTACTATATCATATAAACAAGAATATGGCTACATTACACAGTGTATTTCTGTGAAATCTCTCTGAATATTTTAGTATAGTTACAACTAAATCTAACTTTACTTAAAACACATTTTAATTGAGATCTCTTGTGGATTCAAATATGTTCGAATAAATGTTCTGAGTAAAAGAAGAGTCAAATATCTTAAAAGAATATGCTTACTTTCCCATTTTTTTCTTTTTATTTTCATTCATTTGCTGGGGACAGGGCATTCTTCCAAATGCCATATGATCACCGCTTTCCAGTATGTGTTTGCATATGTCTCAACAAGTTTGTTTTCTGAATAAAAGAAGAACCACAGACTTTACAAGAAAATGGCGTTTCCCCTGTGTGTGTTCGCATATGTGTAATTAAGATTGTTTGCTGACTAAAAGAAAAGCCACACACTGTACAAGAAAATGGCTTTTCACCAGTGTGTGTTCGTATATGTGTAACTAACGTTTGTTTTCTAGTAAAAGATGAGCCACACACTTTACACGAATATGGCTTTTCCCCAGTGTGTATTCGCATGTGTTTGACTAACGTCGTTTTATGACTAAAAGAGGATCCACACACTGTACAGGAATATGGCTTTTCTCCTGTGTGTGTTCGCATATGTACAACTAACGCATATTTATTACTAAAAGAAGAGCCACAAACTATACAAGAATAGGACTTTTCTCCTGTATGTGTTCGCATATGTTTTACTAGTGTCTCATTCCGACGAAAAGACAGGCTACAAATTGTACAAAGATATGGCCTTTCCCCAGTGTGTATTTGCATATGTGTTACTAACGTTTGTTTTCTACTAAAAGAAGAGTCACACACTGTACAAGAATATGGCTTTTCTCCAGTGTGTGTTCGCAGATGTGCATCTAATGTTGCTTTTTCACTAAAAGAAGAGTAACAAACTGTACAAGAATATGGCTTCTCTCCAGTGTGTGTTCGTATATGTACATAAAGATTTGAGTTACTTGAACTAGAAAAGCCACATATTTGACAAGTATATGAATTCCCTTCTGTATCTTTTCTGTGTTTTTTCATATTTTTAAAGAGGATCACAAACTTTGCAATAAACTTTTCTCTACTCTGTGATTTTGTACTGTGTTTAAAATGTAATATCACATGATATCATGAGAATATTATTAATTTACAATATGGATGCTTAATCTTTTTGATTTATCAGACTTATTTGTTTTACTTTAACCTGATCACAATCAGAAATTCAATATCATAAAAAATATTCAATGTAGATGAAGATGTATATAAAATAGATCAATATACTTTCTCGTTTTTTACTTGATATATTATTTTCAATTTGATATTAATGAAAACAAAACTTAGACAAAATTTCTTCAGAAAACTCCTGCATTCAATATCAGTATTTGTTGATCACATATAGACTTGTTTAAATTTCCCATAAAAAATTTCTCCTTCATCTTTGACTTCATATCATCAACATAAAAATCATATTTTCATTAATTAAATTAACAATTTTTAAAAGGTCGTTTTCATACTAAATTATGTACCACTTTTCTCCTTTATTTCTGATTTTTTTCTAAATTTCTAAATACTTATAGAAAATTGTATTTGAAACGTTGATTTTTTCAAGATTGATTCTTTCAAAATTCTTATTCCAATTTGAAAAATAACTTGCGTTTCATCTGAATATTATAACAGACACATTATTTATAAGAATATAACCATTACGCATGATGAAACGATGTATTTTGTTGGGTAAGAAAATCCATATATTTCACAAGAATGTCCTTTTTTTACAATTTGTATCTTCTTCATAAAATCTAGTGAAAACATTTGTCACCATAATCTTCATCTAAGAAGTGTTTTTATGGTCACTGTTCTTTTCTGCTTGGTTGTTGTACACTCTTCATGTTTCAGTCAGTGAACTTTTCAGTTTTCTTCAATTCTCTTGTCAGAGAATGGTGATCCATTAAAATTCACCAAGCAGTAATATCTGTGAAAAGAAAAAAAAATGTAATTATTTACAGCCTAATTTATACAAAAGCATTCCATTTATTTATCAATCATCATAATCATCATTCTTAGATTGTTTTCCCAGTTTGACTTTGGTGTAGAAAATCATACATTGATTGTCCATGTGAACACAGCTTAGTGGATAAAGGTTGAGAGATAGTAAGGAGTGAATAATTTTAATATATTGTGAGTTCAATCAGTAGTGAATGAAGTTAAGTAAATGACTAAAACGTTTGACACATGAAACTGTCACAACAGACTCACGAGAAATGCAATGACTGTAACCAAGAAAAAAATAAACTATTTTACGCTATTGCGATTCTCAATTTCATTTAGCAAATTATTTAAAACCTTTTTGACTCTATAAGCAAACAAATTTGTTAGTAGAACTAGTATTTGAAATCTGCATTGGCAATAACTTTTAAGATCATGGAGAATTATATTGAAAAAGTCCACCACTTCTTAGTGCATCCATGAAAACAACCAAATAAGAAAGATTAATAAAGTTTTTGTATTAAAACATATATTTAAAGTAAAACGAATAAAAATAATTAAAATTAAAAACTATTTCGCTTCAATACAGACAACACCAGCATGCCGCTTTTATCTCATTTTTATGCTGTAACATTTATAATGATGGAAAAACATTTGATTATTTTTTGTTATAAATGAGTGTGGTTTAAATTAAAAAGGAGGATTACTGTAAAAAAATGAAGGGTTACCAGTTTTGAAGTGTGTGTGAACAGTTTCGATTTTCAGTGAAAAAAAAAACTTCTGTTCATATTTAGATTTTTTATAGGCAGCATTCATTTACATAAAAGAACAACTACTTAAGAAGGAACGAATGGGGAAAGATGTGCAATTCGAAATTTGACAGCTGGGAGATAAGATTGAGATTGTTTGTTGCGTTGCTGTATAAGAGAATTTGTAAGATTACACAAATGAAAAACAAGTGTACATACCGTTGAGCCTAAATAAAATTTATAAACCACAATTTTAATTTGAACGTCTTTCGAAAAACCTATTAAGAAGAGTTAAAAAATAATAATTTTCTCTACTTATTGTCAGTCTTTAAAATTTAAATTTCATATAAGATATAAAAATAATTATATGTAGATATAAAAAGATAAAGAATGATATTTTTAACAGGATATATAAAAACCTATGTTCGATGAAGGATCATAATACAATTAATGTGTGTGTGGGGGAAATACTCAGTTTTTCTGGCCACTATGTGTGTACGTTTTTAGGGAGTACCTTTTTTATTTACAATTTAACAAAAGAATAAAATGGCTGACTTGTGTATGAATGAACTGCAATGCCTTATGGTGATATTGTATTTCGTAATTAGATGTTTGTAGTGAGAGATATTAACTTATTTGTTGTCTTGGCAACGGTGTGGTCTGTGTGTTTAGGAGGTTTGTTTTCAATTTGCAATGTAGAACTGAATCGCACTAAAATAATTGAAAAGTATCGTAATACTCTTTCAAGTGATTGTTATAAAATGAATGTGGGGTGATATTCATTGACTTGTTTCCTCAAAATATTTGGCTGACTTGTGTAGTAATAAACCGAAAAGAATTATAGTGGACTTAAACTTTGTAATTAAATAAATGTATAAGTGTAGAGAGGGTGGAATAATATGCAGACTTATTTGCTTGGTCGTGTCATGTGTATATTTGGTTGGGCGTTTTTTTTTGTTTTGTTTTAACATAGTTCACCCCAAACAAAGCAGGTGTCCACTGTAGACGTAAGGGGCTACTGAGAAAAAAGAGAGAAGGTTTGGGGGGGTCAACCTAAATTGGGAGCTGCACAGCGAAATGTCTGTTTACATTAGTTATAAATTTCTGCATATCAGTACCGTAGGGGAAATAGGGGGTAGGGAGGGAGTTCCAGAGGCCAGCAGCACGAGGAAAGAAGCTATTGGAGTAGAAAGCTCTCCGGCATCTAGGGGCCTCCACAGTGAATGGATGGGATTTAGCTGATTGTCGAGTTTGTCTTGTGAATTTACGTCGAGGGGGCACCAAAGTAGCCAGTTCATCATGTTATGCGTATGTTTGCTTGGGCGTGTTATGTGTATGTTTGCTTGGGCATGTTATATGTATGTTTGCTTGGGCATGTTATATGTATGTTTGCTTGGGCATGTTATGTGTATGTTTGCTTGGGTGTGTTATGTGTTATGTGTATGTTTGCTTGGGTATGTTATGGGTATGTTTGCTTGGGTATGTTATGGGTATGTTTGCTTGGGTGTGTTATGGGTATGTTTGCTTGGTCGTGTTATGTGTGTGTTTGCTTGGGATTTGTTTTTATGTACAATCTAACAAAATAATAAAATGCCTGACACGAAAGAAATCGTGTTGGAATATAATTTTGTAATTAAATAAATATTTGGATGGGAGAGACACTTACTGACTTTTTTCTGTGACCATTGTATTTAGAGAATTTGATTTTAAAAGACCAAGAAGCTTAAGTAGATATTTCTTTCTTTCTTACATCTATTCTATAGTGCAGTTTCTGCAAAAGTAAAAACATGTTAAGATTCGATTACACATTATTGACCCAAAACTATGCTAAACAGAGTTTTAGCTAACAGTTTAAAGGTTGCTTTGTATGCCTAGCTTAGACTTATGCTTGGTACATAATGAGGGTCGTGTTTAATAGTAAAATTTGAGTGACACTTTTAAGGGTCAGAGGTGACATCAAAGTGGATGTCAATGAAATCACATGACTTCTGACTGGGGATTTTCTGTCTCTTTGGCCGGGGAGACTCAAGAAGAAAAGAAGCTTCTGTGCGCTGCCCCCAATGGGGCAGCATACCCAGTGTGGCTGTGTGTAACTATCTATTTGTCTTTCTCTTGTACACACGTGGCCAGTCACTCTGATGTTTTATGCAACTGTCTCTTGTTTTAAATAAACCTTTTTTTTCTAAACATTGGCATCCAAGTGGTTTGATTACACGGGTGTATAATGGTTTATACACACATCGGTAAGTAAAAATGTAACATGCTGTAAATGGCAATCAATATTGTCATATAACAACAAATTGTATATGTCCAAAACATTTGAGTTGCTTCATCATCGCTATCTGGGGTTGTTTTCTCGTTTCAACACCTAATTAAATAATTATCTTATTTAATTAAGTGTTGAAACGAGAAAACAGCCCCAGATAACGATGATGAAGCAACTCAAGAATTATTTGGGGGTTTCACGAAGTAGAAATAGTGGCATCAACAAAAGAATATCGCTTTTGATTTCATTTTTAGCCCTCCCCTCCCAGCGTCCAAAAAATCTGGCTCTCTCTCTCAAATCAAGGCTGACATACGAGGAACGTCTCTGTAGAGTTGTTTTTTCATCAGATGCTGTTTTCAGATGTTAAGTGCAACTTTTAGAATTCTGGTGTACACACCATTGATTTTCTTTTCTAATCTTTTGGTGAAAGTGCAGGTGCTACTTCCATATACAAGAACTGATATAACAATGGTTCCAAATACGACACATTTCATATTGGTAAAAAGATTTGACTTCCAGATCGCTTTCATCTTGTCCAGTCCAGCCTTGCTGATTTAAACCTTTAGTTCACTCTGTAGAATTTTGTTTTGTAACTTAACTACTAAGATAGGTAAACTTGTTGACATTTTTTTAGACAAGTCCCACTTAAAGAAGATATATTTCCACATTCATTCAGGAGAATGTGCTCTAGTTTTTGTGTCTACATGAAGCCTTATGCAATTTACTGCACCTTCGAGATAATGTAGTATGGCTTCTGCTTGTTTAGTTGTCAGCAAAAATTGTATGGTCATCAGCATAGTGTGCGTCCTGCCTCTTGTAGGTAACAATGTCAAGCCATTTTCTTTCAACTTGTCGATTGACATACAGAAGATGGAGTCAAGACAGATTATAAACAGACAGTGCGCTATAGTATTACCCTGAAGAACACCAGTGTAGTGATCTAAAAAATAAGTGTCTTCATTAGTTGATTGCAAAATAGACTGTGTTCTGCTGTACAAGATCATTACTGCATTAACAATCTCATCTGAAATATCATATACCGAAAGTATTTTAAGGAAAATCCTTGAATGCGGAAACCAACCCACATAAGCTACAAAGGGTAACCAGTCACAAGGAATTTATAACAGGGAGAAAACAAAACCACACGAAAAACACCACACCATGAACCAAGGTACAGAAAGTGCAGAAGATATCACTTCATAATCTGCCCCCCCCCCCTAAATTACACCGGCCTCAGCTAACACCACACAAAAATGAACCAAGGAACAGAAATGACAAGAAACACTATAAGCTCTCCCACTTTTCTCCCCCCCCCCCATTTTTTAAAAAAATAAATCAATATTTGTAGAGAGTCAAGGAGGATGAGAAGACCAGGGAGGGACAGCACAAACCAGACCTCCACTAGAAGAGTGCGGAGAATGCTGAGATCTTGGAAAGGCTTATTGCCACCCAAATCCCAGAGATATCAATTATAAGAGGCTGTTACGATGCCACAAGGTTATTTGCGATGGTTACTGAAAAGAGGTGAAGAATACTGGAAGTCTGGGGAGGCTTGTTGTCATTCAGACTCCAGGAAATACCACTGGTTGTTGTCGGTGAGCAATCATTGACAATGACTTATGTAAAAACTTCTAATGAGTACAAATAATAATGTAATGAATAAGTTTAATAAATGAAAATGAAGCCTTATTCTACCAAGATCTACACAGAATAATGGCCGTCTAAAAGAAAAGTGAACAAAAAGAAACTAATTCACTTCCAGAAAGCATCAAACTCTAGTTAAAAATAACTTGGTAGAAAATTTGTGGCCAATTTCACCCTGGTTACCTGGTTAACCCCGGGTTACCCTATATAAAGACACCCATATGCAGTACGTTTTCTTAAAAGATTTAGTATTTAATATTTGAAGAGAGCGGATATGTACATATGTAAAAACGATGCCTCCTCCCCCTCCAGTCAGATATCTTTTTGTCCGTTTGGTCTACCATAGATTCCCTCCCACTCTGTCATTTGTAAATTACTGAAATCTTTTTTTTGGTACACATAATTTAATCAAACATTTATCCCAACTTAGAAGTAAATGATTTCACATGTATTTTAAGGAAGTAAATCTATTGGGCACTTGTACAGTTTAATATCCTCTGGTAAATTTAGAATAACCATGGGAGTAGGGGGACTTTGTTAACTCTTTCCGTGGAGGAAAATCTTAAATAAAAACAATTAATTGAATGTTAAACGCTACAAGCGCTATGTTGTTTTCTTAGAAATCATATAAATTATACTTAAAAGAACGAAGAGATTTTTCTCAAATCAAAATGTCTATGTGGAATCATTTCTTTTGGGGAGGTTTAAAAAATTGGAGATTCATATTTTTTTGTAATCAGGTCAGCCAGAATGTCTGAATCGAAGTATTTTGTTGGATCGAAATAAAAATTAAATTATTTTTTATTTCAATTTTGAATATTAAAAAAGTCCATTAAAAGCTGCTACAAAAAATAAGAAAAAGTCTTTTATGAGATGAAATGGAATGCAAAAAACATTTTTTTAAAAAATGGAATGATTTCTTTTTATTAGTCGGTTTGTTGGGATTTCTTAGTCTTAAATCGACACAATTTCTCTCTTTTGTGTGTCCAATTCATTAAACAATGAAAGATTGAAAAGAACATTAAAAGAAGGATTACAGAAGAAAAGATTGAAAAAAATTAAAAGGAAAAACTAATTAAATATGAAATTGTTTAAAGAAAATATTAAAAACTTTTCAAAATGGTAAGTCACCTACAAGCGGTGTAAATCATTAAGTTAATTGTGTGAAAAATTCTGTTCATTAGTTACATGTAAGAGGAAAAACTGCATAAATTGCCATCAGCTTTTAGAGCATATTTATCTATTCTCAAGGCTGAGATAAATAAACATGAATACGAATTAAATAAAAATTTCATTTTAACATTTTAGTGTGTATCATCTTTTTAGATAGGGGGACCTCAAGCAATTAGCAATAAACTAACCAGTTCTCAAAGAGCAAGAAGGTGAAGCCTAAGAGGGTGGACCTTCTAGAACAGCACAGGACACCGCCTCAGACCGGGAGAGAAAAAGCCTCAACTTGTCTGATTTTGGTATGGAGTGTTTATATTTTGTTTGGAAGAAACAAGAATCTTGTATTAGAGAAGAGTACATGCAAGAGCGAGAAGCAGTAACAGCAACAGGCTTGGTGTCAGGCTTACTCATTTCCTGAGAGAATTAAGACAAAGATGAGCAAGAAAACGAGTCAAATGCAACGCTCTCTTTCAAAGGTCAAAGTCCATGTTTACATACTCAGAAACATCCAACCCCTAATTAGTTACAACTCAGCATTCCGAACTAGATACATACATTTAAAGTATATTTTGTTTACGTTTGAAAGCAGTTGAAAATATTATATTTATTGGCTCAATTGAGAGAATAAAGCAGTTCAAAAGGCATGAGAAGCTAAAATAAATGGGAGTGTCACAACAGGAAATAGAAATCAAGAAATTGTAGAAAATAGGTGGAGGTTTGCATGAACGAAACCCCTTGAGCCGTTTTGGAGTCTGCTGCCCACTATATGAGAATGATCAAATCAGTTATAGTGTCTACCAAAATTTGAATTAGACAAGTAAACACCAACCCTCTCCCTATCCAATTTACCTCAGATTCTGTGGAAAATCTATCTGGTAGGTTTGAGTTAGAAATAGACAATCATTTTCAAGCATATTTCTGCTGGTTCAGTTATATATTTTGAAAAGATTGTACTGAATGGCCAGACTGTAACAGATTATTTACTGATGATAGACAAGGCAAGACAAGCAGTAAATAATTCAATGTAATATCACACCATGTAACTTGATCAGATTAGAGGATATACCATTGGGGAAAGAGCATTAATCAGAAACCGAAGATTAAACACACGATTTCAAATAATTTGGCTGATGAGCTTTTGATAGAAACCTTGTGTAAAGCGGGGAAAAATGAAATACAATGTTAAATCAGTCAGGTCACATCGCATAATGTTATCTAATGAATAATAGGGTCAATGGTCATGCATGTGTTTTGTGCCATTTGTCAGGAAAAATGGTGAAATACTTTCCTGGGGCCAGAAATGAAAGATTAGTGGATATCAGGGATGCCAATCGGTGTCACTTGAGGGACAGGGGGAGTGTGATCAGGCCCCATAACAGAAAGTGTATGTTACTTTTACACCATTCATCAGCGAAAATGGGGAAATACTTTACAAGGGCCGAGTGCAACACACACCCTCGCCAATTAAGATACAGACAACTTGTGTGATGTCTCTGTGGAAGAAAACAGGACGTTGACTATTTAAAATATTTAGGACAGCGAGGCAGGATGTGTCAGGTTTCTGCAAATACTCAGATGGCCTGAAAATTTTTGGAATTTTCCCTAATTTATTTCTAATTTCTATGGTTTAAATTCCATGCAATGTGAATTTTGGGGATGAAAGCGTTGCTGTCTCACTTTTATGTCCCACACCAAAACGATTCAAAATATGTGCAAACTATGATGAACACATCCTCAGTAATCTACATTACATTTCAATCAAGTACATTTTCGCTGAGAAACTTCCACAAAGTTTGCTTTTTTATTAACTTTTGTTTGCCTCAAAGAAAGTGTATATTACTGAAGCATAAGGGGCTACTGTGAACTATGCTAGAATTATAGGTGACAACCTGGGTGGGGATTTCAGCAGCAAAATGTTTATCCGCATTAGATTTTAATAGTCCGGGGAAAAAAGCTATTACAGAAGAAAATCTTCCGTCATCCGGGGGCCTCAACAGAGAAGGTGTGGAATTTTGCTTCTAGTCGAGTGGATCGGTAGTATTTGTGTTGGGGGATACAAGTGCAGTAACTCCATCGGAGTACATTCCATTGAATGACTTGTAAAATAAGCACAGGAATGTAATACTGTGGTGATGCAATACAAGCTTGAGCTGGGCAGAGAGTGCAGGACCTATTAGGTTAGAAATTATTTTTTGCACTTTGTCCAAGAGGGAGTAACTAATACTTGGTGCAAGACGTCTGAAAAACTTGTATTACAGAAGCAAAAATACTTTCACACATTTAAATTCTTCAAGATATACTCCCTATTACATATCTGTCTCTCCAACCGAATCCCAAACTGCACCATCGATTCATGATACAATATCAGCAGCAGTGCAGATACTCTTCTCAAAAGGAGACTCTGCTGGTTTTACACTTCGACAGCCTAAGGAGAAATTCATCCAGACTTAGAGTTAGTAGTAGGCTTAAGAGAGTGTTCTTGTTTTTTGTTTTTTTTAATTCTCTCCTCCTAAACTACACAATTTATCTTATTTAACACATAAAAGAAAATCTGGTTATATACCATTAAAACGCTATTTGGTGAAACACTGGCCAGGAAATAGGTGATCATTTCATTCAAAATTTGTATTCAAAACTGATTCCCCACTCTAAATTATAAAATAATTGTTTCTTTTTTTCCTCAGGTGTTCAGGATGTTCGCACACAATCGCCTAAAAAAGTAGAATCTTATGGAGGGAAGGGGGCGATGAAGTTGAGGGTCTACATCTACTTTTAAATATAGATATTTTTCTTTTAATTTGACCAAATTCTTAATGTTTTGCCCTTTACATAATATTGTATCCAAGATTTTGAGAAACTCATTTTGAGATTTGATTTATATTTATCACTTGTGCCATTTTTTCCTTTAGCGTGTGCGTAGAAAACGACCCTCTGCCCAGCCATTGAGAAAAAAAGAAGAAGTTTTTTGTCCGCTTGGTCTACCATACTTCTCCTTTCCACCCTGATTTTTAAATAACTAAAATCGTTTGTTTTCGTACATGTAAGCCCACCTTAGAATTAAATAGTTTCACATTTATTTTAAGGTAGCAAATATTGTTTTCTTAAAAATCATCTAAATTATACTTAAATAAATAAAGAGATTTTTCTAAAATCAAAGTGTCTATGGGGAATCATTTCTTTGGGGGTAGATTTAAAATTTGGCGCAGTCGAGATTTTTCGTTAGATTGAAATGAAAATTAAATTAGTTTTATTTGCATTTTAAATATAACAAAAATAAGCATTAAATGCTGCAACGAAAAAATAAGAAAAAGTGTGAAAAATCTTACCTTTCATCACAGGAAATGTAAACGTGAAAGAGGAAGGGGAAAAAACAGGATGATTTCTTTTTGTTTCGTGTTGAAAATAGAAAATTTGGTCGGTTTGTTTGTATTTCTTAGTTTTAAATCGACACAATTCTCTCTTTTGTGTAGCCAATTCATTCAACAATAAAAGATTGAAAAGGACGTTAAAAGAAGGAAAAACGCCATTTCAAAGTGAAATTGTTTAAAGAAAACGTGTCTATTGATAAAATGGGTAGAATCTAGTGATACGCGTTTTTATTAGTTTCGTACAAAAACAAAAGTACGAAACTAGGGATTCATTCGAAAGAAATCTACCAATATGTAGAAATGGTTCTTATGCAGTATTGTGTACATATGAAATATTTACGTTTTTAATTTAAATGGGTGACTTGAATGGGGAGGGGGGGATAATTCGAACTTTTTTGTCGAATCTGATTTCTCCAAAAATAGAAGTTGGAAGTAACAACTTTTAATACACAACTTGCAAGCAGGGTAGTACTTTTTGTTCACTATCCGCCAGGATTTGTTTCACGTGACTCAAATGAACCAATCAATCGCAATCATTTAAAGGTTGTTTTTTTTTACAATCTTACACGGCGTAGTTCACCCCATAAAAATATTAGAATTCACATTTTTTTTCGATTGCATTTAAATTGTCGGGAATCTTTTACGACGCTCAGCAGAGTAAAAACGCTAAAAAAACAAATATACAACAAATAAAAGTAACTGTAGGCTGTAAAAGTTATTTTCAAACTTGCCTGTGGCATTTGTTTGTATTTTTAGACCGTTACAACCGCTATTTATTAGAAATAAATAGTTTTGTCACAGGAACATGGGGGGAAAATGGCCGATTTGGGGGGGGGGGCTTTGGTAAGAATGAACCTGAATCGGCCATGTTGAATTTTGTGAAAAGTCGTGGGAAACAAAACAAGAATTTTTTTTTTTACATCTAATAAAAACCCATTTATACTACGTAAAAATAAAAACAAATTACATAGGTAAGTAGAAAAATATCTATTCTACTCGCAGGTCAACTTCACTTGTTGCAAATTTATGTTTTTAAACCTTTTCTCGTTCTTTTTTTGAACCCCGTTCGCGACTCTGCTGAGCGTCGTAAAAGATACCCAAATTGTCTTTAAAAAAATCCGCAAAAAAATTAACTTTTTAAAAAGTTTTAGAGTAGGGGGTCACTTTCCTTTATAAATTTAACGTAAAATGAGCACCCATTTCCTGGCCAGTTAGCGTTAAACGCAACGTTATTGACTTGAATTTCCAATTGGGAGGGGGTACTTATCCAATTAAAACACATAGAAAGTTAGCCAATTGAGGGTTTTTTTCTGGTTTAAATATAAATGGGGGGGGGACTTTTTTAAAATCTGAAATTCGGGAATTATAGCAAAAGAAAAAAAAAATCAACCATGGTGGAAAATACTTGTATTTGGCGAGGTAAAAGTGACGATAAGAAATACATAGTTAAAAACACTTAAGACATTTGGTACTTCTGCGGTTTCTGGACCATGCTGAAAAAATAACGTTATTATTTAGAAACCCATTGTTAACATGAAGAGGGGGCCATTGTAAACTAATCTATAATTTCACATGAACATTTTTTTGTCGGGGGTACTAATTTTAGGGTTAGGGAATTGGGGTTTGTGTTAGAGAATTAGGGTTAGTGTTAGGGAATTAGGGTTGGGGATCCGAATTTTAGGGTTAGGGAATTGGGGTCCGAGTTTTAGGGTTAGAGAATTACGGTTAGTATTGGGGAATTACAGTTAGGGGTTAGGGAATTCTGGTTGGGGGGGGGGTCGAGTTTTAGGGTAAAAAAAAAAATAATCCCCGAATTCGAAACTCAAGTCGATTACATGTCTAAATTGGCTAAATTTCTATGTGGTTTTATTGGATAAGTAAAAAAAAACTCCCCCAGCCCCCAAAATTGAAAACTCAAGTTGGTTACATGTCTCGTTTTACGCTAATTGGCTAGGAAATAGGTGCTCATTTTACGTTAAATTTATAATGGAAAGTGATCCCCCACTCTAAAATCTTAAATATTTAATTTTTGCTTTAAATTCCTCCTTTGCAGATATTCTTTTAGGCTTTTAATCACAAACAAAGTAGAATTTGAACTTATTTAGGGGATAAACTGCGCCGGGTAAGATAGTAAACATTTCCAATTTAAAAATAGAGATTCGTCTTCATTGTTAAAAATTAGCACCGAATTATCATTTTATTGAATACAATATATTTTTCTTATGTGTTTATTTTTATTTTGTTACTTTTCAAAACAGAATTAACGTTGATGGATTTTACTTACATTACTATATCTGCTCTCGATTTAAATAATTGTAAATTAAGGAAAGTTATATTTTTTAAAAAGTAGCAACAAATAAATGTTACCAAAGGCAAGATAAATTACTCTTCTACCTATCTGTATAAGTTTATTTTATTATTTTTTTTATAAATGATATTTTTATTTATTTATAATTTATTTATTTATCACACTAAAAATGAAGACTCTGAAGAAGTAGTTTCTTGCATACACCAAGAATCCTTTCTGCAAACCGATTGGATTGAGGTTAATGTGATGATGATGTTGTGTGCTTGAAGTTGAACTTCTCTGCAAAGTTGGCAAATTCTGTATTTGTGTACTGAGGCTCAGTGTCACTATAGAAAACTTCAGGAATACCTTGTTCCTCAAATATTTGCTTGATCACTGCAGCAGATGTTGTTGATTGCAGGTGTCGTACAAATGGACTGCGGCTATATTGGTCCGCCACTAAAAAGTATTCATCTCCTTCCATTGTGAAGAGATCTGTGCTGAGATACTGATTGAAGGAGTTCATGCTGAAGCAATGTTTCTGATTGATAGGACACTTAGTTGATACTTCTGATATGTGGGACATCTTGCAATGTCCTTATTTATTTCTACCCAGTAGACGGCAGTTATGACTAGCAGTCATCTGGTTGGGGTGAAGTGAGTATTATTATTTTGTTGCCTTTCATTAGTACACCATCTTGGATCCAAACTTTATCCCTAAAATTTCACTATGGGAGTAAGCAATTGAGCCATCCGGAGCGATCAGATGGCCATCCGGTCATCACAGTGTTGATGAGCTCTCTTAGAGTTCAATCCTTCATGGTTTCCAGCTTAATATTTTGTAGGCGTGTTGGTGATGCACTTAGCTGAGTGTTCATTATGTGGATGTTATGTCGATGCCTTCAATGTGATTGCCTGGTCAGGGTGACACTTTTGACAAACAGTCAGCTATGGGGACCGCTCTGCCTGGGCTGTATTTCATTACAACATCATACCCTTGAATCTTTAGCAGCATTCTTGCCAGTCTTGGTGGTGCTTGTGTCAGGTTCTTGAGTGCGATCGATTCTAATGGCTTGTGGTCAGTCTGAATCGTTACCCTGTGACCCCATATATTATGATGGAACCTTTTTAGGCCAAAAACTACAGCAAGCATTTCTCTTTCAATGTTTGAGTATCGTGTCTCCAGTCCAGATATAGTTTTGCTTGTAAAATAACTGACATGTCATTCTGCAAAAGGACTGCATCGAGTCCAGCAGTAGAAGCATCCACTCGTATCATGATTGGTGTATTTGAGTCAAAATACCTCAGTACGGCAGATCTTTGGATTTCCTATTTGATGCTGTCAAATGCTGCTTGTTACTGAGATGACCAGACAAAATAATTGTCTTTAGACCATAGGTCCCAAAAGTCGAAAGGTTGCATCTGGGCAATTGACTCCAAATTTCGGTATCTTGTTTTACATAATCTTTGGATATGATGTGGCCAAATAATGTTATTTCTGATGTGCGTACTACCAACTTGTCTGGGTTGAATTTGCAGTTCTTTCCTTAGCTCTTTGAAGGAGCTGATTAAGTGCTTGGGCATGATCGTTACCATCTTCTTCAAAACCGTACACGATTGTGTCATCGGAGATGAAGAGAACATTCTGAATGTCTCCAAAGTTCTCAAACATGACTCGCTGGAATTCATCTTGTACGCTCTTCACTCCCATTGGAAATCTATTAAACATGTATCTACCAAATGGGGTGATAAATGTTGTCAATACCTTTGATTTCTCGTTAAGTTGCATTTGTCAGTAACCGGATTTAACATCTATTGTCGTGAACCATTTTGCACCGTGTAGCGTCTTCGAATGTGCAGGTCACAAAATGTGGTCACTGTATGGCCTTGTTCAGATCTTTGGGGTCTAGACATAGCCTGACTGATCCATTGACTTTTGTGACACAGAAAAATGAGTTGACCCATGAGGTTGGTTTGGTCACTGGAGTTATGATACCCTGATTTACCAGTGAATCAAGCTCAATTAAAAATGTGTCCTTTGAGGCCACAGGGACTCAACGGGGTGGGTCTACATTTATCGCATATTCTCCTGGCAGACATACAATGCCGTCAAATATATCTGAAAATTTGTGGAGAATCTGTGCCAGTAATTTTGGGTACCCTCTTTGGATAGGATTTCTTTTTGTACTATGTCTCATTTTAGACTGGCATTCCTTTTTGTTCTTTAGTGGATCGTCCGTGTTAACTTCCAAATTAAGAGTCACCAGGCACAACTTTCTGGAGGTTTGTAGCCCAAGTAGAATCGGCCCCTTGGTTTTAACAACATGGAATGTTACAATAGTAAATCTGTCTTGGTATCTCACTCCCAGGAGGCATGATCCCACTTGTTCTATCACAGACCCTCCAAATGTAAACAGTCTAACTGGTGTTTCCTGCAGTGGTACTCAATCTAATTGCTGGAATACACTCATGGGAAGCAGGTTGCTCATAGCTTCTGTGTCAATTTTCGTGTTGATCTCTATCTGGGCTATTTTGTTGCCTTTAGTTTGCATAGGCTTCTGTTGCGGCCAAGGGAACTTGTTTTTTTTAGAATTCTATAGAATGAAAATAGAGTCATCCATTTTCAGGCTTATCTTCGCTGTCGTTTTCGTTAGCTGTGTGGATTTTACTGTTTTGATATGCATTGTTGGATTATCTTTGAGGCCTTGCCGTCCTGATATCCTGTTCTTTTCCTCTGCTAGTTTCTGGCGAGCGACAAAAATTGGCAAAGTGACCTGTCTTCCTGCACTCCAGGCAGGTATTAACCTTTGCTGGGTATTCTCCTTTATGGTGCCCTCTACGCAGAATCTACATGTATGTATATACTCATGCGATTTGATTGTACCACATGTGCGCTGAGCTTCTCAGGTGGAGTGCGGATTGCCTTCACCTGTTTGATTGTTGGGTCTTTTGTTTCTGCTATGTGTAAGGCTGTCGTTATTGATAAACCCCTACCTTCTTTTAACAGTGACTTTTGGGTTGAATTGAGGTTAAGTAAATATAAATAAGTCCACGAGGTTTCTCTTTTCGACTACGGAATCATATTCGCATTTTTATATTATTTGCCTCAGCCTCTTTAGAAATGCGTGGGCTTGCTCGTTCTCCCGTTGGCGGCTCTGTAAAAGTTAGTGTCGAGACACCCAAAAATTTGACTGAGGACCGACATAATTCCTGCAATGTTTCAAGTACTTGTCTATATATTTACTTTCATCCATCTGAAAAACGAAGTGGTCGCTAATCTCCTGCCATTCCACACCAGTCCACAGAAGGAGATAATTTACTTTCACGTCCTCGTCCACGTTACAAAGTGATCCGCCAAAATATAATGTGGTCTGGCGTAAAAGAATGTTCATTTCTTTCCCCAACTTAGGATTGGTGCTAGTGTATTGAGGTTGTTCATAATGAGAAATTAACAAGACAGTGAAGTCAAATTTCTCTTAACTCGACGAATAGCTGTGAGCAAATGCGTTTCCTTTGATACGAGTGTAATGTTACCTAAACTTCACAAATGTCACTATAAAACGTGATTGTCACTGAAAAACATTTTTTGTGTCCTCGCTACACACTTCTGACGCCATGTTGGTTTGTCACCGGCCGAGGGTGGCTTGGATTTAAAAGAAAAACAGAGCCAGAGAGTAAAGTATACATACTTTATTTACATGGAACCTCATTACAAGTGGGGACAGGAAGTGGGGACACTCTAAGGGTAAATAATTACAGGAAGTTCCAAAGGTAAACAAAAATCGCATGCGATGACATACTGATACAACACTATCCAATCAGGAAAGGTCTTACTCTGACATAGGACGTTTTTTGTCAAGAACGGCAACACTTCCCGGCGAATTGAGAAGATCATTTTCTTGCGACTTCTCTGAAATCTTTCTGTTGGAGCCAGACTCCTGGCTAAAATACTCTTCTCTAAATTTCTCCGAGAACTAGAGGGAGACGTGATTAAGCTGTCAGGAATATGGATACTTCAATTGTCTTCCGTTTTAAAGGATACAAGTAAAGCCATTAAAGGACTGCTTATCAAGGGGTGTGAAGTGCTCTGGCTTCTTATTAATGTTGAACAGAGTTCTTCCAAGAATCTCTCTATGAGATCTAGAGGCAGTTATGTTAACAAGGACACTTCCTATCAAGTAGCTTCTTATTTTGGTGGCTCATGCAACCTAACACCATAGTATGTGTGATCTTTGGTAGAAACGGCAAAACTGTTTCTGCTAATTGTCCGTTGGATATTGGGAGCGGACACACATATTTATCAGGACAAATAAAACCCTTAGGAGTCTTGGAGTCCTTCAGCTTAGACTGTCACCTAAATCTGCCAATACTGCTGAAAGAATGTGTGAGGCGATTCAGAGAGATGATTGTGCATACTGAGTTGGGCAGTGGGCATCCGCAAGCTTTCTCAGTCCTGGTGTCGATCCACATACCTCAGTTTGATTCTCTGTTCGATGATTTTCGTAAGGCCAACTGCTCCCCCGCAGAAGATTTGACCAGAGTTCCGCTAATGTTTCGATCAAAGGTATAATTGGACTTGATCTCATCAGATTCTTGGGCCTCTTGCAGTTAGTACCCTGTTTCGATCCTGGCAGGAATGGTCCCCTTTGGTGAGGTAGAATCTTTCCACTCTGCGACCCGGCCATTGCCTGTAGAGAATGCTTTCCACTCTATACTGCGTCATACTGCTCTAGTTAAAGCGTCACACGTATCTTTCGTCCTGGAATCTTAAGCTACGTATGTGGAACCTCTTGCCGATTTTTTCCCCGACAGCCAAGTCCAGCAGAGGTGCGAACTGGTGTTCAGCGTAAAATCATTGGGGCTTTCCGAGCAAGAGGGGTTATCCGATAATGACTAGGAGAAAATAAATCAATTCCAGGAGACTATTGCCCCGAGGTACAGTAAGTATTACGTACAGTTACCTTGGCATGCGAATAAGTCGGCAATGGTTCCATAAAACCATTTAGTATCCCTGCATATTTTAGAATGTGTGGTTCGAAACCTGGAGAAGAGGGGAATCAATCAGAAATATTTTGAAGTGTTCCATCGGCAGGAGCGATATGGCCTCATCGAGGAGATATTTGCGCTTCCCCGTCGTTTTAGGGATTATACTTGGATCTCACATCAGCCTGTTCTTAAGAAAAGTTCCAAATCTACGACCAAATTACGCCCTGCTTTCAACTGCAGCCTGAAGAGTGATAACCCTGTCTCTTTGAATAAGGCAGTCTATCCAAGCGTGCATTTGACTGGCGACATGGGGAACTTGTTTCTATCTTTGCAGATGGATCGATACGTTCTCTTGGTGTATATCAAAAAGGCTTTTTTGATGATCCGCTGTGAATAAGAGGCTGTCAGGAACAGATTCTGCTTCTTTCTTCAGAACGGGGATCAGCTGCGTTGTTTCCACTACACCACTATCATTGTTGGATTTGTTTCTAGCCATTTTACCATGGACTGTATCCTAAAATTCCACGCGGCTCAATTTCCATTGAATACATGTAAAACCCTGATAGAGGATCGTTTCTATATGGACACATTTGTAGTAACTGAGTCGAATCCCGGAAAACTGGCAGATTTATATTCTTTATAAAAAAAGCGATTACAGAAGGGTGGATTTGAGCTACGGTCATGTAACTGTCTTTTCCTCAGAAAGCAGATAGACAACGACGGTACCCTGATTACCCGTGGCAGTGAGTGGGCGAAAGTTTTAGGCTATCTGTACACCCCGCTTTTCGAAAAAAGATCCGTGTTGCGCGTCTGTTTAGATTTACAGCCCTAGTATATACATTTATCGATGAACTGCGAGGACTTAATGAGAATGATGAACGGAGAACCCCAGTCTATTTTATGAAGATTATACAGCGTCAGACATTTGCGGAGGAGCTTCAGTTTCTTCTGGATCACCTTGGAAAGTCGTTACCTCGTTTGGTCCAGGATCTCGATTGTTTTTTGAGTAATATAGATTGATATGCTCCAGTGAATGAATTAATAGGTCCTCTCATCTGGGGTACGATGGTAAAAAAACATTTTACTCGACAAGAACTATCACATTTCAAAACTGATTATTATGGACTGCCACTCACGGTGTTCGCACTCGGGAACTGGATATACCCTGACTGAATTGAGACGCAGAATATTCAATGCCAAACCAGTACTTCCTCCCAATGTTTGCTAACTTACCCTTTTCACGTAAAATTTGAAGTGCCTTTTTAGAACACAAGGATGGACTTCATCGGACACATCTGGGTTAGAGAGGGAACTTCTGAAAAGAAGATGTATTTACTCCTCTTCATCTGCCTAAGTATACGACCGGTGCATATTGAGGCGGTACCCGACATGAGCATTTTATTTGTCTTTCAGGCCTCAGTTCGCGTTACTAACCTATTTGGTGTTCCATCTGCTTTGTACTGTGTATCAACACCTTCCTGTGTAGTGGCATGTTGTTCAGCTATCTTCCGGTATACCACGAGTAGCAGGAGAAATTTTACACATGCCATATTTACCTCAAGAGCACCCCACTCGTTTATCCTTGGATTGAGGGCGCTTGAGAAAGACCCAACCAGACTATAAAGACTTGTTTCTACAAAGTTGTAGGCAGAGATAATGTTAACTACTTTTCTCTCATGACTATTATTTCTGATATTGAGAGGGTTGTAAACAAGTATACCCTGACTTGCTGTGAAGCAGCAGATAGAGAATTGGAGACTTTACTCGCAATATGTTTCTGAGACTCAATAAACCCCCCGGATTGCAATTACACTTAGAAAAAAAGTGATCCTTTATCTTCTGTTCCTCCTAGTCGTAAAAAGGTTAATAGAATCTATGGAGCAGAAAAACGTTTGGTTGAACAAGTTCCAGCGTGTTTGGTATCATGAATATCTCCTGAGTCTTAGAGAAAAGTCTTTCGGACGCTCTCGAGTGCCATTTGAAAACCGACTTGAAGTCAATGATGTGGTTATTGTGAAGAGCCCCCTTCAACCTAGACCTTTTTTAATATTGGGAACCGTTTTGCAATTGTTTGAGGGGAGATGACAGTGTCATCAGATCAGGCCGCATCAAGCAGGGGGGGGGGGTCCTGCACGAGGACACTCACTAAAAGACCTTTATCGATTGGAACAGTCCATCTCGCCTAACATCGGGGAGTGAGGCTGAAATTGCCCCGCTCTCGTCTGGGAGTCCGACTGGTGATATCAATCTATCTCTCCCCTCCGGAGATGGGGCTGAAGTTTGGCTCTGTCCAACATGCAACTCTCCCCAGGGAAGTCAACATATGATTTGTTGCGACCTCTGAAACAGGGTTGGGTGCGTAGGAATAAAGGTACCTTCTGCAGAGAGGCAGAAGTAGTACTTCCTTGAATGTGCTTCACAAAAAAGGCGGCGATGTAAGTCCAGCTTAGTTTTCACATAAATTTGTCGGTTCTGGGTAAGACCTCAAACTGCATCCGACAGTGGAATTTCAACTAGGGGACAGAATGACAATACTCCGAACTACTGTTGACTATAGGTCGCCTGTGACAAAGCCTGGTACCTGTTAGTCCCCTGCCAGGGTTACGCTGATGATTCTAATTCATGGTTTCCCTTATTTTTCTCTGGGTGTATGTTTGTTTTTTGTTTATCTTTCTCGGAAGTCTGTAATAAAAATAAGTTAAATGGCTTACGTATCATTGGGCTGCTGTTAATCGGAGGAGGGTCGGTTGCCTTGTGGGTTGCTCAAAGTCTAAACCTAGTAACGATCCTGCTTTGTTTTTATACCTCATGCTGGAAGTGGGTAATTAACGTATCTGTCGATTACTGATTATTTAAAAGCATTTCTCCCTTCTGACAGGGGTGATTTCGAGGGTTCTATTGGTCGTTACATTTCGAACAAGGATAATCTTTTTTGTGGTACTTGACTTCTGACAGAGTTGGGGTCGTGATGTAGCAATATTTCACAGCTTTTTACACTTAACCCAACTCTGATCTACTAACTACCCCTTGAGATGGAGGGAATTTTAGGCATTTACCATTAAATTTGTATTTCAATCTAACGAAAAATCTCGATACCACTAGTCTGTCTTATTATAAAAAATGTAAATCAGTGAATTTTTAATCTGCCTAAAACGAAATGATGCCACATAGACATTTTGTTTTGAGAGAAATCTCTTTATTCATTTAAGTATAATTTATATGTTTTTTAAGAAAACAATATTTTCTACATGATATTTTCTACATAATGTGAAATTATTTATTCTTAAGGTGGGCTAAATGTTGGATTCGCTTACATGAACGAAAACAAAATATTTTAGTCATTGAAAAATCAGGTTGGAGTGGGGTAAGTATGGTTGACCAACCGGACAAAAATATTAAAAAATTCTCAAGGGCTGGGCGGAAGGTCGTTTATACGCATACATTTAAGGAAATGGTACACGTGATGAATACAGTAACAAATCTCAATGACTTTATCAAAATCTTTTATGCAATATCTAAAGTGAAAACATTAAGAATTTGGTCAAATTAAAAAGAATATATATTTACATTTAAGAGTAGATAAAGACCCCTAGCTAAATCGTCCTACCCTTTTAATCAGACTTTACTTTTTTTAGCGGATTACGTGTGAAGACCATGAAAAACTATGAGAAAAAGAAACAATTATTTTATCATGAAGAGTTTCGCATATAAATTTTACATAAAATGATCACCCATTTCCGGGCCAGTATTGAACCATATATCATTTTAAGAGCGTATAGCCAGATTATATTTTGTTTGTTTAAGGGTAATAAATTGTGTGTGTCTTTTTGTATAGGATAAAAAAACAACCTCATTTCCTTGATCCTTCAAGTAACCGTAAGTCAAAAAAATCACTTAACCACACCAATAACATAAGTTTGGATGAATTCCTCTTGAGGCTGTCGAAGTGGGTGTAAAACCAGTGAAGTCTCTTTTTCAGAAGACTTTTCACTGCTGTTAGTATTGCATCATGCAGTTTACGGTTCGGTGGGAAAAACAGTGTACGTCATAGAGAGTACATATCGAAGACTTTGAATGTGTAAACATATTCTTTGCAATGGGGCCAGATCTCGCAGTCGTACATAAGTATTCTGAATATAAACATCTGATATATCCTCGATTTTTTAAAGAGTGTGGTATCTTGTCGAGACCACAATCCTATCTGAAGACGACAGGTGCTACATGAGAAAACTCAACATGCATTTCAATCTCAATATTACCTTCCACTGTGTTTAAAGGTGCATCTATGCAATTCACATTATTGACGGTATTGAGTTGTTTCTGTTGAAAATAGTTGGAGAGTTGATAGGAATATGACTGTATTTTGCAGAGTGTAGAGGTAAATCCCAGCTTGAACACCAGTACAATACTTTATTAAGATTATCTTGAAGTTGGTCATGTTTGCTTCTATGTAATACCAGCTTCAAATCGTTCACAAAAAGCTGAACACTTCTGGATAAATTTCTCCCGCAGATCATTTACATACAAGAGAAACAGAATTGAACAGATCTATGAGGCACTGTACAGGAAAGACAAACAGAAAGGAGAATGCTGAAGGAAGGACCTGATAAATTTGACAGGCAAGTCATTAACTTTGTACGACTGTTACCTTTGACGGACTAGACGGTTACTAGCCAAGTGAAACACGTTATAAATTCTAGATAAGGTTGGTAACATCCCTAACTAATATATGTGTTGAAATTACTATAGTCAGTAGTTGTTATTAACACATTCGAATTTTTTGTAAGTAACTACAAGTGGTTGTGTCAAGTGAACCATCCGATTATTGGGATGATACCTGCCTGAATATTAAATATGTGAAAACCAAAACAGGTGTGATGAAAGGGTACACGTGAATGAAATTTCCTTCGGAAGAAGCTGCAGAAATAGTGTTCAACAAATTGCAGCCTATGGAAATAAATGGCAAACCCTTCGTATATAAACCCTCATCAGAAGGGACCAAGAAAGACTATTCCCTCTATGTGAACAACCAGAAGGATTTAAGGTCAGAGACAAAGAACACCTTGTCTGTAAATTAAAGCGAAGCGTCTATGGCTTGAAACAATCATCAAGATGTTAGAATGAGGCACTGGATGCTCAGCTGAAAAAGATGCATTTCAAACAATTGGAAAACAACTGTGTATCTACACACTCTCCTCAGAGAGAGATCTTCATAGCTGTAGTGGATGTTGATGATATCATTCTGTCATGCAAGTCTTTGACACATATCCAAGAATTCATCAAAAGAATCTCGGAAAGTTTCAACATCAAGGACATGGGGTAACTACATAGTTTCTTGGGTGTTAAAATCGCTTATCCAGATTCATGGAAGATATGGATCGGGCAACCAGCATACGCAGCAGAGGTTTTGAAAAGATTCCAAATGGAAAATTCAAAACCTACAACAACTCTCATCGATGCTGGTGCAAGGTTAAGTAAAGCCGTTGAAGAAAGCGAGCTATTCAACCAAGAATTGTATCAATCAGCAGTTGGAAGCCTACTGTATCTGTCAACAATGACACGACCTGATATTGCCTATGCTGTCGGCAATGTCGCAAGATTTTGCTCCCAACCTACGATGGAAGACTGGAGGTCTGTAAAGCATTCATGTGTTATCTAAATGGTACGAAGATCTATGGGTTACTATATGACAGGGAGAATGTAACAAATCTGATAGGATGCAGACTGGGCTGGTGACCTGGATGACTGCAGGTCAACTTCAAGCTTCCTGTTTAAATTAAGTGGAGTAGCTGTCAGTTGGAGAAGTAAAAAGCATACTTGTGTTGCATTATGTACATCTGAAGCAGAGTATATGGCATTGGCAAGTGCAGTGCAGGAGGTAGTATGGATGTTGGACCGACACTCATCTACGAGGATAAACAATCCACAATATGTATGGCAAAGAATCCACAATATTATGGACGTGCAAAACATATTAATATTAAGTTTCATTATATCTGAGAGCAAGTTGAGAAGAAAACTATTGAATTGGAATACTGTCAAAGTAAAGACATGATTGCTGGTGAGCTGGCAAAATGACTTGTGAACGCACGAATTGTGAAGCTTAGAACACTGTTAGGTGTTAGAGAAATCATGATACAGTCTGACAGCTAATGGGGAGGAGTGTTGAAATTACTTACTATAGTCAGTACTTGTTATTAAGACATTTGAATTTACTATAAGTAAATTATGAGTCAGAGTGGTCTGCCCCTTTTCTTTTCTTTGTTCTGTTATTGTTATCTAGTAAAATAAATAAACGCATGTCTTGTGTGGAAGCTTACGAAAATGCATTTGTCTTAACTGGAATTTGTTCTGCTATGAGGCACATCAGAACGTTTTCAGTAACAAAAGGTACGTCTCACAGTCGTGTGAAGTTGGCTTTATATCGATAATAATTGTTCACAATATGAATGTCGCTTAGAGTATCTACCATTATAGTGGGAAATTATGAATGCAGCGGTTTTGAATGCTATTGAAAGAGCGATTACTTTGAGCAATAACGGAGGCATATTCCAGAGCGTTTCCATGGTTGATTGTTTCGTCTCTGTTAAAAATTTTTAGAAAGTATAAAGCTCTAAATACCAGCGATTAAAAAATATAATGTTATATTGGATACAGGACACGCTGTTTTTAAAAGGGAATTTCAAGATATGAAAGATCAGAAGCTATCACAGTGATCCATCAATGATTGATCCACTGCGATAGAAAAGCAAATTGGCGGTCTTACTGAACTTGGATTAAATCTAAATTAAGACAACTGAATAATCTAAATATCCGAGAGGGGACAGAAGAATAGATGTGCACTGAAGATTAAAAAAGCTTGCAAAGTGTCCGTCAGCATCGAGAATGCGAGTGGGTTTGTCAAGTATCTGAGTATGGTTATATACAAGGGAAATTGTGACAAAAATTCCCATCTTCATCAGCCTTATTAATTGCTGTAATTTCTACTCAGAAAAAATATAGGGTAACTTAGGGAATTTATTGGAAAGAGATTAAGCCATTCCAAAGAGAATCATTAAACAAATAGATTATCTGGACGTCGAACTAAAATCAATGTGTAGTATCTGTTGAGGTGTTTCTCAAGAGGCCTTCCCCCAAGTTAAATTCTCCTTGAGAGGTTGCTAATCAGTTTAATCACTCTTAATGGCAAATGTCCATGTGCACAATAATTGCAACTTTTTCACTCATTCTCCGTGAGGAAACAGATTAATTCTGCCTAAGAGATAACATGAAAATGCAGTAGGCTTCATTTACTTCGATAAATTCTTGTATGCATCTGATCCCCATGTCTAGAAAAATGAAACATATTCTCTGGCCTTTTTGTCTCTATTCTAGCTTTCTTTGGACAATTGTGGCTCTCTTATAACCTTTTGAGCATTGTTTTTCTTACATCCAATGTCTAATTCAGATCATTCAAGAGATACGAGCTTGTTCTTCAGAGCTTTTCAGAGATCCCATGGTAATGTAATAGTTAAATAACCAGTTGAATGGGGTTGACTCAATCTAAAAAAGACTGCACCTGTTTGTCAGAATTTGTCCTGTTTCAGTGATAAATAGAGGTTCATCACTGATTCCACATGCTGTGATAGAGAGAATACTAGGATTCCTTTTCAAACTCAAATTTGAACATAGTGTCTGCTTAAATCACTGAAGGTTAACCGACTCTGTAGGCTTTTATTAGTACCATCAATAATAGTCTTTCAAAATACATCTACTAAAACAAATTTTAAATAAAATAAAATACAGAACATAAAACATGAGTTAAACTAAATGATCTGGAAGTAAAGAAAAACAGCTATAAAAATGTTGGGCATTACGTAAGTAAATATTTATTCATATAAAACTGATCAAATGCCGATGTTTTAATTTCATTATGAAATTTAAAGCAATCAGGATTACATGTCTAAGTTAAGCGACGTGAGAAACGATTGAAAAATAAACAATTACTTTGTACTCATAGTCCGATTTGATAAACTGTTTTGCAAGCTTGCTTTTTTTAAAAAAATAACTTGTACAGTCATCTCTGAGTGATACAAAATAATGTTTTCGGTAAAGTATTTATGATAACACGTCATATGCTACGATTTCAACAGTAACTTATTAGGTTTTGAGAATTACATTTGCATCTATATTAATTCATGAGAAAAGTACAAATCATTTTATTTAGAAGTATATTTTATTCTGTGTATGTGTGTACATGCATCACCGAAGTTGATTCATATGTAAAGAGGACGAAGTTGGCAAATCACAAGAATAAGGCTTTGCTCTAGTATGTGTGTGAATATATTTCTCATGTGCGTTTTCGCATGTGTACAACTAACATTTATTTATGTAAAAACGATGAGTCACACACTGTAGAATAATATGGCTTTTGTATGTGTGTTCACATATGGTTACTAATGTGGTTTTCTGGCCATAACGATAGGCACACACTTTACAAAAATCTTACTTTTTCCTTTTTTTCTTTTCATTCATTTGCTGGGGATGGGACATACGATCACCCGCTATTTACAGACTCCAACCGAGAGCTCTTTTCAGGATTCTGGCTGTTCCCTTGAGTGCAGTTGTTTGGATTTCTCTTGCACTTGGTTCACCAGGTATACTATCTAAATACTTTTTCAAGTTCTTCTTCATGAGTCCAGTGGCTCCTAAGATAATTGGAATGATGGAGATCTCTTTGAGGTTCCAGTTTTTTTCATATCATACATTAGACCATGATATTTTGTTATTTTCTCCCTTTTAGCTCTGTTTAGGCCTCCATCATTAGAGACACTGACCTCAACCCAAGTTGCCACTCTCTCTCTCTCTCTTGTTCCAAATGACAATGTCAGGTTTGACAGCTGCATTTTCCAGATAGGTAGCTGTGGGTATTTCATGGTCATAATGTCCGATTCCCCAGTTCTCTCAGGTAGATAGAAATGCATCGGGCAGTGCAAGGATATTAATTTTCTCCTGAGTGTGTCTTCATATGCGATAATAACCCTGATTTCTGAGTAAAAGAAGAGGGGCACACTGTACAAGAATATGGCTTTTCCCCAGTGTGCGTTCGTATGTGGGCAATTAATGTGCTTTTTCGACTAAACGAAGAGCAGCATATTTTACAAGAATATGGCTTTTCTCCAGTGTGTATTCGCATATGTTCTGCTACATTTGCTTTCTGGCGAAAGGCAGACCCACATATACTACAAGAATATGGTTTTTCACCAGTGTGTACTCTCATATGTACAGCTAACCGTGATTTACAACTAAACGAAAAGCCACACACTGTACAAGTATATGGTTTTTCTTCTTTTTCTCCAGTGTGTTTTCGCATATGTGCAACTAATAATTTTTTCTCACGAAAATAAGAGACACACTCTTTACAAGAATATGGTTTCTCTCCAGTGTGTGTTTGCATATGTTTAACTAATTTTGATCTTGCATTAAAAGAAGAACCACAAACTGTACAAGAATAAGGTTTTTCTCCAGTGTGTGTTCGCATATGTTCCACCAAAGTTGATTTATGACTATAAGAAGTGCCACAAACAGTACAATAATATGGCTTCTCTCCAGTGTGCGTTCGTATGTGTTCAACTAATGTGTTTTTCCGACTAAATGAAGAGCAGCACACTTTACAAGAATATGGCTTTTCACCAGTATGTGTTCTCATATGTTTAACTACACTGTTTTTCTGAGTAAAGGTAGAGCCGCATACACTACAAGAATGTCGTTTTTCTCCAGTGTGTGTTCGCATATGTGTAACTAATGTACTTTTATGACTAAAAGAAACGCCACACACAGTACAAGAATATTGCTTTTCTCCTAAGTGTATCTGCATATGCGATAATAACCCTGCTTTCTCTGTAAAAGAAGAGTCACACAATGTACATGAATAGGGCTTTTCTCCAGTGTGTGTATGCATATGTGTAAATAATGTTTTTTTATTACGAAATGAAGAGCCACACACTGTACAAGAATACGGCTTTTCACCAGTGTGTGTGCGCATATGTACAATTAACTTTGATTTCACACCAAAGAAACAGCCACACACTTGACAAGAATATGGCTTATTCATAATAAAACAAAATAGCTTTCCTCTTGTGTGCATATGCGATAATAAGTGAAAAAGCGGCACACACTGTAGAAGTATATAGCTTTTCTTCAGTTCGTTCACATATGGTTAACAAAACTGGATGTTATACTAACCTAATAGCAGCATACTTTACAATAATTGGTTTTAATTTTGTGTGTTAACATGTGGAAAACTTAATTTGAATTTTCCCTAAAAGAAGAACTGCACATTCCAGTATGTGTTAACATATGTATTAAGAAATTTGCCTTTTGAGTAAAAGTGCAAGAACCTGTGGCTGTTTCCAGTGTGCAGTCGCATATGCTTAACTAGAAAAAACACATAGTTAGCTTTTCTACATTATTACTGAAACCTTCAAATATAAAAGTTTATTGAAAATTTATTATTAAAAAAAATGATTTTTCATGGCTGCATATTTGAAATTGAACATTGACTCATGATTCACTTTAATACAAAATGAGCCGCATTAGTAATTTAATTTTTCATGCATGATTTAAAGTTGCATTTCCTTCAGTAAATCTATATATTTCACAAGAATGTGCTTTTTGTTCAATTTGTATTTTCTGCAAGGAATCCAGTAAAAGCAGTCATATTTGTCACCGTGATAGTCATTCGATGTGTGGTTTTTCATATTTTTATCCTTTTCTTGATTGTTATGCTATTCACATGTTTTCTTTTATTGTACTCCTCGGCTTTCTTCAGACTTCTTTTTCTCAAAGAATGATGATCCATTAAAATTCATCAGACAGGTATATCTGTATAAAAAATAAGATTTCAATTTTATTATTTACATTACACTGAATCCATCAGCATTTAATTTATTTAAAATCATTATTTCAGTCTAAAAAATCATATCAGATTGTCCAATTCAACACAGATAAAGCTGTCATTTACAAAATATTAGAGAATATGTAAAAATAACCATTTTCCTTTATGAACCAATAATGGTTTATTGAACCAATAATGTATCTTTTTGTGATTGAATGTACAATCATAAACGATACAATATTGGTTAATTTTATTTTGATATCGAAACCAACATTATAAAAAACGAAATATAATGTCTTTTATTTTTCAAGTTTTAAAATTTACAAGAGAAAATACGAATATACATTATTTATTAAGTACACAATACTTTCAATTTTTTATGTTTCTGGATGATGGAAACTATAGTAACAAATAACATTTTACATAGAAAAAAGAGGCATATATGATAAAGTGTTATGACTTTACAAGTGATTTGAGGTGATTAAAGCACTTGTCTACATTCGGAAAACTGTACTGAGAAATTGAAATTTATTATTCACATGAGGAAGGATTTACAGGCTGAGTAAAATTGCACTCTGCAGGTGTGATCTACGAAAAGGTAAAAAAGGAGTCACATAAAGTTAGTACTGTCAAAAGTGACTAACTAGTTGGCCTAGAGAAACCTAGGTATGTGAGAGAAATGTAATCGTTTAAAAATAAGGCAGTTATTGATGTGAATAATCATACACCAAAAGATAGAGCGAGGTAACCAATGACCAATGAGATTGTGTGCTGCCTGAGGTAACAAGATTTCATCTGGGCAATGCTAAATATTTAGTTAGACAGATATAAGATCACAGAGCAACGCGAGTTCATCAGAGATAGATGACAGATATAAGATCACAGTTCATTAGAGATAGATGACAGATATAAGATCACAGTTCATCAGAGATAGATGACAGATATAAGATCACAGTTCATCAGAGATAGATGGCAGATATAAGATCACAGTTCATCAGAGATAGATGACAGATATAAGATCACAGTTCATCAGAGATAGATGACAGATATAAGATCACAGTTCATCAGAGATAGATGGCAGATATAAGATCACAGTTCATCAGAGATAGATGACAGATATAAGATCACAGTTCATCAGAGATAGATGGCAGATATAAGATCACAGTTCATCAGAGATAGATGGCAGATATAAGATCACAGTTCATCAGAGATAGATGACAGATATAAGATCACAGTTCATCAGAGATAGATGGCAGATATAAGATCACAGTTCATCAGAGATAGATGGCAGATATAAGATCACAGTTCATCAGAGATAGATGGCAGATATAAGATCACAGTTCATCAGAGATAGATGGCAGATATAAGATCACAGTTCATCAGAGATAGATGACAGATATAAGATCACAGTTCATCAGAGATAGATGGCAGATATAAGATCACAGTTCATCAGAGATAGATGGCAGATATAAGATCACAGTTCATCAGAGATAGATGGCAGATATAAGATCACAGTTCATCAGAGATAGATGACAGATATAAGATCACAGTTCATCAGAGATAGATGGCAGATATAAGATCACAGTTCATCAGAGATAGATGGCAGATATAAGATCACAGTTCATCAGAGATAGATGACAGATATAAGATCACAGTTCATCAGAGATAGATGGCAGATATAAGATCACAGTTCATCAGAGATAGATGGCAGATATAAGATCACAGTTCATCAGAGATAGATGGCAGATATAAGATCACAGTTCATCAGAGATAGATGGCAGATATAAGATCACAGTTCATCAGAGATAGATGACAGATATAAGATCACAGTTCATCAGAGATAGATGGCAGATATAAGATCACAGTTCATCAGAGATAGATGGCAGATATAAGATCACAGTTCATCAGAGATAGATGGCAGATATAAGATCACAGTTCATCAGAGATAGATGGCAGATATAAGATCACAGTTCATCAGAGATAGATGACAGATATAAGATCACAGTTCATCAGAGATCAGAGTTGAGATTAGTTGAGAGTTTCTCCCCTCACCAAATTTTAGTAATCGAGTGGATTCACTTTTTTGTAAACCAGGATAGAAAAGTTGTTTCACATTAATTGTCTACTGAAATCGAACAAACCCCCATATCCATAATATCCAGAAGTAAAAATATTATCCCCATCTACCTACGAAAACACTTAAGTTCATGTATATACCAGGTTGAAGGAGAATAGATTTATCTTGAATACAAATCAAGAGCTGCAGCATGATTTCACTATTTTGTTGATTTTTGTTTATTTGTCTTTTCTCACCAGATGATGAGTCTCCGGGTAACAACGTTTCGACCCACATTGAATAGTTCTTCCAGAGAGTGGATTTAATCAACTTTGCATCCACAAAAACGGCCAAAAGATGTGGAGTCACTAAATCAACCGATGCCGAAGTTAGCAGCCTGGCGAATTATATTAAGAAAGACATCAATTATGCATGTTAACCTTATCATATGAAGACTGTATCATATTATGTTTATAAGAATTTTGACAAACTTTTATTTACTTCAAGTATCATTTATATGTGATTTTCTGTCTCTAAAAAACAATTGAATAGATCTCTCTCCAATCCTCTAAATAAATAAACGGACAAGAAAAAGTTAATTTATAAATGAACTCTTGAATCTGTAATCGCTGTCTGCTTAAACACTCGAATGTCTTTGAATTGAATTATAGTTGCCAAAGGATGTCTTTCACTCTAACACTCTTCATCTACTTTTGAAATGTAGACATAATTTTCGTTTTTGAATATTACAATCTTATTAAATTCATTGTGAGATTTTCATCAATATTTGTTACTTGTGCCCTTTTTTTCTTAAGTGTATACGTAGAAAACGTCACTACGCCCAGCTTTTGAGAAAAAAGTGGGTGCTATTACAGAGAAGCGTGCAGATTAAATTAACAAAAATTATCAATACCACAACAAAACAGTATTACATACTTACGCAGCAGATTTAAATAAGTATCGTCATCAAAAAGAAGGAAAAATTATTGAGTAGAAATTTTATTATTAGCAAAATCCATTTTTCGTGAACAGTCAATTGCCATGTTCGAATGTCGCCAAAATCAGGGGGAGGTAAGCACGTTTCCATCTGCAGTACTATTTAAATCTGCAGCAAGCTATATTAATTATGCCAAACGCGCTTACCTGCCCATGATTTTTTTCTCTGGGGTACCTTAAAATGGATTTTGCTTATAATTAAATTTCTACTCAATAATTTTCCCTACTTTTTGATTACGATATTTATTTAAATCTGCTGCGTAAGTATGTAACACTGTTTTTTTTTTGTGGTATTGATAATTTTTGATAATTTAATCCGCACGCTTCTCTGTACAAGCACCAAAAAGTGTTTTGGCAGATGTGAAGAACACGGAGGAACGCTGGCTTCCGATGGAAAAAAGGTTGAATACAGTGTCTACGGATGCCTGAAAGTGATACAACAAATATTTTTATTCATATTAATTTCAGACTTTTCTTTTCTTCATATTAATTTCAGACTTTTCTTTCATCATTATCTAATAATTAACATAATACAGACTATTTGAAAAATAATTTATTAGTTTTTATTTGATTGTTTTCAAAACATTTTTTTTAAATAATAGTGAAAACCCCGGAATCAAACTTTTTTCTTAGAAATGGAAATGCCCTAACCCTAAACTCTAACCCTAAACCATAACCCTATCCCTCCCAAAAAAAATTATTTTCACTAAATATTTTAAAAAAAAACCATTAAATAAAAAAAACACATTCCGGTGCTCAGAAACATTATTTCTTGAAAAAAAAGAAGATTATTCTATTTTTTTTATTTTCTTCAATGACCATTTTTTTAAAGTTTTGAAAAGAATCAAATAAATTATTTTTCAAATAGTCTATATTATGTTAATTATTAGAATATGATGAAAGAAAAGAAATGAAAATTAATATGAAAAAAAAGAAAAGTCTGAAATTAATATGAATAAAAAAAATTGTTGTATCACTTTCAGGCATCCGTAGACACTTTCTTAAAGCTTTTTCCACTGGAAGCCAGCGTTTCTCCGTGTACTTCGCATCTGCCAGTGTTTTTTGTCCGCTTGGTCTACCATACTTCTCTTTCTGCACCCTGATTTTTCAATAACTGAAATCACGTCAGCAGAATCGAGATTTTACGTTAGATTTGAATAAAACTTAGATTAATTTTTATTTGCATTTTAAATATTAAAAAAGATGTCATTCAATGCTGCAACGAAAATATGAGAAAAAGTGTGAAAAGTCTTACCTTTCATTTGAGAAAATTAAATTGTGAAAAAACAGTGATTTCTTTCTGTTTGTTTGTTGAAAAGAGACAATTTGTTCAGTTTGTTGACATTTCTTAGTTTTAAATCGACACATTTTCTCTCTTTCGTGTGTCCAGTTCATGAAACAATAAAAGATTAAAACGAAAAGGAAAAACACATTTCAAATGTTAAATTGTTTAAAGAAAATATTTCTACTGATAAAAAAGGAAGGTCATCATGAATCGGTGTAAATCATTATTACGTTCCTTGTGTGAAAAAGTCTGTTCTCTCGGTTGTACATTAACAAAACAAAACAAAAAACTAAAGAAAATGGCCAAAAATAATTTTGAAAATAAAAAGGGAATTAACGAGAAATAATTTTTTACTTGTAATTTGTTTGGAAATTGCCTAAAGTAGCTGATGTTTCAATTTCAGACAAGTTGCGGATAGTTTCATTTTTTACCATTGAAATTAAATATAAATTATTATATTAATTTTGATAATCTTAATATATGTTGAAACTAAATTAACATACATTTAGACAAAAATAACTGTAGCAGTTACCTCCTCCTTTCAAAACATAACTGCATCGGTTGGCCACAGGTGTCGCTTTTTTACCGACAGGTGGCGCTGAAAAGCGACACCAGAGTTATCTGCCCTTCGGATTATAAAAACCGGTGCAAAACGGAAAATCACCCTCTTGTCTTTTCAATTTGCCTCGCAGAATGACGCTGACACTAGCGCTCCGTCTCACTCTCTTTTTCTCTTCAACTGACCTCGGCAAAGCAACGACCAACACACGTTTCTTCCGTCAATACGTGTTTCAAATAACGGTAAGAGTTCGCAACTCATTTTCTTTGTGTACATCTTTCAAAGACTTTTCCCACGACTCATTTCTTCACATACGCATTTCAAGAACTGTTTCTTATCGACACACATACACCACACACCTCATCATTCCACATTACACACACGTTCAATAAACCTTATTTGAACTAAACCTTTTGTTTGTTTATTATTACTCTGTCTTTGCATGCAACATTGCTTGATTTAACGTACACGCTAATAGTCGGGGAACACGACCCTCGATCCGAACATAACGCATATTAATTTGTAAAGATTTTTTTTTAAATTCTGACTGACCTAGTTTTTTTTCCGGTGCTAATAAGGAATAATCGGTGCTACTGAACTTTCTTGACTGGAGCAATTCTGTTTCGGTTAATTTCGGGTTTTTCATGTCTCCTCTTACTGATGTTATGTCAGTTTTGTATCCGATAAATAATAATTTCAGAGCATTTATTTGAATCAGATATTTTATATTCGGTACTGTTAAAACTTTTGAACCAGACAAAACCGACTTTTGTTCGACATCTTCGTAGGAAAATAAATAAACTGTCAAAAAGAAAACACACTGTGAGTCAATGGGCATTTATAACGAAAGCTAACAGAACGAAAAAGGGATGAAAAAATCAAAAACAAATGTGCAACAAATAAATGTTACCAAAGGCAAAATAAGTTACTCTTCTACCGACCTGGATGAGTTCATTTGCGTTTTAACTTATTCTAAAGCTGTTTTAGGTCGATTTAAAATGTAAGAAAAATATAGACGGTCGAGCCTATTAAGTTGGTGAGGTATTCAAGAGGAGGATATGATGCCAAACGGAGCAGAGTTGGACTAGCGCATGTTTGGTTGGGGGAGAATCTATATTAGGTTCTGCCTTTCCCCATTCCATATGGTTAACAAAAAGTGCGAACATTGGTAGTGCCCAACAGGGTGAACAGTTGCGGCGGCGGCTACTGCCGCCATTTCCCATTCGGCAATGTTAAGAAAAAGAAGGCGAACATTGGCGACGCCATTCCCCGTTCAATGGTAAACGGTGGCAGCCGCCATTCCCTGGCGAATAGGGCCGGTTGCCAGTACGGCGAACATCGACAGACTCTCTTGCGAGTCAGATATTTCAGATACAGTTTTCACTAGCAGAGGTGTATCGACAGACTCTTTTACGCGTGAGATATAGTTTTCCACTTACAGTAGTGGATATGGATAGACTTTTACGATGCTGAAAGAACTTCGACACTGAGGAGTTCATTCGGATTCACACGTCAACCCCTCAACGAGATCGACAGACATTCTTGATTTTGTCTGTAGTTTTTGGCCTAGACAGGTTCCATCATTATGTATGGGGTCACAGAGTAACCATTCAGACTGACAACAAGCCATTAGAATCGATCTCACTCAAGAACCTTGCACAAGCACCTCCAAGACTGGCAAGGATGCTGCTAAAGATTCGAGGGTATGATTTTGTAATGAAATACAGCCCAGACAGAGCAGTTCCCATAGCTGACTGTTTGTCAAGAGTGTCACCCTGACCAGGCAATCACATTGAAGGCATCGACATAAACATCCACACAAATAACACTCAGCTAACAGCATCATCAACACGCCTACAAAACATTAAGCTGGAAACCATGACGGATTTTACTCTAAGAGAGCTCATCAACACTGTGATGACCGGATAGCTATCTAATCGCTCCAGGTGCCCAAGTAGCTTACTCCTATACTAACATTTTAGAGATGAAGTTTGGATCAAAGACGGTGTCCTACTGAAAGGAAACAAAATCATCATACCCGCTTCACTCCAGCCATATGTTCTGTAACAAATGCACTTATCACATCAGAGAGTAGAAAAAACCCGGCTACAGGCCAGAACTGCCGTTTACGGGGTAGGAATAAATAAGGGCATTGAGGACACTGTTGCAAGATGCCCACATGTAAAAAGTATGAACCAAGTTTCCCATCAGAAACATTGCTTCAGCATAAAACCCCTTCTTACCCATGGCAGTATATTAGCACAGATCTCTTCACAATGGAAGGAAGTGAGTACCTTATAGTGACAGACTAATATAGCCATAGTCCATTTGTACGACGCCTGCAACATCTGCTACAGTGATCAAGCAGATGAAACACATATTTGAAGAACAAGGTGTTCCTGAAGTGGTCTATTGGGGCCTCAGTACACAAGTATGGAATTTGCAAACAAGTTCAACTACAAGCACACAACATCATCACTACATTACCCTCAATCCAATGGGTTTGCAGAAAGAATGGTTGGCGTATGCAAAATAACTACTTCTGAAGGCCCGAGAAACTGGCAATGATTGTCATTTGTCGATGATGTCATATACAGCTACACCGCCTTTAACCGACAGTAAATCCCAAGCAGAACTCCCCATTGTTAAATCGATTTCTCAAACAAACGTTTTAATAATCTTTCTTGAAATTCGCAATTATGCTGATAATGCTCGTTGTCGGCCATACTGAACTTGGATTTGATCTTAATTAGAACAACTGAATTATAAAAGGTTTCGATAGATTACAGAACAATAGATGTGCAGTGTTAAGGGAGAAGATCAAGAAAGCTTGCAAAATGTCTGTGCGAATGGGTGTGTAAAGAATCTGACTATGGTCATATATAAGAAAAAAAACGTGACAAAACTGTTTTTCATCATCATTAGAGGGGGCTATCTATTCTGTATTGTCAACATTAAAATCCCACAAACATGAATGCGAGAAAAAGGGTGAACAGGGAGGATATGGTCAATTTTCTACGAGATACTCTTAATGACAGTAATTAAATAATTGTGAGGACGATAGAGGGAAAAGATAAATACGGTGATGTAAGTGCTACTCTGAAAAATATAGGGGAACTCAAGGTCTTTATTGGAGAGAGATTAAGCTATAGCAAGGAGAATCATTGAGTATCGTGAAACAGGTTCGCACAGAGTAACCAATCTATAAATATTACATGAATATAACGGATGAAATTATTATTATTTTATTTTTCGATATATTTTTATATTTTAATGTGGGAGAATAAAAAACAATATACAACAATTTTAATGGCTTGATACCGTAAATGAGAAAACAAATAGATTATCTGAAATTTTGTCTAGAATCAAAGTGTAGTGTCTGTTGAGGTCATTCTGAAAAGGTCGTACTCCCAGATTATCTCCTTCTTGAGAGAGGTGGCTAAGCAGTTCAAGCATACTTGATCGAAATCATCGATGGGCCCAATCATTGCAAATTATGTACCCATTCATAGACAGCTGGATTTCCCACATCAAAAACGACTGTGTCACAGTCAATGTTCATGGGAAGAAAGGTGACTAAATCTGGAGAGTATAGGTAGATGCGTGCAAAAAAGGAGACGTTGATTGTATGGCCACGTTTAAAGAATAGATGAGAGTTCTGTGGAGAGTAGATGTAGAACAACATGGGAAGAAGTGACAGAAATAAACTTGAGAGAAAGAGAGATAAAGACCTTGATAGAGATAGCTTAGATTGGAAGTCCATTTCTTAAAGCTGTCCTATGCATGTCAGCATGTAAAACAGACGTTAAACCGATGATGAGCATGATGATGATGCAAATATGCTTGTTACTTTCATAACTTGTTTGTGCTTGTTTAGTTGCCCAGGCAATGCATCTCGGCCCATCAAAATATTAGTCTACTACTGTTTTAGAATAAAATATGCATATGATAAGCTTTGACTAAGTACATTCAAGGAAGGGTGATGGGAGCGATGGTGTGAAACAGTACGTTGCCCATGTATTGCATGCCTAAGAAATGAAATTAACGTGCAATATCATGTATACAAAAAGCTTTTTTAGGCTTATCAAAAGAAATTTTATAATGTACTAGCAGAGCTACACGACCTTGCTCGCGGTCATAAACACACAAAATAGAAGAAAAATAGTGTGTGTAACATCTTTATAATCAAACTTCTATTTCTCTCCCTTTCTCTATAGCCGTCTCTTTATCATTCTCCCTTTTTCTTCCTTGATTGTCCCATTTCACCGCCCCCCTCTCCCCGTTGCTACCTTCTCCATGTTGGCTTTGGCAAAAGCCGTCTCTTCCCCACTACTCTTCTTCCATTGCTCAGGGCAAAAGTATGACATATTTCTATTAAAAGTACAACTTCTGTCTGCGCTTCTATATATGTACCTATCTCTGCCCCGGTGCGCATACTATATACGTACCTATCACTGCCCTTATGTGCATACTATATACGCAGCTATCGCGGCCCCAGTGTGCATACTATATACATACCTATAGCCATCCCGGTGCGCATACTATATACATACCTATCGCCACCTCAATGCACATACTATAGACGTACCTATCGCCACTCTGGTGCGCATACTATATATGCATCTATTGCCGCCCAGTGCGCATACATATTATATACATACCTTTCTCCACCTTGGTGCACATACTATATACGTACCTTTCTCCGCTCTGATGCACATGCTATATACATACCTATCTCTACCGCGGGGCGTATACTATATACATACCTATGTCCGCCCGGTGCATATACTATATACGTACCTATACCTACCCCGGTGCACATACATAAGAACTCATATTAATGCACCCCTGTCGTATCAAAGAACAAAAATCCAGTTCATTTATGTAGCTATCATAAAAAAGAATTCATATTAATGCGCCCCCGTTGTAACAAAGAACTCATATGGTGCCTTTGTGCCCCTGTTCATGAAGAAGTAAACGTATTCAATAAGGGTGGTATACTGCACAAGCTTCTGGTCGCATATTTTTGCTAGTTGGAAGCAGAACAGATACTACATTACCTCCACACCTCTCAAAAAGGCAGAGGTTATGCCTAGAAATATGGTATCATGACAACAATACAGATACTACACTTACTCCAAACATCTCAAAAAAGGAGGATGGAATGCCTGGGAGGATTGTATCATGACAACAGAATAGATACTACACTAACTCCACACCTCTCAAAAGAGGGTGGGGTAATGCCTGGAAGGATGGTATCATGACAATAGAACAGATACCCCCACCCAAAGAAATATTTTTAGTTAAAAAATTTTTTAAAATCCCCCCATTTTTTTTTACTCTTCACCCCCCCCAAAATAAATTTACTCTCCCCATCCAAAGAAATATTTTTAGTTAAAAAACAACAATCCCTCCCCCAACCATTTTACTCTCCACCCCTACCCCTACACATTTTTTTTTACTCTCCCATACCCCAAGTTAAAATTTTTTTCTACTCTCCACCCCCTAATTTTTTTTTTCACTTTTCCCACCCAAATAAATATTTTTAGTTAAAAAAATTTTTTAAATCCCCCCATTTTTTTTTACTCTTCACCCCCCCCCCCACAAATAAATTTACTCTCCCCATCCAAAGAAATATTTTTAGTTAAAAAACAACAATCCCTCCCCCAACCATTTTACTCTCCACCCCTACCCCTACACATTTTTTTTTACTCTCCCATACCCCAAGTTAAAAAATTTTTTCTACTCTCCACCACCTAATTTTTTTTCTCACTTTTCCCAACCAAAGAAATATTTTTAGTTAAAAATTTTTTTAAAATCCCCCCATTTTTTTTTACTCTTCACCCCCCCCCCCCAAATAAATTTACTCTCCCCATCCAAAGAAATATTTTTAGTTAAAAAACAACAATCCCTCCCCCAACCATTTTACTCTCCACCCCTACCCCTACACATTTTTTTTTTACTCTCCCATACCCCAAGTTAAAAAATTTTTTCTACTCTCCACCACCTAATTTTTTTTCTCACTTTTCCCAACCAAAGAAATATTTTTAGTTAAAAAAACAAAAAAAATCCCCCCCCCCAAAAAAAACTTTTTTACTCTCCACCCCCCAAAGACACATTTTTAGTGAAAAAAAAAATTCCACCCCCCAAAAATATTTATTCACTCTCCACCTCCCCCTAAAAAATATTTTACTCTCCCCCACCCAAAGAAATATTTTTAGTTTTAAAAAAATATATACCCCCTCCCCAAATTTTTACTCTCCACCCCCACTAGCTTTATTAGCAAACTCAACCTGTAAAGTCAACCGGTGTAGACCAAATTTCGTCTCTTTTTTGTCTTTCAATTTCCGAGGTCCTTATTCTTTGTATAGTCCCGAAAGCAAATAAAACGAAACAGAACCAAGAACATAAGTTAAATTAGACGATCTTAAAGTAAAGAAAACTCATAAAAATGTTTGTCCTTACATAAGTAAACATTTATTCATATGAAACTGATATCCAGACATTTAAAGGTTTGGGCTCTCAATCGCTGAATCACAAAACCTTTTCTCTTTTTTGTTTCATTTTAATGCAGTCAAATTTCTCAGAAATCAAGAGGCCCCTTTCTAAATCTAAGGATTGATGTCTATATGAAATACATAGATATTTGAATATTCCATAAAAGTTCTCCTTTAACTATCAAACATTGAGTTAGTATTGAAGTTAAGAACATTATTTTTTCTCCCCAATTGACCAGTTAACTGTTTGAGCATAGTTTTCTTTTAGTCTGTTGGTCTTACCGGATTCCAAGACAAGAATTCATCTAGTCAGATGGAGCTCCAGTGTGTATGTAATTGCCTAAAAGAGCGACACATTTTTACAAAGAATACGGTTTTTCTCTAAAGTATGTTCCCATATATTTAACTTGCTTTCTGACTAAAGGCAGAACTACATGCACTACAATAATGTGATTTTTCTTCTTATCATTCCGTTTTTGCTGGAGAGAGAGCATCTTACCGGATGCCAGATATTCACCAGCTATTTCAGATACTCCAGCCTAGAGATCTTTTTAAGATTCTAAACGTCCCTTTAAGTTCAATTGTTTGTATTTCTCTTGCACTCTGTTCACCGGGTATACTCGCCAAATCACTTTTAAAATTCTTTTTCATTAGTCCTGTTGCTCCTATAATTACTGGTATGGAGATTTTCCTAAGATTTCAGTTTCTTTTCATGTCATATTTTTCTTTTTTTATCATTTTAGTTTAATTCATGTGAAGAGATCAAAATAAACATCGAGGAACCATGTTATTTTAAAATAATTTTTGAGGTCTTGGTATCATGTTATTTTTTATCGTTCGGCTCTATTGAGGCCATAGTCGTTTGGGACGCTTACATCAATGATGAGATCAGTTTTTCTGCATGTGTAACTAATGTAATTCATGACTAAAAGAAACACATAAGCACTTCAAATATATTAATTTTCTGTTGAGTGTGTCTTCATATGCGATAATAACCCTGATTTCTGAGTAAAAGAAAAGGTGCACACTGTACAAGAATATGGCTTTTCTCCAGTGTGCGTTCGTACATGAGCAACTAATGTGTTTTTTCGACTAAAAGAACAGCTGCACACTTTACAAGAATATGGTTTTTCTCCAGTGTGTCTTCGCATATGTTCGACTACACTTGCTTTCTGTCTAAAGGTAGCATCACATACACTACAAGAATGTGGTTTTTCTCCAGTGTGTGCTCGCATATGTACAACTAATGAACTTTTATGACTAAAAGAAACGCCACACAAAGTACAAGAATATGGCTTTTCGCCAGTGTGCGTTCGCATATGTACAACTAACGTTATTTTTGCGCTAAAAGAGAAACCACACAATGTACAACAATATGGTTTTTCACCAGTGTGGGTTCTCATATGTACACTTAACCTTGATTTGCAACTAAATGAAGAGCCACACACTGTACAAGAACATGGTTTTTCTTCTTTTTCTCCAGTATGTTTTCGCATATGTGCAACTAATAATTTTTTCTCACGAAAAGAAGAGACACATTCGTCACAAGTATATGGCTTCTCTCCAGTGTGTATTCGCATATGTGTAACTAAATGTGATTTTGCAATAAAAGAAGAGCCACAAACTGTGCAAGAATATGGTTTTTCTCCAGTGTGTGTTCGCATATGTACTAACAAAGATGATTTATGAGTAAAAGAAGCGGAACACATTGTACAAGAATATGGTTTTTCTCCGGTGTGTGTTCGCATATGTAACACTAAGTTGTCTTTCCAAGTAAAGGAAGCGCCACAGACTGTACAAGAATATGGCTTTTCTCCAGTATGCGTTCTTACGTGTGAAACTAATATGTTTTTCCGACTAAAAGATGAGTAACACACTTCACAAGAATATGGCTTTTCTCCAGTGTGTGTTCTCATATGTTTGACGACACTATCTTTCTGACTAAAGGCAGAGCCACATACACCACAAGTATGTGTTTTTTCTCTTTTTTGGTTCATTTTAATTAAGTCGAAGTTCTCAGAAATCAAGAGGCCTTTTCCTCAGGCGAACACTTGATCTCTATATGACATACATAAATATTCGAATATTCTATTGAATTTCTCTTTTACCTGTAAAATGTTGAGTTTGTAAAGAAATTACGGTTATTAATTACGAATATTAATTTCCTCTCTCCAATCGAGCAGCTAACTATGTTATAACATATCTTTCTTGTGGGCTTTTAGTCTTGCCGGATTCCAGTACAAGAATTCATCTAGTTTGGTGGAGCATACAGCTTAGTGCTGTTACTAGAGGTAACAACACCTGGAAAAGGTGCACCATTCCTCATATAAGCCAGTGTAGGTTTGCCATACCGAGGTGATCTTATTTGTGCTTCGAACACTATGTTATTTTGAATGTAGTCAAGGTTTACTTGTAGGAGGAAGTATGCTCATGTCAGGTTGTCCTGACAAAGCCCTGTACAAAGACACCGTAGACACTCGAGGTAAGTGTCTCGTAGGCATTCAAGTTCTCTCCTTTTTCTCCAATGTGTGTTCACATATGTGTAACTAATGTACTTGTATGCCTAAAAAAACTGCCACACACTATACAAGACTATTGCTCTTCTCTTGAGTGTCTGCATATGCGATAATAACCCTGCTTTTTGAGTAAAAGAGGTGTACACTGTACAAGAATATGGCCACTCTCTTGTGTGTGCATATATGTGTAACTAATGTTTCTTTGCTACTCAATGAAAAATGTAGAACTAAATTTCAATTTTCACTAAAAGAAGAACTGCACACTGCACATTTTCATTCTGAGTAAAAGTGCGAACAACAGTGGCTTTCCCTAGTGTGTATTAACATATCTGTAACAAAACTTTATTTTGTACTAAAATAATCACACGTTTTTCCACTGTAAGGTCGCATATACTTTACTAGAAAAGCCAGTCAACAAAAATACGTTTTGTTTGTGATTCTACAAAAGTTAGACAGAAATCACTAAATCTGCAAGAATATGGTATCTCTGCAGTATGATTTTAAATTTTTATCTATTATTAATAATTTGAAAATGATGTATCGATCTTTTCTAAAGAATATTGTTTCTTAACACTATGACTGTTTGAGCCAGGTGCTTCTTTAACACAATCAGAAAGGAATAATTTACTTTCACAAATTCAAGATCATAAAATATTCCATGAAAAATATATAAAAGATAAATATATATTTTTCCTTTTTTTAACAGCATATATCACTTATTCTGATATTAAAGAAAATTCTTGCATTTAACATGTACGATTTTGGGGGGAGAAAGCTTTGTTGAAAAGCATAATCCAATCAATAATCTATAATGATTTATTTTCATTAGCTTTTTTAACCTTTTGCAAATAATGCATTAAATTTAAAGTTTACTAAAAGATCATCTGCGTAATAAAACATTTGACGTTTTACTGAAACCTCAAAATTAAAATGTTTCTTATAAATAATTGAATTTTTCAAGGTTGCATCTTTAAAATTGAACAATGACTCAGTGTTCACTTGAATAGATTGTATGCATGATTTAAAGTTGCATTTCCTTCAGAAAATCCATATATTTCACAAGAATGTGCTTTTTATTTAATTTGTATTTTCTTCAAGGAATCCTGTAAAAGCAATCATATTTGTCACCATGATAGTAATTCGATGGGTGTTTTTTCAAATTGTTTTAAAATAGACGGTTATCCTTTTCTTTGTTGTGATTCTATTCACAATGTTTCACTTATTGTACCCTTCGGCTTTCTTCAGCAGACTTTTACGAAAAGAATGTTGATTAAAATTGATCACACAGGAATATCTGTTAAAAAGAAATCAAAAGTAAATTTAATTATTTGCATTTTAATTAATCCATCATTATTTTATTTATTTAAAATAATTATTCCAAGATGGAAAATCATATTAGTTTGTCCAAGTAAACACAGATTAAGCTCTCATTTACAAAATATTAGCAAGTATGTAAAAATAACCATTTCCTATTTATATTCAATCACAAAAAATAAATTATTGGTTTGTTTTATTTTGATATCGAAATCGATATTATAAAAACGAAATATTATGTTTTTAATTTTTCAAGTTTAGAAATTTACAAGTTTTAATTTTCTATGAGAAAATACGAATATACATTTTTTTTATTAATTACACAATACTTTCAATTTTCCATGTTTCTGGATGATTGGTCTATAGTGGAAAATAAGTATTTTACATAGAAGAAAGAGACATACATGACAAAGTGTTGGGACTTTACTTATGATTTCGGGTGATTAAAGAAACTGGGTAAACTGTACCGAGAAATTTCAATTGATTATTCACATAGGGAAGGATTGTTTAGACTACAAACCGAGTAAAAAACCTGTTAGAAAAAATCTGCAGGTGTGACCTAACAAAAGGTCAAAAAGTAATCACCTAAGACTAGTACTGTTAAAGGTGACAAACTAATCGGTTAAGAGGTAACTGTGTATGCGAGAGAAGGTGAATCATTCAAACATGAGGCGGAGTGAGTGACATGACTTAATCATGCCCCAAAGGATAGACTGAGGTAGCCAGTGACCAGTGAGATTGCGTGCTTGTTTAAGTAGCACCATTTTACATGGGCAATGTCAAGTTATTTTGCACGACTATATTAAGAGTAAGGCAGATATAAGACCACAGATCAAAGAGAGTTAATCATAAATCGGAATGTGTAGTGCTACTCTTTTTAATCGAGTGGATTTGCTTTTCTGTAAAACTGGAGAAAGGTTGTTTTGCATCAATCGTCCACTGAGTTCAGTAGTAGCAAGTCGAGAAAATCACCATATCTATTATATCCAGAAGATACAATCCATATCTACCTACGAAAACACTTCAATTCATGTATATATCAGGTTGAAGTAGAATACATATTATCTTCTTAAACACAAAATAAAAGCTGCAGCAAATTTTGATGTTTTTTTTATTTGTGCACCAGTTCATGAGCCTCCCAGCAAAAAACAAAACACTAACATTTACCCTAACAAAACCATAATAAAGCAAAACCCTAACCCTGACAAAACTGCCATTACGCAAAACACTAACTCTAACCTTACAAAACCTTCATTAAGCAAGACACTAACCTTACCTCTAACAAAACCTTCATTAAGCAAAACACAAACCCTACACCTGACAAAATCTCTATTAAGCAAAACACTAATCCTAACAAAACCGTAATTAAGCAACACACTAACCCTAACAAAACCTTAATTAAGCAAAAAACTAACCATACCCCATAAGCAAACCTTCAGTAAGCAACCTATTAATCCTAACCCTGACAAAACCGTCATTAAACAAAACACTAACCCTAACAAAATCTTGATTAAGCAAAACACTAATTCTAACCCTAACAAAAACTTCATTAAGCAAAACACTAACCCTAACAAAATCTACATTAAGCAAAACACTAAACCTAACAAAACCTTCATTAAGAAAAACACTAACCCTTACCCTTGCCAAACCTTCATTAAGCAAAACACTAACACTTACAAAACCTTCGTTAAGCAAAACACTAACCCGAACTCTAACAAAACCTGAAGTCCGATCACCTTCCCCAAAAATCTACAGCTATGTTTGACTTACAAAATCGGGTAAGTAAAAAAACAACAATTTTTAAAAAGACAAAACTTACAAACAGTTTCAAAATTTAAAAAATATACAGGTCGATAGAAAATTAAAGTTTCTATAGCTACATAGAATTGTATATATTTTATTCCTCCCTTTTTAGTTTCGCCAGTAATTGTTATAAAGTTAATGTTCTTTTAATTGCTGTGTGAGGGGAAAACATGAAAAACTGAAGAAAAGGAAGTTTGCAGATACGAATTTATTTAAATTTTTACTTCATTTTAGAATCGACAATTATTTAGTAAAAACTTTATTTAAAACACTGTTTACGTTAAGAATAAAAGAATCGGTAAAATTGAAGATGCTTAGATGGTTGCCAAATCTAAAGTCGCACATTTCGACCGGTCTTACTGCAAAAAAATCCATTATATGTTTCCTGAGTTTTTATTTTTGTAAATAATCATTACTTTTCAAATAATTGTTTAATCATTAATAAGGATATAATCAAACTTTTTTTATAAATGGAATTTTAAAAATATTTTTTAAATATTTAACAAATAGTTTAATTATTAATTATTAACTGTTACGTAAGAGTTATCACCATTGGGAGAAGGGAGATCTGCTATGAGAGTTGAAGGTTAGCAAATATGCCTCGCGACATAGACTTTAACTATAATGCATCCAGCGGCTTCTACCGTAATATTTGCCCAGTAAGTTGTTGAATAAATCTGTTAAATGTTATACTTCGTCTTCTGCTCATTTTTGAGTAGGTATTAACCCGATAGTGTTGGGAAGAATAATTGGAATCGAAAAAAATGGAAGTTTCTGGAGTATCGGAATCGGTAGTGAATCGGAATAATTTTTGCCTATGTTCAGATTACAAAAATTATTCTTTTAATTTTTTTGTTTAAAACTTAATTTTCTATTGCTGGTACTAATGATAAAAAGGATAGATTTTTGATTTTAAAATACCAGTAAAATTTAAATCTAAAGATCATAACGAATTTAGGTAAAAATTGCTGTGAAAAATGGCAGAAGTGAATAAATAGGACACAATGGTACAAGTGAGATAAAAAAAAACTCACAATAAGTTTATCAACATCTTCGATTAAAGGAAAAACATTAGGAGGTTGTTCAAATTATTTCTACATTTAAAAGTAAATAAGGACGCTACACAAACCCTAAAATGAAATTCTACTTTTACGACGATTTTAGAATCAGAATGGAGATCGGTAATTGTATTAGAATCGTGAATTTACAACAGAATCGGTAATCATATCACAATCGTGAATTTAGAACAAAATCTGTAATTGTATCGGAATCGGGAAAAATATTGGAATCGTCACATAAGCTGATTACGTGTATCATCAGACGTAATATCTGGCAACGAGAATAGTTTTCCCAACAACGTGGACAGATACACTTTTCAAAGATTGGTTGCAGCATACAGAATTAATGCAATGACAATTACGTTTAATGGAATTTCATTATCCCCCAATGGCTAAATCGACGTTCTGCACATGGTTTTCACGCTTTGAGAACGTTTTACGTGTGGAATTAAAGTAAAAAGCAGACGACTTGAAAGTCAGACTTTTTCTATGGAAGCTTAGGTCGTCTGAACATGATCGGTGTGCAAACTAAATACTACCTGAACACCACGTGAATATAACTTCGACGAAACGGTGCAGAACCTGAGGCAGATATCATGTGAGCAGATTTTGTTTTTTAATATGCATCTAAATTGTCTTAACATAACAAAGTCTGATTCGACCGATTTCTCAACTTATGCAGGCATTGTGAACAGAGAATATGAGCGGTTTAAAATAACTTCCATAACGGACGCCCTATTAAAGTTTTTAATTTTTGTATGTGTTTGAGATCGGATAGGGAGGAAGAGATTCGCACACTGACTCTGTCAAAAATAGAGCAAACTCCAGAAATAACATTAATAGTCACCGTTAAATGCCAGCGGCTCTTGAATCTAAAGCATGATTTAACTATGGTAAAACAATTAACAGCTTCCACTGTTAAGAGTCCAAAGACAACACTGGCTCACCCCACTGACTTAACATCGAGCAAGCCCACAGCCGCTTGCTGGAACTCTGGCAGCTGGCCTTTTGAACAGAACTATACATTCAAGACACACCACTTGTGCCTAAAGAGAAATTCTACACTCATCAAGGAAAAAAATCAACACATAGTAGAAAAACCTTACATAGCAGGCATAGACAGCATAACAAAACAAATACACTCTGGTAGGAAATTTTCTTTCAAATCCAAAACATGTGACAGTACAGTTAAATATCCATCCTGTTCAGCTGCAAGTGGACACGACCTCTGATATTACATTCATATCACAAACACTATGGGGGACCATAGACCAGCCTTCATTGACACCAACAAATCATGTAGAACAGAATGCTTCCGGGATCTGCATTCATATCACAGGTGAATTGCCGGTTACCATTAAAGTTGATAGAACGAATCATCAAAATCCTAACCCGCATCCAATACTTTCTATACCAGCTCCGGCCTGAAAAGTGGCAGTTTTATTTACCTTCCATAAAATACTTGGGATTTATCTTTGAGCGTCAAAGTCGTCGTCCGGATCCTGCTTACGTGGTAGCTATTCAACACATGCAACCTCCATCGGACGTTAGCAGTCTATGCACATTTCTTAGCCTGGTGAGTTACTACGAAAGTTACGTGCCTTCACTCCATTAAAATTAAATCACCAATCAATAAACTGTTGACAAAGACAGAAAATGGTCCTGGCTAATGGACTGTCAGAAATCATTTGACAAAATCAAATCACTCATTTACTCTGACCTACTGCTCACCCATTTTCATCCGAATAAAAAAAATAGTTGTGACAGCAGATGTATCTAATCATGGCGTCAGAGCAGTTATCTTGCACGTATTTAGATGGAGCTAAGAAAGCTATAATGCATGCAGCCAGATCCCTGACACCCGCTGAATGCAATTAAAAGATTTTTACTGTGAAGAAATTCGAAAGGATGTTGTTATGGCGTCACTTTACACTTCTGATGGACCATAAATAACCACTTTTAATATTTTGTTCAAAATATTTAATATATAATTTTTATGTAACCACTTTTTGTATCCGTCACTAATGTTAAATTGCGCACGTTTTCAGCGTCCTAAATTCTCTTTTCATTTTATGCTTTTTTTTCATAGTCAAACCTAGTTTTCTCCTCTGCATTTACAACGCCGTCTCCATAATTAAAATAGTCTGTTTTTGTACAAACTAATCTAATAAGCTAATCTAACATTAAGCCCACCTTAGAATTAAAAGAGTTCACATTTATTTTAAAGTAGGAAATATTGTTTTCTTTAAAAATCATATAAATAATACTTAAAGGAATGAAGATATTTTTCGTAAGATTTAAATAAAAATTAAATTGTTTTTTTTTATTTGCATTTTAAATATGAAGGCAGATCGGAAGGACATGGAGGACCGCTGGCTTCCGGTGGAAAAAGCTTGTAGAAAGTGTGTACGGATGTCTGAAAGTGATACAACAATTTTTATTTTTTTTATTATTCATATTCATTTCAGACTTTTCTTTTTTCATATTAATTTCAGACTTTTCTTTTATCATATTCTAATAATTAACATAATACAGACTATTTGAAAAATAATTTATTTGATTGTTTTCAAGACTTTAAAAAAATTTCATTGAAGAAAATGAACAAATTAGAATAATCTTTTTTTTTCAAGAAATAATGTTTTTGAGCAACGGAATGTGTTTTTTTATTTAATGTTTTTTTGGGAAATATTTAGTGAAATATTTTGGGAGGGTAAGGGTTTAGGGTTAGGGTATAGGGTTAGGTTTAGGGCATTTCCATTTCTAAGAAAAAAGTGATTTCGGAAGTTACTCCATTTCCAAGAAAAAAGGTTTTCTATTATTTTAAAAAATGTTTTGGAAACAATCAAATAAAAACAAATACATTATTTTTCAAATAGTCTGTATTATGTTAATTATTAGATTATGATGAAAGAAAAGTCTGAAATTTATATGACAAAAAGGAAAGTCTGAAATTAATATGAATAAAAAAAATTGTTGTATCACTTTCAGGCATCCGTACACACTTTCTCCAAGCTTTTTTCACCGGAAGCCAGCGGTCCTTCATGTCCTTCCCATCTGCCAATATTAAAAAAGGTCATTAAATGCGGCAACGAAAAAATATGAAAAAGCGTGAAAAACCTCACCTTTAATTTGAGAAAATTCCAATGTAAAAAAAATGTAAAAAAAAACAAAACAAAACGAGATGATTTCGTTTTGTTTCGTGTTGAAAAGAGAAAATTTAGTCAGTTTGTTGACATTTCTTAGTTTAAATCGACACAATTTCCTTCTTTTCTGTGTCCAATTCATTAAGCAATAAAAGATAGAAAAGAAAAAGAAGGAAAAACACTGTTTAAACGTGAAATTGTTTAGAGAAAAAATGTCTTCTGATAAAAAGGGGAGGTTATCATGAAGCGGTGTAAATCATTATTACGTTCCTTGTGTGAAAAAGGCTGTTCTTTCGTTTGTTTATTAAAAAATAAGGACAATAAAGGGAATAAAAACCCTCAGAAAAAATATGATACAGCGAGACGAATGTCTTTGGGCCTTCAACGCTGACTTCGGTGCACTCGTGGTGGGGCAAGTAAATAGTGATACGACAACAACATTTTAGAACGAGGATTCTGCAATGTTTCGTTTAAGATTACTGGTTTTCAATACATTTATTTATGATTAAAAAGTTTTGTAAATAAAAGAAAAAAAATACAGCCTACATTGAAAATAAATATATAATATATATCCCCCTTAAATATAAATATCATCATGTTTTAAACCCCCCCCCAAAAATATATATATATATATATATATATATATATATATATATATATATATATATATATATATATATATATTGTCGAAAAAATCTTTCAACTGGTAGAAAGGGATGAATAGTAGAAATGCAGAAATAATTAGTCAAGGTAGTGTTGCGAAATACTGTCGATTCGCGACTTTCCACGGAAATCGGGGAGTCAATTAACAGTTGTAACTAATGACGGATAATCCTGGGGGGTAGATGTAAGCTCGGTAACAAAATAAAGAAATAGTATTGGAATATGTTAACAGATGTGTAGCTGACAGCATATCCCAATGTTAATAACGCTCTCTAGTAGCGAGGAAGATTTTAAAACAATTGACTGCCCTCTTTACTCGTATAAATGGTTCGAAGTCATCGGGTTTCACTTTCCGGTCCACCCCTTCTTTCCGCGTGTGTATCGTCACCTTTTTTTCTTAAAAAACTCCCGAACAAGAGAAAAGAAAAAAAGAGGTGAGGTAGGTTGTAGTTTGAAGTCGTACCCAGGACCTTAATTTAAGCAGGAAGTAAGCTGGGTCTGTAAGTTTGTTGCACCGATCACAGGCAATAATGTTCTCATTCCATAGAGGGGAATTGCATTTCGGGCATAACCACAGTGTAGCCTCCTCTTTTATGGGGCTGCTCGGAATGTTGGATGGGGAAGAGGAGTCTGCGGTTTGTCCAGCCCCCTCAGTCTCCTCTAGTGAAAGGGAAAGCTCCAATGGAAATAGGTTTTTCAGAGAATGCACCACTACTGCACCATCAGTCTGCCTGATACGAGCTGACCTGACGATACCCATGTCGGATCTTAAAAGTTCTAAGACGGCCCCCAAGAGCGAAAAAGGTATTGGTTTAAGGAGGCTCTTGATGAGAACAACATCATTTACCCTTAATCGGTTTGTGAAGGCCTTCTGTGATCGGCCTTGGGACCTCTCCCTAAGACAGAGAAGATATTCCTCATACCACACATGCCGGAAATTTTCCAACCATTCATTCCGCAGCATCATAGCCTCGACCAATGTTTTGAAACCAGGGGGAGCTGTACTTGTCAGGTCACCTGCTCCTAGCTTCAACATCAATCCAGGGTTTTTCCTGGGTCCCAGGAAAATACTAGGGGTCACGGTCTCTAGTCCTCGGTCTCAAAATTCCCAGTAGGTCAGAGGACGATTATTGACCGCCCTCTGGATGTCCGAAATGATAGTCAGTAGCGAGAAGTAATCTACTCGTCCCCTGCTTATGGTTTTGTGCAGGCATGTTTTAACAGTTTGAATGCATCTCTCCCACACACCTCCATACCAGGGAGAATACAGGGGAATAGTGCGCAGCTGGATATTGGAGGTGGCAAATTTCTCTTGGTATTCGTGAAACAGAGCGAGTCAGGCAAACAGCTTGCCGCTGCCTACAAATGTCTTAGCATTATCTGAATAAAGTGCTTGAGGCACACCATAAAGGTTAGTGAACCTAACCAAGGCCTGCACGAAAGATAGCATTCCCATGTCAGGCATCACCCCCACATGTATAACTCTGATGGGCATGCAAGTGAATAGTAAAAGGTACAGCTTTTCTTCCGTAGACCCGTACTTGACCCAAAAATGTCCAGTAAAATCCACTCCAGTATTTTGGAAGGGCTCTGCAAACTCGACCCGGGACACTGGAAGACTAGCCGAATTAGTGGGGAGAACAAATCTTGAATTGTATTTACTACATAAATGGCAAGATGGCAAGGCCTTAGTGACCGCCTGTCTCCCTTGAGGAATCCAAAAACCACAACGCCTGAGCTCCGCTAGAGTAGACCCCACTCCTAAATGGGCGCTCCTGTAATGACAAGCCAGAATGATAAGTTTAGTTATGTGGTTGTCCTTGCCCAACAAGATGTTTTTTTACCTCGAAACTGAGGTGCGGTGATGTCTATTCGGCCTCGAGAACGGTCCAGAAACAAGTCAAGAGAATGGATCAGTGGGGGGGGGGCGATTTTCCAGAGGGATCATGTAAGAAATCTAATTCCACCAAGCAGTTCTTCATCACATATATTTTGGCTTTTACTCTCGCATCCTCATGGCATCCCCTAAGCCTATTAATGAACGTGAAAACCAAGGTCACCACTCTGAGAAGGCGGGAGAATTGGGAGAAACGTCCTAGGTTGATGCAGGAGTACAATCTGTCTCATGGGCCATGGAAACACCCACACAAGCTGCTGCCATTTGCTGGGAATGCTTGCTGAGACATGGCATATCCTGTATCGGCTAGGCTGATAGTGTTGAATGTTAAAAATTGAAATTAAATATAAATTATTATTATAATTTTGCTAATTCTAATATATGTTGAAATTAATTTAACATATATATTTAGATAAAAATAACGCATATTAATTTGTAAAGAAAATTGTTAAAATTATCACTGACCTGTTTTTTCGGGTGTAAATACAACATAAACAGTGTTATTTGACTTTATTGACTAGAACAATTTCGTTTCGGTTAATTTAGGTTTTGCATTGTCTTCTCTTACCGATGTTATGTCAATTGTGTACCCGATAAATAACTTTTTCAGAGCATCCATTTGAACAAGATATTTTATATTCTTTCATAGCCGATATTTTTTTTATTCTTATTTATTTATTTATGCATTTTAATCATTTTTCAGAACTGAATTACCGTGTGAAGGATGTATTAAATTCCTGCAAAAACGGTGTTTTTTTCACAAATCTCGATTTTGTGATGTTGGACACTAAATGGTTAAAAAATTGTCGGACAAGGGGTATATGTGGAGATGTCAACGTGACGAATGCAATAAAAATCGCACACTGAAAGCGGGAACATTTTACCAATAAATTATTTTTCAAAGCATTCCTTGCGATCTTCTAATTAATTCCTAACTTAATCCTAACTGGCTGCCACTCGGACTTAGGGTTAGTCGTATTTTTTTAAACAGTTCTAACACGCTAGAATGGTCTGGAATCTGGGATAATTTTATGTTAAATTTATATACGAAACTGATCATCTATTCTAAATTAATAAAATAATCGCCTAAAAAAGTAGAATATATGTGGAAGGGGGCAATGAAAAAAAAATAGAAAAATATCTTCGCCTTTTTTGTTTAGGTAAAGAAAATAAGGTAACACAAAATAGAAATGACAAAATGAACAGAAACGGAATTGCTCAAGTCAAGAGTTTTCATAAGTACCAAACATTTAAATAATTCCAGTACTTATCGGAATGCCCGAGTCGTGACGTACATAGCCACCCAAACGCTCGAAAAAAAGAACAAACGTTTTTCAATGTTTTGTAAAATAAAGGACTTTAGTTAAAAGGTAAATTAATGACAAAGTCTATTCTTACATTTTATTAACTTTATTTCACGTCTTCGTTCAAACAAAAAAATAGGAAGACTTTAAGTAAAATGTTTTACGTCAAATGTTAAAATGGGGTTCCATGTCGCCGTGAGTTAGACAAGGAACCCTTCACGTCCGTTTGGGTTGGTATCTTAAATCCAACTGCCTGGGATGTGAAGGGGGGGAGTATAAGCAGTCCCAGGGAAGGGCATACCACAAAATGTGTTTTCATTGGATAATAGATTAATTGTGGAAAAAGAGGTGACGATACTGACACTGACAGCAAAAGAGGACTGGGAGTGCTTAAGGCAATGAAACTAAGGCGCATGCGTGGGTGGACACCTTTTTTTTAGCAAGTAATCAAGGCGGCAGACGATAACGGTTTGGTTGGAGAAACTAAGAAGGAATACGACTGTTACCATGTTACTTCTATTGTTACATTATTGTGTTACACGGCTAACCCCTAATAGTTTACTTGAAAACCTATGTTAACTTTTTCCTGTAATTGTGACTTTACCCCCCACCCCCACCCCCTGCAAAATACAAGGCTACCCACTAAGGATTTAAGCTGATGTATGGTTACTGAATAAATGAGATACATCAAGTAAAGGGATATATATATATATATATATATATATATATATATATATATATATGTGTGTGTGTGTTTATTCGCATGAATAACGGAACAGTACATCTTTTATAGATTGTGTTAAATATATATTGACAAGGCAAAATGACCGTTTCGCAGAGTTCGTAGATTCTCTGCTATCGACCTGGTAGAGAATGCAGTCTAACATCTTGTCCTGTTAAGAAACAATGTCTACCTGGTTAATCACTCTGATCAATTATTTGAGTTTGTGCCAAATCAGTTTATCGCGTGAATCTTGTGCAGTGAAGAGTGCACTTCCGGTCATTCATGTGACTGCTATAATACACCCGGCTTATGCTTTTAGCTGATGAAACAGAGAAACTTTTTTGACAGTTGCAGCAAAGAATATGAGAATGCAAAGATAAATTATATCGTTGAAAACATTGAACAATAATGTCTGTATTATGCTGCCAAAGGCAAAATGCCTATTTTGCTGAAAAAGAAGCAAAAATGTAACAATCTGAAGTGCAAAGAGAAAAATGTGAATTTATTCAAACATGAAAAATATTATGTTATAGTTTCAGAAATAATAATAATAATAATAATAATAATAATAATAATAATAATAATAATAATAATAATAATAATAATAATAATAATAATAAAGTGTTCAGAAGCTTTTCTACCAGATAATGCAGGTTAGTTCTAAAGAATCGATTACATTTGGTAGCTGGTTGAATTTTAAGTTTTTCATGAAACTAAATATATCGATAGACAATGAAACCACTGTATAGTGTCAATTTTAATTATATATATATATATATATATATATATATATATATATATATATATATATATATATATATATATATATATATATATGTGTGTGTGTGTGTGTGTGTATAAGAATTAATATAAAAATTTATATAAGTATTTATACATATATTATTTCTAATTTCGTGACGTATAGGAATACAAAATGTCTTAAAAACAAAATTTCATCCGCTACAGTGTAATGAGAGATGTGTGTGTGTGTGTGTGTGTGTGTGTGTGTGTGTGTGTGTGTGTGTGTGCAGTAGCATCAGCGAAGTAAAGTCGGATCAATGGGATTAAGAAATGTGTACAGTTGACTAATCCACATATCCCTGACCTCTCCTTAAACTTTCACACCTACGTTTTCAAAGCTTAGTGGTATCACACACATTTTCGAAGATGGTTTTAAGTATATATAGAAACATAAAGTTTCGTTTTCTTCGGAGGGGGAGGGAATAAGGGAATTTGAATTTTTACCAAAAACATTTTGAGCTAGTGTTGTTTTGCTGTTGGAGAAAGACGCTAGTGGAATCGGCGATTGTGCAAAAGAAAAAAACAAACTATTTAGATGTTATACGAAAGATTAAGTGAAATGAACTAGAATACAATTCAGTACAATGAAATGGTTGATAAATAACTATGAAAAGAATGGTAAAATCTAATATATGTTATATAAGAAAAAAAGTAAAAATCTTAAGAAAGTGAAAGCATAAAAAATGGTAAAAATTCTTTTGAGAAAAAAATGTTATTTTATTATTTCACACACTATCTCTAACGTAGAAAAATGTTGTTGGTCACTGTATATGTCTGCAGAATGATTCGGTAAGTTATCTGAACTTTTTATTTAAATCTTATTGAATTCTAGAATATATACATATATATATATAATTTTATTATTTCATTAACATACACATATATTATAAAGTTATATAATATATTGTGCATATACTGTCAGTATTTGCTTCAACAGTACTCAATACATGAGTACAGCTAATTAGTAGTAGTAATCTGACAATGTATTTGACAATTAAACTACACAAATTGTTAATCTCTAGAGTGAATCGTCGGGTCAGGTACACAGATTTTTGTTATTGATTTCTTTATAATATCAATATGTTGTTTTGTCTAATTAACTAATTAAATCAAGTGTTGTTTCCCCCTCACGGGTTAATGCCCTCATCTTCGCAAGAGATACCGCCTGTTGTTGATTTAGTACTTGACTGTGAAATAATGGAAGACCTACTTGTTAAGTTAAAGACTTCAAGGAATGCTATAGAAAGTAATGGTCTAAAAGTTAATGTTACGAGACGAAACTGATGATCAGTTGTAGTGTTGAAAAGCTCTCCAAAAGAGGAAAGTTCTCTTCCTCAGGTTCTGGAAAGGAAGTCAGGTGCAATTCAATTTGTTGTCATACCTGTAATCATTGGATACATCAGAAGTGCAATGGAATTACAGATAGATTGAGAGAGAATAACTGATTTCTGTGAGAAAGGTGTAAGAAAATAGAGATGGATGAGAACTCAGATGTGGAGAAAATATATTTTGATGGCGAAAACTATTGAGGTTGTTGAGAAGTGTTGTTACTATTGGAGCACATGGTGAATCAGGTGCTGGTGTGATTACAATAATTAGGAAGAGATTCAGTAAGTTCAGGGAACGTCTGCCTTTACTAACCAGCAGGGCGTTATTACTGGCAACAAATGGAAGAGTCTATGAGACATGTGTACGCAGTGTAATCATGTATGGAAATGAAACCTAGCCAGTGAGGGTTGATGACATGCATTGCATAGAGAGAATGTAGATGAGAATAATAGGATAGATGTAAAAATGTGAGCGTTAAAACAGGCTTTGTTCTGATGGCCTCAAAGGATGATTTAGTCTGAACAGTATATGAAGACATGCATAATAGGATACTTCAATGGCATAGCAATGTTGAAAGAATGGATGAAAGTTCTTGGGTGAGTAGATGTAAAACAGTTGAGATAGCAAGTACAGTTCAGAGCGGAAGACATGGGATGAAGATGTAAGAATGGACTTAATAGAAAAACGTGTAAAAAAAACCTGGCAATAGATCGGTTAGTTTGGAAGTCAATTTCTTAAAGTCACCCAAAACATGCCAGCAAGTTAAATGGACGTTAAACCGAATATGATGATGATAATACAAGTGCAGTAACTTCATCAGAGTAGATTCCGTGGAAGTACTTGTAAAACACGTACAGGGATTCAATACTGTGGTGATACAACAGGGAATAGAGCTTGGCAGACAGTGCTGAATCTATTAGGTTAAACATTCTTTTTGCATCTTATTCAAGAGGGAGAAGCTAGTGGTTGGTGCAAGACTTTTTGAAAACTGATACCACAGAGGCAAATTTCCAGCTATCATGTAACCAAGGTTGGACGAGTTTGGAAAAGACAGGTGGCTACTCAGTAGAGTTTGGAAAAGACAGGTGGCTGCTCAGTAGAGTTTGGAAAAGACAGGTGGCTGCTCAGTAGAGTTTGGAAAAGACAGGTGGCTGCTCAGTAGAGTTTGGAAAAGACAGGTGGCTGCTCAGTAGAGTTTGGAAAAGACAGGTGGCTGCTCAGTAGAGTTTGGAAAAGACAGGTGGCTGCTCAGTAGAGTTTGGAAAAGACAGGTGGCTGCTCAGTAGAGTTTGGAAAACACAGGTGGCTGCTCAGTAGAGTTTGGAAAACACAGGTGGCTGCTCAGTAGAGTTTTTCTATATTATTATACCAGAGATTAAGTCTAATCAACATTATTTGGATATATTTAGGTTTCTTTTATGATAGCCATGACATAGGAAGGGAGATTATCTTAATTGCGGTTTCTGTCTGTAGTAAAAAAATGGGAGTGGTTTGCAGAGTTCAAGGTAGAGTTTAGGGCAAACCGTTGGGTAATCAATTCAGTATTGTCCATTACCGGGTATATGCCTTCATGGCGGTTGGATAGTGAAGGAATTGTTGACTGTTCATTGTTATAGATATTTGCAAAATTGCAAGTTTCTTAATAACTGTGATGCAGTACAATTTCTAGTCATCTCCACATAACTACTTTTAGTCGTGGCTATTATACTCTTATACCCACTTTGAACATAGCTTTCTTATTGACAAATGTGCATACAAAAGGGTCATATCTCATGCAACCTCAATTTATGATCGAGCAAAACGAGTTTGTGGACTTTTTTATGTTATCCAGTATAACCACTGAATTTGGACGACCTGAGCATTCAGCATCATTTGGGTCTGTACGACTGAATTTAAAGTCAGTATACCACCTTCTAACCGTTGTTGCTGACAGAGCAGTCAAAATAACACTTATTAAGCCATTGCTATGATTGACCCGTATTTCCCCATTAGAAAATAAGGTTATATGGGTTTGCTTGTAAGTCAATTTCTAAAAGCCGTCGAACACATACCACATTGTAAAACGGATTTAAATTGAATTTGATGATGATGGTGATGAGAAAGCCATGCAATATAAACGCAAAATTCAGATTTTTTCATTGTTTTGAAATTTCCCAACAGTTACTTCACTTAAATAACTGTAATTTGTAAACAAATAACTCGATTGGGCTCACATTTTGACATGCCATTTAAATGAATGTTTAAGAACCATATGAATTTTTTTTATTAGTGACGTCATCTACATGTCAGGCGCGGAACTTATTGAGTTGTGTGTTATAGCACAAAGATATATTCAGTCCCCGAATGTTGTACATACTAAAAAAAAACAAACACAGTTTTTTCTTTCTGATTTACAGGTTTCTTAAAAATAACATACATGTGTACATTACAATCAAGTTTATATCCTCTGCGGGATGAGGGGAACACCCCTGGACAAACCACGCACTTCTGTACACCCAACGAAGCACACACACACTACTCACTTGACGCATATATACAGTTCGTATATACACTCTCTCACTTCAAAACAAGCACGTTAATATACATGCACATACTTGTATGCCTATCCCATTTACACACATGTAAACGCACGCAGCGCTAACCGAAACAAACATTAGTACTCAATATCTCCTTACAGACAAAATACCTTTCATTCCCCAGAACATTTTAAATTCTTTGAACTCTCATTTTTAACGAACATTTTACTTTACACTGTTTCAAATACGTTTTAAATTATTTATTTTGTATGCATAAACTTTATCATTCTTCGTTTTTTTTTTGTAAGGTCATCTCTTCCACAATGTTTTGGGGCAATGGAGATAGTGTTGCCGGTTTGAATATGGGTATCACTTGTTTCATCTTTTAAACTTTGAAATATAGAAAAGTGTTAAACAAAACTACAAACAATAATTTTACCATTAGTAAGATTGTTTTCATCTGTGTGCGTGTGTATCTCTCTATCTCATGTATACATTTACCATATATATCATCTACCTCTCTCTCTTTCCTCTCTTCCCCCCTCTCTCTCTCTCTCTCGCTCAGATACATTTACGACGGATATACTTAAAAAATAAATAAAAATATTTGGACCCAGATTTTTCTTTTTTATTAGTTTTAAAACAAATCATCATCCATTATGGATACATCATCATAGTTTAACCATAAAAAATTCGTATAATAATTATTCGAATTAAAAATAATTTTAGTCAAAAATGACTTAATTATAACGTTATATTTTATAATTAATACCAAAATTATATTATATGGATAAAATAAGAAAAGTGAAGCACACATAAAAAAGCCAATAAACACTTTTGAATTCAAAACTGCTTTGGAGAGAATATGACATTGTGGCCCTATTATCGTCTCAGATAAACAAAGGAAGCAGGAAATAGATCAGACAATTCTGAAGAGCACATCATGCCATAATATTATTTATAGAAAATACTGAGACTAGAAACATCACGTCTATAAAAGATAGGGTGCAGAGAAGAAAAAAGGTTGGAGCCAATAAAATTACAGATACGCTTCTGAACTTTATCAAGATTTCTCAAATGGATCGGAGATTTATCAGCCGAAATATAACAACAGTACTCAATACTTTTGAAACTAGATTTGTAGAGATAGAGAATAGTTAGGCGTGAGAAAGTTTTTGGAACGATAGAGAACCGACTTTACGATAAGCAGAAAGGGAAAAGAATATGGACAAAGAAAGACCAAGAAATTTCAGAGTCGATTTCTCCTCACGAACAGAACCATCCACGAGAATCTCAGAAAGAAAATGGACACGTCTAGGGTTGAAAGACAATAGTTGAGTCTCAACAGGATTAAACAAAACAAGCCATTTTGTACCCGAATCCACAATCGAACCCAGGTCAACTTCAAGATCAGCTGCACATTTCAACTGATCTCAGGGAGATGGGCGTAAAGCAACACAAGAATAGATATAAAAACAACATAAGACAAGTCGTAGTAATACGTTAGTTGTGCTCAGGGTGTGCTCCAATCTTGACGAGGGACCCAAACGCTATCTGTAGATCATTGTCCGGTACAAAAAGATTAAGTTGTTCATTGTCAATATCTCTTGCCAGTCAGCCCGTCGACAGCCAGTATCCTTCGAATATATTTCCTTTCAATCGGAAATCATATACATCTGATTTTCTCTCGGCTTACCTCTGGAAATGGGCCACATCAGTTTTTTCTTCCACCTACTTTCTACATCGTTATCTAGTCACCCATCAAGTTTACAAATAACCTTCTATGGCGTTATGAGTTTGTGAAGTTCAATAGATTAGCCAGTATTTTTATTGTTCATTTTGCTAGCTAATCTCTCCCGGTGGTTTTGGCTGTGAAGAGTGACCAGTCCATAGTATCACATTCTAATTTTGTACGACGCTATCACTGATCCGATCATTCTCATGTAGTGGGAAGCAGGCTCCAAAACGGTTCAAGTTTTATCTTCATGCAAACCTCAACCATGTAAATCGAGTTTTAAGAGGGATTAACTTTAATCTTTCTAAAACAGTAAGTGAAAAACACCAATAGTGTCTGAGGATACACATTTATTGAGACTCATGTATGGGATCCTCCCTATTATTTGGGAACACTTTTTTTAATCGGAAAGTCATTCAGGACAACTTCATAGACATCAGCATTTCTCTGTCATGGCAGATACTTTCGATTGGGAAAATAAATGTGAAGAATTTCTGTCATGGCAGAGACTTTCGATTGAGAAAATACATGTTAAGCATTTGGTGATGAAATTGATACGGGACTCTCATTACATTACTAGAATACGAACTATGCTTTTTTTCTAGTAAAACTAGAAAGAAACACATGAGTGGATAAATACACAGACGATAGGTAACTAAATGTGGATTGCACAATATTACATTAAGAAAAAGATGCTTAACAGATCGTCTGGATGAATTGTGTAGAGAGTAACCTTCCTTCAACAAGCTGAAACGTAAACCAGGTGACTTAAAATAGTTAATCTGCCACTGTGTCAATTTGATGCTCTTTCTGTATGGATTCATCTTGGCCAGCATCACGACTGCAACAGCTCCATCCATTCTAACTTCTCATAACGTTAAAACTGCTTTATTAACTAAATTTAGTCAACACATATAATCTGCCTCAAACGACCTAATACGAGAACTGAAATGATCACCAGCACTTATTTCGAACGACAGCACCCAAGAGGTCCCTTTGTACATTTAGTACTAGTTGCACTGGAAAGTCCTTCATACCAAACAACGATGTGTTCAACTTCAATGTACCAGCTACTCCAAGTTTAACAGTATTTAAGTTTATACACACCAGGACTAGCTTATGGTCCACGTAAACTATCTTCGTGACACAGACAACCTAAAAACTCTACAATTATGAAACACTCGATGTAACAGGAAAGTTACACTAATCCGAGACTGCACATTGTTCATGCTAACATCAATGAATATTCTACATGTAAACCGTCTAGGATAATTGCTGTTTTTTAAAATGGGTTAACTTTTATCTTTCCAAAGACAGAAAGTGAAAACACCCATAGTTTGTACTTTACCTAAGCCTTTGCTATGTCAAAACAAATGCATAAAGTCAAACCTACTCATAGACGGCATTCTGATCACAGTACAAATACTCAACAGTATGATTTCAAGAAGGTATTTTTCAGAAAGAATTAAAATACTCAATATTGTACATATCCACCCTAATGAGGCGGACATTCATTTTTATAGTATATCATATGCACAGCTTCTCTTCCAAGCCTATCAAGTTAATGTCATACATCTGTCAATAACTACAAAGCAGCCAGAGTGACATTCAATGTAAGCTCAGTATATTCTCATTTCTTCTAGAATCGAGAGTGCCTTGTGTTTTGCAACACATATCTATACCGAGGCAATGAATGTCTTACGAATTTTTCCGATTTAATTTTCAATGTCACTGTTATATCAGACAAATCAAAATTTTAGGGCTCTATACAGAGGGTAGTGAAGAAAATAAGGGGCCTTCAGGTACAAAAATGCTTGAAATTATTCAAATTTTGCTGTTTATTATATTCTCTGTACAACACATGCATCCATCGATCGTCCATTGAGTTGAGAAGTCGCAAGTTGAAAAAAAAGATACTGCCCTTCTCTACCAAATGACAAAAACTAGGTTCATGTATACACCAGTTTGAAGGAGATTACACATTATTATCTCAAACACAAATCAAATTCTGTTTTTGAATTGTTCAGACTGTCTGTTTTGTTTTTTGTTCTTTAGGTGCTTGTCTTCTACCAGTTGATGACAAGGCCAGTAGATTCTTCTTAACTAGACCAAAATACCGCATGGTAAGATGTGCTATCCGGCTGACAGAGACGTTTCAATCCACGTTGCATAATCTATTCCGGAAGGGTAGATGTAATCGACTTGGTATCCCTGAGAACGTCAAAAAAGTGTGGAGACGTAAAATGAAGTTGCGAGACCAAAATGACAGAAAAGTTTCTAAGCATGAACACAACCGTATCTGACCAAGGAAATGGAGTTACTAATATGCATAATTATTTTCTTTTTTTTTCCTGAAGATGTTAAACTTACTTAGAACTACACATTTTTATTTTAAGAATCAAAATGTGTCCAACTCTACCCAGTTTAACTTAACAGTGGGTATATTTTGTTTACTTTTGAAAGAAACAAGAACCTTGTCCTATGAGAGAGCAATTAGCATTCTTCCTTAGTTTCCAGAAAAACAGATCCACTCGATGTAAAAGAGTGGGGGGAAGCACAGCTCCTAACTCAACTCCAATCTCTGATTAAACTCGCTCTCATCTAAGATCTCTTATCTGCCTAACTCATTGTATAGTCAGATAGGATCACTTGGCATTGCCCACATTAAATCTGGTAAACTCGACCAGCACGCAATCACATTTGTCGCTGGTTTCCTCAGAGTTGAAGAGAATAATCTATTCAGAAAAAAGGAAAAAGTTTAGAGTTCATATGTTGAATAAATTTCCTTTTAGTAGGGAAGGAAATAGAGTTCTTTATAATGTGAATGTTCTTAATAGAAAGTCTGCACATACGTTTCTTGTTTAAAGAAAAGATGAGTTCAAGTGTTTCTGTTTTACATTAGGTCCACGTGTGCGGTCGTCACCATGTTTGATTTGGGAGTTTTGCTGATGCCGAAACCAGTGTCGTGGCGAGTTTAGTTTACGTTTCAAGAGAGAAGTGTAGGTGTTTAACAAGGTGCCATCTACGAGTGAAATAGCTGTGCCGTCTCGTGGCTGAAAAGAAAGAATATGGCAAGCAACGTCTTTTATACACTCTGGACCCTATCTTTGTTCTTATGGGAGATTGCTTCTGATTGCACAAACCAGAAACGAAGAAAAATGTTTGCACCAATCAGAGACCCGCTTAGAAATTATGCTGATATTTAAAACATTGCATATAGCGGCTTGCTGTTGTTGTTTGTAGTACTGCTGCTACAACTTCTTTCTTTTTTGTTTCGTTTTACTTCAGTCAAGTGTGTGTTCGCATATGGTAAACTAATGTTGCTTTTTGGCTAAAACGAGAGGTACATATTTTACAAGAAAATGGCTTCTCCCCAGTATGTGTTCGCATATGTTCAACTAATTTGTCTTTCCGGCTAAAAGAAGAGCCACAGACTCTACACGGATATGGTTTTTCTCCAGTGTGCGTTCGTACGTGTGTAACTAATGTGTCTTTTCGACTAAAAGAAGAAAAACACACTTTACAAGAATATGGCTTTTCACCAGTGTGTGTTCGCATATGAGCGGTTACACTTGCTTTATGACTAAAGGTAGAGCCACAGACACTACACGAATGTGGTTTTTCTCCAGTATGTGTTCGCATATGTGTAACTAATGAATTTTTATGACAAAAAGAAAAGTTACATACTGTACAAGAATATGGCTTTTCGCCAGTATGTGTTCGCATATGTACAATTAAAGTTGCTTTCTCACTAAATGAGCAACAACACATTGTACAAGAATATGGTTTTTCCCCAGTGTGTTTCCTCATATGTACGTTTAAATTTGATTTCCAACTAAATGAAGAACCACACACTGTACAGGAATGTGGCTTTTCTCCTGTGTGCGTTCGTATATGTGCAACTAATGAATTTTTCTCACGAAACGAAGAGCCACACACGGTACAAGAATAATGCTTTTCTCCAGTGTGTGTTCGCATATGTGCAACTAATGAGTTTTTATAGATAAAAGAAGAGCCACACTCTTTACAAGTATATGGCTTCTCTCCAGTGTGTGTTCGCATATGCACCAAAATGTGTGAGTTCCTTGAACTAGAAAATCCACATATTCGACATGAATATGGATTATCCGCTGTATGTTTTCCCATGTGTCCTGGAAAAGCCAACTTATATTTAAAAGAAGAGTCACACACTTTGAAATAATATGGTTTTTACTGCAGTGTGATTTTGAATTCATTTGTCTTATTTGAAGGCACTTGAAATAATGAATCGCACATGTCTTAAGAATATTGTTTACAAAAATCGAATATTCTTTACAAAAATTGAAAGGCGTACGGTAAAGACACTAATCCTTTCGATTTTTCTTACTTTTTTATTTTAGCTCAACATGGATGAATGATTCATATTTATGAATTTGAGTTAAAAAATAGGAACATATATATATAATATATACAAAAAATTAATATGCGTTTGTAATTTAATATATCTTTTTAAATTTTACATTCACAGTTTGACAAGATTCATATTACATTTCTTCTAAAATTAACGAGTTAAGCATCAACAGGTAAAGCTTTGTTTAAAATCGTGATCATGTACATAATATTATTTCATTTGGAAAAAAATGCGTTTCCTTTTTGACTTTAACCGGTTTTAATTTTCGTTCACATATAACTCACATGTGTTACGATAATAACTTCTCTATCAACTCAAGTAAAGCATTCACATTTATCACCACAATATTCATTCTAGGATGCTTTTTAATAGTCTTTATGAAGCACTCTCAATATAAACTGTTATCTTCGTCTTAGCTGTTGTTACATTTGCAACTGGCCCTTTTCAATGTCTTTTGTTAGTAAATTGTGATCCAATAAAATTCACCAAACAGGAACATCTGTAAAAATAAAATAACATTTCATTATTTACAATCTAATTACTATATTAGCAATCACTTTATTTCTCATCATCAATATTCTTGGATTGATCTCACATTATGAAGGTAATAATTATGAATAACATGATAACATATTCTAATAAATCTGATCTAGCAACATGTAAAAATATATGACTGTATGAGCAAAAATACAATTAGTTAATAGATCTAGTTTAAAAAATCTGTAATTACAATGACTTTTCAGATCATAAAAAAATATTTCTAAAATGTCACCCACTTCTCATCTTATGTGAAAACAATTAAACAATTAAGCAGGATTATCAGTGTTATAGTATTAAATATTTTTATTGATGTCGTTTGCCTTTTGATATTTTTTTCACGACTTTCAAATCATAAACTGTTGTGTCTATTTCCAGGACTAACTCGGGATTCTGTAATACATGATACCGATGCTGGATTCTCCAATAGATGATATATTTTAGATATTTAATGGTTGTGCCATTGTAATGAACCTGCCAAATTATTTAATCACTGAGAATTAAAAAAAAATTATGCTGGGATAAAGAACTATGTAGGTTGGTATCTAGACACAGATAATACATTAGAAGTAAAATACTCATTCTTGCTGGAATACTTGAAGTGTGAAAACATAACTTATCTCACACTCCAAAATCTAGATTATTTTCCTTTTTAAATTACTATTTTACAGAAATTTGACAGACTGCTTACATGTAACTGACAAAGTTAGAATTTCATTTTTATTTTTCGATAAAATCAAAATATCTGTTTTGATGACTGAAAATATCTCAACTATTTTGGAGGAAAGAAAATCATTCTTCTTTTGCTATTAAAATTTACCTCGACTGCTTAAGAAATTGGAGAGGAGGAAGTATTAAGAGAGTCAGTTAAACTGAAAATGGAAATTCGTTTGGATGTTGTCTTTCCTGGGTGGATATATGTAGAAATATTGGAAGAGACAGAAAATTGTAAAAAGGCAGTCATTTTACAATATTAGAGTGTTAAGAAGATTTAATTATTCTAGGAGTCTTTGCTATGAATTTTCTGACAGATACTATGAAAAAGTATTGTTTTTAATTTGACAAGATAGAAGATGTATATTTATTTTTTCTGCAAGAATATTCTTTGTATATGCTTTATATGGACTTAACATATTAATGCTTTCCAATGTTATGACTGCTTCCGGTTAAAATTCTGCTTCATCTTTGAGTGAATACATAATTAGAACTATGCATTTATATACCAAGAAAAAACATGGGTTCATTAGTTTGTTTAGTTTTGAAAGAAACAACAACTTAATCATTGGGAATAGTATTTGCCAGAATGACCAGCTCTTGCACCACCAGGCCTGATATCAACAACGAGGCCTTCTCATTTTTATGTGCCATGAAAGCATTGGGAAAACTTAAACCGGACAAAAGTACAAAATCGACTACGAAATCAAGTGGGGGTGTCCTGTTAACTTCCCTACAACTACTTGCTCAGAAGATATGTTGCTAGTCTTTCTCTACTCTTATGTTGTTTTCATGGTAAGTGCTGGTTGAGCTCCAATCTCTGGTTTCTCCCTGTAATACATTCGCAGAAAAAAACTCGTCTAGCTACAACCACTGTAAATAATTTTCTTTGCTTCCTATGTGTACTTAAAACTAAACAAAACTTCCATGAGCAAAGTTTATTTCCAAAAACTACTTGTCTCTGGAACACAATACAATTAAGTATTATTATTAGTAGTAGTAGTATTTATATTAATAATGATAAATAATAATAATAATAATAATAATAATAATGTTGTATTATGGTAAATAACTCCCCATAAAAATTAGATTTTACATTTTTAGTGAACACCCTGAAAATAAATCACTTTCATACATAAATTTAACGTGAAATGAGTTCCCATTTCCGAGAAATTCAAGCGTTTTAGATAAGTTAACCAAAAAAAATTATTCTGCTCTGAGAAATAAATTCTGTGCGTTTAGTTTTTTTGGGAGGGAATCTTTTAAAAGTTATTATGCATAGTTTTACGACCTTGCCAGTCATACTTAGAGTAAGTGGTAAAATAATTTAGTGAACATCCCTAAAAAGTTAAAATGGCCTGGAGATAATGATCATTTTATGTTAAAGTTATGTACAAAACTGAGCTCTTACTCTAAATTCTAAAATAATTGTTTTTTTTTCTTTCCTACAAGCTTTTCAATGTGTTCACATGTAATCACCTAAATAAAGTAGAATCTCATTTTGGGGGGTTGATTTAACTAAGGTGTTAATATACAAATTTCCAATTATTATTATTAGTATTATTATTATCTGTATATTGTTTTTCTTTTTACGGTAAAACAAATCAATCTACTACATATCTGTTCTATTGACAGTAGCAATAACCGACAAAATTCTTATAATTAGGATAAAAAACATTAATATAATTTGTATAGAAGGAAAGTAAAGAATAGTTAACAAAGCCCCCCTCTACTTTCATCATGTTAAGAATAGTATTATAAATAGTAACATTATTATTTAGAAACTCATTCTTAGCATGGGGAGGAGGATTTGTAAACTATTATGTTCCCACACAGTCTTCTTTTTTGCATACTGATCGTCGACTATTTTCAATTGTTTATGAAAAAATTCAAATAGAATTTTGTCAACTAACGACGAACTAATGCAAATCGGCTTTGTTTAAAAAGAGAAATACATCTTTAGTTGCCTCACTATTTTTGAATCAGTTACAAGGAAAACATTTGAGAACAATATATCTAGAAAGATATACTTATGTAATATACGCCCACCCACATCCTAAGTGTACTTTTTTAGATTTGCAAAAATATATGTGGAAATATACATAGGGGTATTTCCAGTAATTTCGAAAATTTAAAAATAGCAACAAATCTTTAATTAGATATTTATTAAAAAAAAAAGCTGAATCAGTTAGTGCATCGGAATTACGAATTTAGAACTGAATCGGTAATTGTATCAGAATTTAGAAACTTTTTGGAATCGTCCTATCACTACTCATTAGTACAATGAAGATGAAAAACGTTAACCAAATTTTTCTTTATTATTCTTGTAAAGGTAGGAATGTATAACATGAACAAATACTCCATCTTAACTTATACTCTTGCAATACCAGCTTCTAAAAAAATCATTATGTTTAATCAACAGTTTGAGAACTGATTGCTGTACTCCCGAAGTATTACACAAGATGAAACCTATGAACCATTTGACATCGAAACATTGCTATCACAATGAGAAAAATTTTGAACAATTCAGAGAACTTTTCTGCTTCTAGTTTTATTTTAATATAATTTAAATAAATTTTAATCGGATATAAATTAATTTAAATATTTAATATTATTTCTCATTATAACTAAGATTTTATATTGTTTCATATCTTGTAAAATATATTTGTTTTTAAAAATACAGTTTATTTTTAAGCGATTATCATAACTTATACCTGATATTCATTGACATTTTAATATAATGAATAGATTTAAATTAAATTGGTATGTGATATAATTTGAATAGTTAATATTATTTCCCATTAGGTCAGAGATAATTTCATTTTTAGACTTTTAATCGTTAAACTGATTTTTCAAAATTAATTTTTAAAAAATATTTTTAGTCTATTCTCGTTACTTCAACTTAGTATTATTTTTCATTTTATAATAATCAAAATAAATTAAAATCGGATATAAATTAATTTAAATATTTAATATTATTTTCCATTAGCTCTAACATTTTCTTAACACTTTTAATCGTTACACTGTTTTTTTTTATATTTTAATTTTCAAATACATTTTATTGTAAAGCTATTTTTTTTACTTTCAACTGGTATTATTTTAATATAGTTTAAATAAGTTTACGTTGGATATAATTTAATTTTGATATTTTTTCATTCGCTCTGAGATAATTGTATTTTTGCACTTTTACTTATTAAACTATTGTTTGATATATTTCATTTGTAAAATGCAGTTTTCCCTAATGAACCTGTAGTTATCAAAACCCTGGTCAAAGCCAAAAGGCACTCTATCATAGGGCCAATACAATGGATCGAAGACAGTTTAGACAAGTATATCTTGACACTTGATTTGAAGATGAGCATGTTTTACAGGAAGCAGCACCGTGGTAATGTTTTACAGGAAGCAGCACCGTGGTAATGTTTTACAGGAAGCAGCACCGTGGTAATGTTTTATGGGAAGCAGCACATTGGTGATGTTTTATGAGAAGCAGCACTGTGGTAATGTTTTATGGGAAGCAGCACATTGGTGATGTTTTATGAGAAGCAGCACTGTGGTAATGTTTTATGTGAAGCAGCACCATGGTAATGTTTTACAGGAAGCAGCATTGTGATAATTTTTTATGGGAAACAACACCGTAGTAATGTTTTACAGGAAGTAGAACCGTGGTAATGTTTTACAGGAAGCAGCACCATGGTAAGTTTTTACGAAAAGCAGCACTGTTGTAATGTTTTATGGGAAGCAGCACTGTGGTAATGTTTTACAGGAAGCAGCACCGTGGTAATGTTTTACAGGAAGCAGCACTGTGGTAATGTTTTACAGGAAGCAGCACTGTTGTAATGTTTTGTGGGAAACAAAACCGTGGTAATGTTTTACAGGGAGCAGCACCATGGTAATGTTTTACAGGAAGCAGCACTGTGATAATTTTTTATGGGAAACAACACTGTAGTAATGTTTTACAGGGAGCAGCACCATGGTAACGTTTTACAGGAAGCAGCGCCGTGGTAATGTTTTACAGGAAGCAGCACCATGGTAATGTTTTATTGAAAGCAGCACTGTGGTAATGTTTTACAGGAAGCAGCACCGTGGTAATGTTTTATGGGAAGCAGCACTGTTGTAATGTTTTACAGGAAGCAGCACCGTGGTAATGTTTTACACAAAAGAAAAGACCATGTAGAGAAACACTGTACAAGAAACTTCTGCCTGACGCTATGCACACGGAGGAAGACAGAAAAGTTATTTTACGTTTTGGTAAGATATGACAACTTGTGGTGAATATGTTACCAAAAACAAATAGAGATTGGAGCTCAGTGATGCATGGAAATAACGATGAGGTAAAGAAAGTGTAGCAACGTTTCTTCTGTGAGAAAAGGGGTGTAGATAACAGAACAGATCATCTCCCACTAGATTGTGAAATGGATTTAGTACTCTGCCACGACATGAAAGAGAATATCATGATCACACATGACTATATCACCCATTCCTCTTAAAAGGATAAGGTAGTGCCGGGCAGGATAGTATCATGACGAACGAACATATACTATACTACTCCCACCCAGAAAAGAGGGTAATGCCTGGGAATATGACCTCCTGACAACAAAACAGATACTACACTATCCCAAAATGAGAAGGAAATGTCTGTAAGGATGGTATCAGGACAACAGAATAGCTAGCACACATACCCCACCTTAAAGGAGGAAGTAATGTCTGGGGGGGGGCAGTCTCACGACCACAAAACATATACTACACTACCTCTACCCCGTCAAAAAGGGGATAATGCCTGAGAGGATTGTATCATGGCAACAAAACAGATACTACAATACCCCATCAACAAAAATGCAGATGGTAATCCATGGGAAGATGCTGTCATGACTGCAGAACAGATACTACACTACCCCCTTCTGCAAAAAGAGGAGGTAATTCCTGGGATAATGGTATCATGACGTATGATCATATACTACACTTCACCCCAAATGAGGATGGTCTCATGACAAAAGAACCGATACTACACTACCCCATCACCCAAAGTATGAGGTAATGCCTGGGGAAGATACTACTAGAGATAACGTTTGATAATGATAAAAAAGATTAATGTTTTTCTTATTTATTGTTAATTTTGTCCTTTTTTGTACTTTTTATAAAGATTTTTTGTACTTTTTATAAAGATATAATATCATTTTTATTGTAAGAAATCGCATACGTAAAAATATGAAGCTAAATCTCCAACTGGCCTTCAGAAAAATGTTGTTTTTATTCGCTTGATCCCTTTCTCCATCCTGATTTGTCAATCATTAGAATCTTTTATTTGGGTGCATGTTATCTAATCTAACAGAATTAAATGGTTTCATATTCATTCTGCAGAGTGAAAACGCTCAAAAAACAAATATACAACAAATAAAAGTAACTGTAGCCGATAAAAGTTATTTTCCAACTTATCTGTGACTTTTGTTTGTATTTTTAAGCCGTTTCAACTGCTTAGAAATTAGAAATCAGTATTTTTGTCACACGAACATGGTTTTCGTAAGCGAGGCTTGAAAATAGGCTTGTAGGCGCCATTTTTTTTAGTAGAAATCCGTGCCCCCCCCCCCAAAGAAATTTTTTTTACATCTAATAAAAACCCATTTATACTACGTAAAAATACAAACAAATGTGATAGGTAAGTAGGAAAATATCTATTCTCGACGTATGGCACATTCACTTGTATATTTATTTTTTAAAACCCGTTTTCGTTCGTTTTTTGGACCCAGTTCGCGACTCTGCGGATTATTTTAAAAGATACCCGGAAATCCTATAAATTAGACTTAAATGAATGAAGAAGTTTTTTCTCAAATCAAAATGTCTATGTGGATTCATTTCTTTTGGAGTGAAATGTTAATAATCGGAATTCAAATTTTTTTTTTACTAATAGGGTCAGACAGAACAGCGGAATCGAGATTTTTTGTTGGATCGAAATAAAAATTGAATTATTCTTATTTGAATTTTAAATATTAAAAAAGGCCATTGAATGCTACAACGAAAAAAAAAGAAAAAGTGTAAAAAATCTTACCTTTGGTTGGGGGGTCATTGAATGTAAAAAAAGTTAAAATAAAAATGCATTAAAACGGGATGATTTCTTTTTTGTTAAAAGGAAAATATTTGGTCGGTTTGTCGGGATTTCTTCGTCTTAAGTGGACGCACTTTCTCTCTTTTGTGAAATTATCTAAAGAAAAAATTGCATTGATAAAAAAGGGAGGTAATTATGAAACGGTGTAAATCATTATTAGGTCTCTTTTGTTAAAAAGTCCGTTCATTAATTACGTTTAAGAGGAAACGCTGTGTACAAGTTGCTGAGCGTGTTTGTCCATTCTCAAGACAAGAATAATTAACCATGAGTACGCAGTAAACAAAAATGTATGTGTTGAGTGAAAAATCATTTGACACTTCTTTTGTTTATCTGATAATCACAATTTATTTGCTTTCATTTTGTGAAGACAGGGGCAGACAATCAACCGGAAATAACATAGATTTAGAAGTTGTTATCCAACATAATAAATAAAACGAACAATAATATCAGCGAACAGTTTTTATTTATTTACTAATGTAACATCTTATAAAAATAATGATTTTTTTAATGTACAATTTAAAACTTTATAACAGCGTTTTTTAATAATGCAAAATTTTATGAAACGAATAGTCAACAGTGATTTTTTTTTGGTATAATTTAAAACTTTATAAAACGAAAATTTATCATTTTTGCGATTTGGTATAATTTAAAACTTTTGGGGTATAATTTAAAACTTTAAGCTCCATATTTTTATTTTTTAAAATCAAAGTCTAAGCCACTTCCGGTTGATTGGGTTGAGTAGTGAATGAAACTCTTCAATTTCGATTTCTGCTTCACAGCTAAACTAAAGAAGTGCCAAGCACTTTTACATTGATATACGTAGTGACAAAATATGGGGGAGGGGTCTAAAGTCAGGAGAAAAAAGTTCCCGGCAGCATTTTGTGAAAATACTGCCTTTCGCGGGTGACTCTGACCTGTCACGACTCGGACAAAAGACCACCCACGTTAAAATAAATAAATTTTTAAAAATTAAATTTTTTTTTTTTTAATATATTTAAAAAAATAATTATCAATAAATGTTCGTCAGTAATTTTTTTCCTGACAAAAATATTTTTATTTCATTGTAAAACATTTTTCTAATGTAGCGGTCATAAACATAGACCTATTTTTCCCTCCAAAAAATGTCCCCATTGAGTGAACTGGTCACGCACTGACAAATCAGCCTGCAGGGCGCATGAATTCCTTGTCGGCTGAAGAACTAGTTCAGCCCCTTTGAAAATCACGAGCGGTCAGCAGAGAGACTCCGGCAAGTAACGAAGAAACACTTCTTACTCTCTCTCTCTCTCTCTCTCTCTCTCTCTCTCCTGTCCACTGGACGTGCCAGCAACTAATATCTTCGCCTGAAGATAGTTGCTGACAACCTTCGGCAGCTCTTAGAACTTCCTACTTTCCTCTTCCTCTCTCGGACACTGTCCAACACTCTTTCTACCTATACCAAACGGTATAGGTAATATTAAAAAAATAAACTATTTTCGTTGTTGTTATAAAGAGGTTTTGTTATTTCATTTCCTGTCCTAAACATAAGATAGGGACAACGTCCCCTTCTTTACATCAGTACCTTCTACATTTTTATGAAATCATCGGTGCTTATTTTCTTTTTCTTTTCGTCAATATGCAATTATAACTTTTTGTTGTGAAACGACAACAAAATTATTTCCAGCTTTAGAGTGGGCGATCAGTTTCGCATATGAATTTAATGTAAAATGATCACCTCTTACGGACCACGATCAGACAGCGTTTTATAGGTACGTGCAAAATCAATGGCCGATTCCCAAAATGAAAAAACATTTTGACCCCCCCCCCCCCTTCACTTAAAAATGCACTTAAATTCAAGAAATCAACCAATTTTACTGAAATTTTCAATATTTATTAATCAACAATCACGGAATATAATGAAACCATTATTTTTTTTAAATCTTAGTGAAAATGTATTATTTTTTAAAAAGAAAATACACCTTTACTAAAGTTATATTTTTATATATTAATAAAAAAAAATGCATGATTTTTTAAATGTAGCTTATGTAAATAAAGCATCGTAGATGTTAACAATTAAATGTTTTTTTTTTAAATATTTCGTATATATTACGAAAAAGGCCAGTAAATACCGTGTTAATAAAATCACTATAACTCGAAGAAAAATTAATTTTTTGAATTAGCGATATTATTATTGAATAAAGCATTGTTTAATCAATATTTTCACCAAAAAAATAATATAATTGCAAAAAATATTTCATTTGATTTAAATGATTAGAGGTTTTGAAAAAATAAAAAATGCGACATAATTATATTTCCCTTTCATAAATGAACGTGGCATCATCAGCGCAAGAAATTATTTTTTATAATCTTGAAAATAAACCAAAAATTAACAAATTTGAGATCCAGGAACTTAACGAAAAAAAGAATTTTTAAAAATTGAATTATTTCTACTAACGATGAATATTCATTAGTATGGTAGCCCCGTTCTGTAATAACCAGGTGGGATTAGACTTCTAACAATCACTCACTTTTACACGCACTCAATTTTTTTTTTTGTTTAGAGATTCAACAATTTCGTTTATTTCACAATTCATCGTCAATTATTTGGAAAGATTTGTATTTGTTTTGTCTTTTTTTCATTAATAAATATTTAAGTTAAAAACAATTATTTATTAATAAATAAAGAGAATTCAAACATGACATTTTCTTTCAAAATTGAATTCTGTTTATCAATAAATAACTGTTTTGACTTTTTTTTCAATGAATACATTGCTAGTTTAATCATTGACTTTAATTTACTTTTTCACACTTAAAATTAAAAAAATAAAAACACTTTATTTTTAAAAGAATCAATGTAATTTATCGTTACGACACGTTAAGAATAAATCGAGTAACTAAAGTTTTAAATCATGTAAAAAAAATTGATAAAATTGACGCAGTTCTTAACGTAAAAATATTTTTAACATTTAAAAAATAGTTTTATTACAAATTCTAAGGAAAAACATTGGTAAACAGACGTCATCAATAATTTCAGAGTATTACTAAATTAAAAACTGAACCTTTTCAGTTAAAAATAATTGCGTACACTCACAAATAATTAAATAAGCATTTCCTTTTTTATTATAACAAATAAGGGTACTTAAATTTGTTTATAACCTTAAAAAGAATAAAGAAATTAATGGATAATAATTTTTCAACATCTGGATAATAATTTTTCAACTTCTATAAACTATTATTACATTTTTATATATAAAGTTAAAAATGATAAATTATGACATTTTTGCCTTCCATATATTTTGCATAGCGATAGTCAATTTGTAAATAAAGTCCTTTTCCGATGAAATTATGGCGGATTTTACTCATTTATCACATTTGCAGGGATAATTTTGCTAATTTTTAGTCAAACGTGCGATTTTTTTTTTAATTCAGTGTCTTATGACTTTAATTTAATAATTATCTCTAAAATAGTTCCCAAAAACTTATATTTATCTTTTAAGGGATTTTTACAAGTAATTTTTTCAAAGTTCAAAATTCATTGAATTTTTGGGTTTTTTTACCGTCGTAATTACATATTTTATTATAATTTATTTTTCATACGTAAATATGCAGTTTTTTCGTTTAGAGATTAAGTTTAGGCTTTTATCTTTAAAACACAATCAAAGTTTACACGGAAACTAATTAAATAATTAATGATAAGCGCTTTTTAATAAGCATAGTCCGTACAAGAAGCCGCCATTTTTGCACATACCTAGCGTTTTAAGAACATATAATCAATTTTGTTTGTTGCAAATCTTGGCCATTTTCTTAATTTCGTGAAAATCAATTGTATGTGTGTGTGGGGTGGGGGCTGAAAATATACATCAAAACAGTTTTAAAATGAAATAATTAGTTTTGAAAACTTAAATTGACTATTAACGACCCCGTTACACCCATGTAGCGTGCCCGTTTTCCGTCTTTTATTAACTTCTTTTAAAACTTATTTTTCGTATGACCACCCGGACATAGGCTTGATAGTAGGAAGGAATTTTTTTTTTTAATTACCTTTAACAATGACATATACTAAAGTTTGATCAGGAACATTAGGTATACAATAGATTGTTCAGGACCGTTAAATTTTAGGGACCGTTAAAAGTCAATTTTGCGATGTTTTTTGTGAATGAATGCCCCCACCCGCCGCTCACCCAGAATTACTGCCCTTTGAAAATATTTGGTTATATGTTCTTAAAACGCTATCTAGTCCGGAAATGGGTGATAATTATTGTTTGATGGCCCATAAGTAGGTGATCATTTTACGTTAAATGTTTATGCGAAACCGATCCCCAATCTAAATTTTTAAATATTTGTTTAAAAAATTTTAATTAGAGATTGATTATGGGAAGGCGGAGAGGCGATGTGGGTTGGTAAAAATTAATTCACACAATAAAATAGTTAAATATACAGATCGGTTGAAAATTCAATTTTCGACTGATTGGTGACAGTTATAAGCTATATTTTGGTTTAATTTTCGATTTTTAGTTGTTAAATCTACGACATCGAGCTTTCACATCAATTAAAATTCGGCACCATCGACAGGTTTACAAGGCTACGAAGAATATCGTTTCTTTTTTGTTTTTATTGAAATCGTTGAAATACAAACAGACAAATGATTGTCAAAAAACAATTAATTTATTAAACAGGAAGTTTTTTGTAAACGAAAAATCAAAAATAGAAAATAGACAGAAAGTTTTTTGAAACGAAAAATCAAAAATAGAAAATAGACAGAAAGTTTTTTGAAACGAAAAATCAAAAATAGAAAATAGACAGAAAGTTTTTTGAAACGAAAAATCAAAAATAGAAAATAGACAGAAAGTTTTTTTAAACGAAAAATGTAATATTGTGATCTTTTTCCTTTTGGGTTTCAAAATTGAATAAATGTATTTACAAAAATACCTTGGTTGCAGGTCCTTTTTTTGTAAGGGACATGGAGGCGGTGCGATTGGTGTCACGTGATCTTCGCTTTGCAGTCGGTATTATACTCGTACACATTCACCGAAAATGTAAATAAAAGTGGTTTAAAATACTTTAAAACACAAAAAATAGGCAGGTATGTAGCAAGCAACCCTTTTTTTTAAACCTTTGGTGACAGTTATTCGTTTACTATTGATGTTGTTGTTTTTCCAACTCATCATCGACGCGCTTTGTGTGTAGTGCGGGGTCGTATTCCCCCGAAATCTAACGGTGGCAAATTTCCAAGTTTGTTTAAAAAGTTTGTTGAATTAATTTTTGTTTTCACAACTAAACGAGGGGCCACTTTTCGAGGCACAGGTTGAATACAGCAGACGCTAGCTTGACATTAGAGTTGTCCGCCATTTGGGCTGTAAAGTACACAATCGCCGCTGAAAAATTGTAATTTTTTTTAGATTATGATATGCTGGACATATTGACGTATAAAATACAGTATTACGTATAAAATAGGGGAGAAACACTCTTTTAATTAGTAAATTAGTCGACATACTGACAATATCCAACAAGACAGGTCTGAAACTAGTCCATAGAAATGGGAACGGAGAAGAGGTCACACGAAAAGAAGTAATGTCTTTTAGGGAGTTATATAAAAAAAATAATAATTTATTTCAAAAAATTTAAATATTTATAAAAATACTTGTTTCACGGCATAATTATTTTGTTTATTCAAATTAACTCGTCCGATAACTGTCCCCGTGCTAAGACCATGCTCTCATCTTTTTTCATGCTAAAAGTTGATAGTTCATAGAAAGCTAACGTAACGAATGAACACATATTTTTACACAAGGGGCGTTATTTACACCGGTTCATGGTGACCTCCCCTGTTTGTAAGTAGAAATCTTTTATTTAAAAAATTCAACATTTAAATTGTGTTTTTCATTCTTTTCCTCCAATCTGTTATGTTTTAATGAATTGGACACACAAAAGAGAGAACTTGTGTTGATTTGAGACACAGAAATCCAAACCAACCAACCAAATGTTCTCTTTAAAACACAAAACAAAAACGAATTATCAGTTTATTGCTTTCCTTTTCACTTTTTTCACATTCAATTCCCTCCAATTTTCTTATTTTTTCGCTGCAGCATTTCATGACTTTTTTTAATATTTTAAATACAGATAAAAATAATTTATTTTTTATTTCGATTCAAAAAATATATATCGATTCCGTCATTCTGGCTGACTTGATTATAAAAATTATGAATTTCTGATTTTTACCCCCCCCCCCCCCCCAAGAAATGAATCCACATAGACATTGTGATTTCAGAAAAACCTGTTCATATATTTAAGTGTCATATATATGACTTCTAAGAAAACAAGATTTCCTATCTTAAAATTAATGCGAAAGCATTTGATTCTAAGGTTGGCTAACTGTTAGATTAGCTTACATGTACCCAAACGAAATATTTTAGTGATTGACAAATCAGGGTGGGGAAGTGAAACTGTTGAAAATTAAGCGGAGAAAACAATTATCTTTAGAGCGTGGTTTTTTATATATGTACGTATACTTTATTTAAAATTAGGAAATCATGCTTATTGAATTACATCCTTTAAAAAATGTTATTGTTTTACGTACGTGCTTGTTATATTAAATGTTTGTAAATATATGATATTTAACGAATAAAAACAATAAGAAAAGCAGTAAACATTTTTAGAATCTCGATGCTTCTATAGTATTGGGATAAGAAATTGTTCATATCTAATTTAGAAAAGCCGTTGAAAGCAGAGATAATTCAAAGTGTTTTCTCAATTTGAATTTTTCTGAAAATGGATCTAAACGCTATTAACTTACAATACATTTTATTTTTAACTAGGGATAGGGAAAAATTCATAAACTTCTTACAAAAGCACATACAAATTTCAGGATACCTGGGTTAGAGTTTACGGTTGCTACTATATCATGTAGTTTTCATTTCAATTATGTAGTTTTTAACATTTTACGTGATGTTTAATTTTATTTCGATGAATCCAATTTATTTTAACGTATTTTCGGGAGGTTTATTTTATTTCGTATTAAAATAATTATTTATACTCAATGAATATATTTCATTTTAACTTATCCTCTGAATTTTTCTTTGATTTTATATTAATAATTAAATGAGAAATGAAACATATCAATTTATGGAAAAATTCGAATTGAGAAAAACCTTTAAATTATCTCCCCTTTCAACGGCTCTTCTAAATAAGAGATGAAAATTGCCTGTCCCAATACTGTAGAAGCACCAAAATCTCTGCTGCTATCATTTATCAACTCTCTCTCTCTGATATATATATATATATATATATATATATATATATATATATATATATATATATATATATATAGGGCTTTACATGCTCCACTACTTTTGGAGCTGCTCCTACTCAAACGCCAAAATTGGAGCTGGCTCATCTCACGGTCCCCATTTTAAAAAAGGAGCTGCTCCAGCTGAAACTCCTATAAAAAAGGAGCGGCTCGTTTTCCGCGCTCCATAATGAAAATGTACCTTCTTTCATAAACGTTCTATATTCCCAATGAGTGGTCGAAGGATAGGGGTGGGCGTCAAATGATTTCGTCAATATGGGTGGGGATGTCACTTTAAGTGTAAGACCGTAAGATAATATTTGACAAAATCTCGCTAATATTTTGAGATGTACTGAGGATTATAGCAGAACATGTCGGATGAAGCATAAGATTATACGTAAATTTTCGTTTAGAAATCGAAAAATTTTAATTTTTATTGCATTAACAACCTATTTTTTCAGAGGAGGAAACTTTGACCCGATATTTTTACTATTTATTTTGAAAGGGAATTTAGATTTGTTTTAAGTAAATAAAGTTTTACTTTTAAACATTATTAGTGATTATTTTCTTTTTAAAGAAAACATTTCTCTGGGAGAGGAGAGACAGCCAGGTCTACATTAATCGTTGTATTGTTGTTTAATATTTGTTTGTATTACGAACGTGACTATATTGTATAATGTATATTATTATTTATAACAGAGAAACGTGCAAGTACTTTCAAACAAATCGATTAATCCATTTTTTTCAATAGTACAATTTGGGTCGAAAAAAAACCCAATGCAGTTTATTTTTTAAAGATTGAATAAAAAATATTTTTCTTATGTTGGCCAAAAAATATCAATAAATTGTCAATAAATAATGCAGAAATCCATTCAATGTCTTAAAATTTCATACAAAATATCTGGCCTAGATCTTGCGAGTTGAAAAAATATCGGGTCAAATTTTCCTCCCCCAGAAATTAACTGGAGCAAGTTTTCCTAAGTTGGGGAAAAACATTTATTAAAATAAAAAATCGAATAAAAAATGTGAAAACGTCTATATTTGAAATATTTAACAAAAACAAACTGTTTACAATTTTAATATTCGATAATAGATTTTTTAAGATAAAGAAAGATATCTAATCTACTTTCGGTTCTGAAAAAAACCCCAACAAATTAGTCAGAAAGTCTAATTATTTTCATTTTTTAAATTTAAGACATTTTATTTTATTTAATTAAGTTTAAACATCTGTTTAATTGTAGAATAGGGACCGTTTGCTTACTGCCTGAGACACGCTGACCGATTAATGCCGACGGGGCTGCCCAGGCAATTTATTAGAGGTCAGAGTGCTCATTCTTTAGGTGTGCTGGCTTGATTCTCCCCACCTTCTGGTTTTGGCGCAGTGGAAAGGAAGTAAATACCAAGAACCACAAGAGTCTATACTGGCAGTCAAGACTTACATACAACAACAGCATAATATAAAACTTCTAAAAGCCATATTCTATAAAGACAAAATTTTAAAGCAACAATCACAGAACTCGTCAAATACCAAATGTGACAGCAATTAGAACAAAAAAGAAGCCAATGAAAGACTAAAAAATGAAGATAGATTTCAAAAGCTTCTACTGGAACAACAAAAATCCGATGAAAGGCTAAAAAAACAGACAAAATACTTCTGGAGCAAAAACAAAATAGCTGAAGAAATACTTCTGGAACAAAATAAAAAAAATCGAAGGATTACAAGAAACAATGTCGAAAAGGGGTCAAAGTAACGAAAATGATAATGCTTTTTACACAGAATGTCGTTTACAGTGCAATTGACAATTTCACTTATTCCCCAGATGATGATAAAAATATTCTTCATATTTCAGAAGGTATGAGGATCTACACAAAATAATCTGTTAAAAGAGGGCAGACTATAAAAAAGTTGTCTTACTGCTCTGAAAATTAGGCACAACTGAACATACTAAGTTTGTGAACTATATTTTACCCAGAAAAACGAGCGACTTGACTTTTTCGGAAGCTGTTAATCTTTTAATAGAATTATTTTGTCCTAAGACTTCTCTGTTCCACAAACGGTGGAAGTGTTTGAATGTACTTAAAACAGATGGTGAATACTATGCAACGTACGTGTCAATCGTTAATAAACACTGACGATTTTGAATTAGCTGAACTTAGCGCATATAACTTTAAATGTTTAATTTTCATACAAGGATTTATATCGGGAGAAAAAACACAGAAAGTAGCCGTAAGATTATAAACAAGTTAAAAAGTGAACGAAATTTAACATAACAAGAATTAGCTGAAGACTGCCAGAGATTTGTAAGTGTTAAATAAGATTTGAAAGACATCGAAGAGTCAGGCATTGTGCACATCAGAAAATTACGTCAGAAAACACATTTCAACAAAAAACAACCAAGCCGAATAAGTATAATGTACCACCTGGTCCCTATTTCCGTTGTGGATTCCTTCATTGGTTTATGGATTGCCCGTACAATTTTAAAACCTGTCTAACTTGTAATAAAGTCGAACACAAGAGTTCACATTGCAGAATGAATAGTAAGAAATAAAACTCTGGTAAAATCCATAAGAACTAGCGATCAGGACTGCAGAATTATGAGAAAATATGTACAGGTAAAAATCCTGAATAAAAATGTAAAAATTACAATTAGATTCTGGTTCAGACGTGTCGATTATAAATATGCATACATGGAGAAACTTGGATTAACCGACGATGCTAAGAACTAACAACATAGCCAGAACGGTGACTGGTGAAAAAATAAATTCAGGGTGAAATTATTACCGATATTACTGTAAACAGAACTATCAAAAAAGTAAAAATGTTTGTGTTAAAAAATACCAACAATTTATTTAGCACATATTTAATGCAGCAGTTCTAGGGGTAACCAACAATTTTAAAGGATTTTTCTTTTTAACCATTAAAAATCGTATGAAATAGACTCAAAATAAATTGTCTGCAGAAATTTAATCACATTAGGACAGAAAATCTGTCAGCCTAGTCAGGAAAACGAAAGAAGGAATGTTTTTCAACTATTAAAAATCGTATGAACTAGACTCTAAATAAATTGCCCGCAAAAATTTAATCACATGAGGACACAAAATTCACACTGTAAATAGCTAATAACAAACTGACAGAAATCAAGTCAACTTTTGTTGATAACCAGTTAAAGGTTAAAGATGGTTCCAGAGCTGGAATCGCTAAAGTTGCAACTCAAGGATGTCTTAGAAATGGTAAAGACTATGCAATATATGGTAAGTTGTCTTGAAGTTGAATATCGAAGCATAGAAGACATATTTTAAAGTTTAAAGATGTGCTCCACAATCAAAAGTTGAGAATTAAAAAGCTAGAGGATATAAAATCTAAATTTGATAGAGACACCTAAATCAAATGAGGGAACTATTATCAGAAGATACTGACAGCACTTTCCAGGAAGAAGTTATGGTTACCAGATATTACACTTTCGATATACAGCTACTCCAAGCAGCATCAGAATAGCAGCAATCCAAAAAGGAAATGATACTGTGACTCCTGAGGAGGTAAGGCTTGGAGGGGGTATGGTACCTTACATATACGGACTACTTGAACTCTTCCACTCACCATAAATACTGCTTCTCAGTGTTGGAACACCACCAGTCTATACTGGCAGTCAAGGCTGATATACAATCCCTCTTGTTCTTTGTATTATACTTTTTAAAATATACTTGTTTTCTTTAAACTCCGAGTTCATGTCTTCCTTCCAGACTATTTACAGACCCACAACAACTGATGTGGGATTTCGTACTTATACACCCACAACAACCTGAAAAGTTATTGGAAAATATTTAAAAAACTGGATCTAGTAACAAATTGAATTTGTTTGCGAATAGGCTGATATATTTTGGAACCAGTTGCTAATAATAATTAATAAGATTAATAACAACAATAACATGGAACAATTTTGGTTGTACTTATATTCAAATGCATGAATCTTACAATCGATCACAATTATTTACTCTGTAATATTTGATAAACAACAACTTTTATCTGCTAGGCTGTATCGACTTGGATAATTTAGTATCTAGACAGAAATATTGATAATGATGAATGAAATACTGATGTATGAACTAGAGTGTAAATAATGAAATTCATATTCAATTTTCATTTTCACAGATGTTCCTGTTTGATGAATTTTAATGGATCATTAATATCCGGTAAAGGACAATTACAATGAGTTAAACATTGTGAATGTAATAACAACGAGGAAAAAGAGGATAGGCTTCACCAACAAAATTAAGAATTGAATGAATATTATTGTGAAAAGATAGATTTCATTTGTTTTTTTTTACACAACTTTAAATTATGCGTGCAAACTCACATTGGTAATAGTCATATGTTTTAATACGAGGAGAATCTTTTAGAATTTTGTTTTTTCATTATTCCTGAAAATGAGATACAGATTGAGAAGAAAATTGAAACAAGTCTGGCAAGTAACTTTAAACAGGAAATTAATAGATGAGTGATTTTATTATGCTTCAGAATAAAGTTTTTTAACGAAAATTCGTACATGTTCAATACAAGAATGTTTTTAATGCTAGAATGCTATTAGAAACGAGAACAGTTATTATACATCTTTATTTTCATCATTTTTAAATACATCCAAATAAGAAACCGAATTTCAAATCCCATAAACCTTTTAAATATTATGCTTTCCATTAAATATAAATAATCTTTTGGTCGGTATAATGGAAAAACATAGAGGGGACAATCAATATTCTTGTCGTATATGTGGCTTTTCAAATTCAAGCAACTCTCACCTTTTGATACATATGCGAACACACACAGGGGAAAAGCCATATTCTTGTAAAGTGTGTTGCTCTTCTTTTAGTATGAATGAAAATCTAGTTAAACATATGCGAACACACACTGGAGAAAAGCCATATTCATGTACAGTGTGTGGATCATCTTATACTCAGAAAAATACATTAGTTGTACATATGCGAACACACACGGGGGAAAAGCCATATGCTTGTACAGACTGTGGCACTTCTTTTAGTCATAAAAATTCATTAGTTACACACATGCAAAAACACACTGGAGAAAAACCATATTCTTGCACAACGTGTGACACTTCTTTTAATCATAAAAATGCATTAGTTGTCCATATGCGAAGACATACTGGGGAAAAGCCTTACTCTTGCACAGAGTGTGACACATCTTTTATTCAAAAAAACTCATTAGTTGCTCATATGCGAAAACATACTGGAAAAACGACATATTCTTGTAATGTGTGCAGTCTTTCTTTCAGTGAGAAATCAAATTTAGTTGTACACATGCGAAAACACACGGGAGAAAAGCCATATACTTGTGAAGTGTGTGGATCTTCTTTTAGTATTAATGAAACTTTACTTAAACATATGCGAATACACACTGGCGAAAAGCCATATTCTTGTACAGTGTGTGAATCTTCTTTTACACAGAAAAGTACATTAGTTGCGCATATGCGGATACACACTGGAGAAAAGCCATATGTTTGTATAGAATGTGGAAATTCTTTTAATCATAAAAATTCATTAGTTGCACATATGCAAAAACATACTGGAGAAATGCCCTATTCTTGTACGGTGTGTGGTACTTTTTTTAATTATAAGAACTCATTAGTTGTCCATATGCGAACACACACCGGGGAAAAGCCATATTCTTGTACAGTGTGTGAATCTTCTTTTACTCATAAAAACTCATTACTTGCACATATACGGAAACACACTGGAGAAAAGCCATATTCTTGTACAGCATGTGGCACTTGTTTTACTCATAAAAACTCATTAGTTGTGCATATGCGAACACACACTGGAGAACAGACATATTCTTGTAAAACGTGTGGCACTTCGTTTAGTCATAAAAACTCATTAGTTGCACACATGCGCACACACACTGGTTAAAAACCATTTTCTTGTACAGTGTGTGGCTCTACTGTTGGTCAGAAATCAAATTTACTTGCGCACACACACTGGAGAAACCCCCACCCATAACATCGAATGGAAAAGTGACAGTGTTCTATGATTAAGACATACAGGCGGGCAGATACACAAAAGACAATGCCATCAAACCAGATATTGTCATCTGGAACAAACCAGAGAAAACTGCTCTCATCATTGATGTAACTGTCCCAAATGACTATGTCCTCAATAGAGCCGAACGGGAAAAATAACAATTACCAAGATCTCAAAAATCATTTAAAAATAACATGGTCCCTCGATGAAATAAACATCATACCGGTTGTAGTGGGGGCAACTGGTCTGGTGAAAAAAAATCTAAGTAAATACTTAGAAACAATCCCCGGAAAATTAAATTGTAGGAAAGTACAGATAGCAGCCCTAAAAGGAACAACATCTATCCTAAAGAGAGCCCTCGGATATAAATTTTACTCATAGGGAAATCAAGTGTTAGCCTCAAGAGTAGGCCCCTTGATCTCTTTAGATAAACTAAATTAAAATGAAAAAAAAAAGAAAAGCCATATTCTTGTATAGTGTGTAGCTCAGCATTTATTGAGAAATCCATTTTACATACACATATGTGCAAACACATATTCGTGTACAGTGTGTGGATCTACTTTTAGGCAGAAATCAACGTTAGTCACACATATGCACACATACTGGAGAATATACACGGTGAAAAAGAAATACAAACAATTGCACTTAAAGGGACAGTTAGAATCTTAAAAAAGATCTCTCGGCTGGAGAATAATCAAATCCGTGTACAATATGTGACCCTTCTTCTAATGTGAAATCAATTTTAGTTACACATTTGTGCAGACACACTGGAGAGTGAAGTAAAATGAAAACAAAAAGAGAATAAAAAACTATAACAACATAAAAAAAACGTGCTCTCTTAAAGAAATAAACATCATAACTGTTGGGCGAGGGTCAACTGATCTAAGGAAGAAAAAAATAACATTGTACTTAGACACACTTCCAGAAAGACCAAGCTGTACAAATAGCAATAAATGGGGCAACCTCAACCCTTAAAACTCATGTTTTAAATATGCGGAATGAATATATAAATACATTGGTATGTAGCCATATTTTTATCTGATTAACAAATACTGATTTACAGTGTGTGGCTCCCCTAAAACTGAGAAAACAATGTTAGTTAAGTGTGTGGCTCTTTTACTGTGAAATCAAATTAAGTTTCAACTATTGACACACCACCTGACGAATTGTTATATTTGTGTACAGTATCCCACACTTCCTTTTCTTAGAAAGCACATCTGAATGCCTACTAGACACTACCATCGGATATCTTCAGGCTCTCGGTAAGGGGGTTGTCAGACACCCTGACATGAGGATACTTCCCATTTGAAGTAAAACCTGACTAAATATAAAAAGAAATAGTGTTCTCTCCTCTCAAGCCATTCAGCACATTGCTGACGAGGGCCTCCCTCTATTAATAGTGGGTAGCTTTGAATAACAAATTAAAAGTCGTTGACAATGAGGAAATGATAGAAAAATATGAATAAAAACAAAAGTAAATACTGGCCGGCTGGCACCCAGGATAAAAAGGGCCCATCAACCTGTTTATACACCTGGCGGGCAGATGTAAGGAATGGTGTAAATCTTCCTTCCTCTGAAAATGGTGTTCCAGCCATGACAGAGGCAAACCAGGGTTAGCTATCAGGCCTTGAGACAAAAGGTTCCCCATATATCCATCACATGCAGCAACAAGAAAAGGAACATAACCATAAACTGTTGCACAAAAGAAGATGCTATTGTTTTGAAAAGTGGAGCAAAACATCCAATGAAATCCTGTCCAAAAAAGAAAAAAAACTACCCTTCCTGAAGAGAAAAAATACACTGGTTGCTTGCCTACGATTTCTTGTTTCCTAGATTGGCATATATATAACAAGATTAGAGCACCGTCATAAAAAATGCAGCTATAAGGGAGACGAAAATAAACTACCCGAGGGAAGAAGAAACTAGATGGACACAAGAGTCTAGATTGGAGAGGGAATAAAAGTGAACATTGTTATGGGCTAAGAAATCTGTTCTATGCCAAATTTACCAAACAAAAAACGAGGACAGAGACCTGGAGGGAAATATTCTTCCACACTGTCCAGGCAAGAAAAATATTCCACCCAAAAAATGAACCTGCTAAAGGTATAACAGCATTAGCATGTTCAATGAGGGTGAACTGGACTATATGACATCACAAATAGCAGCCCTCATAAGAACAAAAAATATTCCACTTGAAAGCCCCATCAAAATTTTCACAATTCCCATCGTTCAAAACAACACCACAGGTACAGCCAGAACCACATTACCATTCACCCATGGATCAAGCCGTCAAACAGTCTGCGTCCATGACAACCCACCATAAAGCGACTTCAACACCAGAATCCAGTAGCTCCCCGACAAGTATACCACCACCATCAGCTGTCTATTTACAATCACAAGCCCCTCATTGAACCTAAGTTCTTCCTCACCACTATCACCGAGACCACTCTTAACACCTGAATCTGTACCATTACCTCAGAAATTACCGGAAGCAGATTATAAACAATTGTCCCTGGAAGAAGAACTTGGTAATACCATTTAGGTAATCCAGATGATGAGGCTGGAGGAAAGACCTCAACTGCCCAAAATCCACTTTGGACAGGACAAATGACGCAGAAACGGACAATAAGCCAGGAAAAGCGGCCAGAAATACACCAAGATTTTCCATTGCAGAAAACTAGAAGAATGGGCCAACCAACAACGTGCTATATATTTTTGGATGAATTATCCCAGGAATATATAGATAAGGAAAGCTCTGTAGACTGGCTGAAAAGAAGATCGCTCCACTATGATCAGGAGAGAATTATAATGTCTGCCCAAGATCAAGGCTTTATGACCAATGTCTTTAAAAAGATGAGTGGTTTCAGCAACGACAACAAGTGCAGGTTCGGACACATTGAAGTGGAAAGTATTAGCCACCTGACATCCAGTTGTAAGGTTCTGCTGGTGGATGGCTACTATACAATGCAACACCAAAGAGTGTGCAAATATCTTCACTGGACTATATATAAAAAGTTGAATATCCAGTGTAGCAGCAAGTCATGGGAGCACATACCAAAAGGAACAGTTGGAAATAAGTTATACACCATCCACTATAACTATGCAATTACTACAGCTTCATCTCTAGAAAACGGAGCTGTTAAATTTAACAGTGATATGAGACAAAAGGGAGAATAAGCATCCTAGTTGAAGTCAGTGTTCCTAATGATGCTGGCTTAAACAGAGCAGAAAGAGAAAAGATTACGAAATATCAAGGTCTTATGTACACCATAAAAAGAAACTGGAATCTTAAGCATGTCACAATCATTCCAGTAATTATAGGAGCAACCAAACAAATGGACAAGAATGTCAAAACTGCCTGGCGAATATACCCGTTTAACCAAGTACTAGAAACATACAAACAATTGTACTTAAATGGACGGTTAGAATCTTAAAAAGATCTGTCGGCTGTAGTGTTTGAAATAGTGGGTGAATCTGGCATCTGGAAGGCTGCTCCATCCCCAGTAAAAAAAAAAGATAAGAAAATTAAAAAAAGAAACCTTTGGATTTCAAATACTATAAAGAAGGAAACCCATATACGTCTACAATGTGTGACAGTTCCCTTTCACCAAAATCAATTTGGCTTATACACATGAAAAAACACATGTTACCTTAATAAATACTCACAGCAAAGATCATATTTCACTTGTTAATAGAAATAACATCAAAGATTTTCTTAAGAAAATCGCTGAAAAAAGTGGGCATAGAATTCGGCATTTCTTTTAAACTCAACTCAGTAAGTTGGCTGTAACGAGATATCATTTTATAATATTGAGAAAACAGCTGAGTTTCTGTAATAAATTGGATACCAGAAAGACACACACGTGTGGATGTTTCTAGGCTTTTAATCAATGTTACATTTGCTTTATAAACCACAATTACAAAATCTCTAGAAAGCCTCTGTATGGGATATTTGAAAATGGAAGCTAAACAAAGTAATACTGCTGTACTACTCTAATTTAGTAGAGGATGTTAAAATGATTTGATGAAGCGATATTTAATCAATTTCATATGAATAAATGTTTACCGATCAAATTATTATTTTGAGTCTGTTTGTTTTAACTGCTTTTTGTCCTCTTTTTATTTGTTTTAATTTGAGGTGAAATGTGTGGGTTATGATGTACAATCAACATATTATAGAGTTGCAGGGCTCCCGAAAGTTAATCTATGGTACATTTTCTACTCTTCATTAGTTTGGGCGAACATAGAGATGGCAAAGAAAAGTATGTAGAGATGGCAGTGTTGTGCAAAGAAAAGCATGTAGAGATGGCAGTGTTGTGCAAAGAAAAGCATGTAGAGATGGCAGTGTTGTGCAAAGAAAAGCATGTAGAGATGGCAGTGTTGTGCAAAGAAAAGCATGTAGAGATGGCAGTGTTGTGCAAAGAAAAGCATGTAGAGATGGCAGTGTTGTGCAAAGAAAATCATGTAGAGATGGCAGTGTTGTGCAAAGAAAAGCATGTAGAGATGGCAGTGTTGTGCAAAGAAAAGCATGTAGAGATGGCAGTGTTGTGCAATGAAAAGCATTTAGAGATTGCAGTGTTATGCAAAGAAAAGCATGTGGACATGGCAGTGTTGTGCAAAGAAAAGCATGTAGAGATGGCAGTGTTGTGCAAAGAAAAGCATGTAGAGATGGCAGTGTTGTGCAAAGAAAAGCATGTAGAGATGGCAGTGTTGTGCAAAGAAAAGCATGTAGAGATGACAGTGTTGTAAAAGAAAAGCATGTAGGGGAGAAAATAAATGATCCCCACTAGATGTCCAAGTCAGTTTTGTACAGTCACTTGCCGTATAAAGACAGAACTGTAGTTTACTTCTTAGTCTTTAGTAATCATATTTTTACAAGACTTGTCAAAATACACGTTCAACTTTTAGTTTTCTATGTAAGATTAAAATCAAATAACCCACCTACTTCATTCGTCGCCCCCCCTCAAATAAAACGGCACTTTTTCAACAAATGTTTTAATTTAGTTTCCAAACTTTACATTATACTTTCTCGATCCTGTGTATAATATTAAACTGCATCCGGTGATGAGGCAAGTAAATCAGATCCGTACAAACCTTTTTCATAGCAATTAATTCCAATGGTACAATGTATCTGCATTCGACTGTTGACTTTCAGCTTGCCCAGTTATAGACTCAACAGCGATGCAGCAACTGACATTCTCTGGTTTCAGACACTGGCATTTCCGTCTATTCCAGTACAAACATGTAAGTGCTTCCCAGAAATATATAGGGCAACTCAGGGTTTTTATAGGAGAGAGATTAAGCCATGTCAAAGAGAATTATGTAGAATCGTGAAATATTTTTGTATAGAGTCACAAATTTAGAAACGGCATATTTCTTAGAGGAATATTACGGATGAAATTATTGTTTTATTTATCGCAATAATGTAATATTTTAATGGGGGAGAATAAAAATAACATACACCATATTTGGTGATTTAATACCGTCAAGTGGAAAATAAAAAGATTGTCTGAACTTCGAACTGGAATCAAGATGTAGTATCTGGAGAAATATGTCTCAAAAGGTCTTCCTCTCAGATTCCCTCTTCTTTGAGAGAGGTGGCTAAGTAGTTGAAGGGCCCTTAATTGCAAATGTCGATGGGCCAAATCATTGCAAATTTTGTACTTATTTAGAGACAGCTGGATCTCTCACATTGTCATACACAGTTTTCGTGGGGGACAGGTAAATCCTGCCTAAGTAACGAAATCAAAGTGTGATATTTGGTGTTGCTTTATCCTTGTTGGGATGATAGAGGGTAATTACTGCACAGAAATATATAGGGTAATTCGGGGTTCTTATTAAGCCACACTAAGGAGAATCATTTAAAATCGTGGAATACGTTTGCACAGAGTCACTAACATAGAGTCTTATGTGTAAAATTATTCTATTTATCGGAATATTTTACTATTTATTGTGGTGAGAATAAAAGATAAGACACCATCTTTATTGACTGATGCAGCAAAAAATAAATTATCTGTTCTTAAAACTAGAATCAATTAAGATGGCTGTCCCAAGAGCCCCTTCTCCCAGATTACCTCCTCCTTGAGTTGGTTTGGCTAAGTGCACCTAATGACTAAATGTCGATGGGCCAGATCATGTCAGTAAAGTATGTACTCATCCAAAGATAGCTGGATCTACGATATAAGAATCGACTGTGTTAAACTTAGTCTTTGTGTGGAAATATGTATATCCTGCCTATGGGATACAATCTAAGAGTAGTATCTGTTTTTTCGTTAGTTTAATGTAAACAACA
>OY744525.1:107018789-107028789 GCA_963556195.1 Sepiola atlantica
GTTCCAGGTATGCCTTCTATTATTTTTGCAACTTGTGCTTGAAAAATTTCAGAGGCACTATGTATTCCATATGGCAGGCGCGTGAACGAATAACGACCAAATGGCGAATTAAATGTTAATAGCTTAGAGCTTTCTTCATCAACGGGTATTTGCCAATATCCATTTGAAGCGTCTAATTTCGTGAAATATTTTGGATTTTCCATTTCTGCAAATATTTCTTCGGCGGTGGGTAATTTGTAGTGTTCTCTTTTTATGGCCTTGTTTAGATCTCTAGGGTCCAAACATAGTCCTTATTTTCCGTTCGGTTTCTCCACTATTACCAGAGAATTTACCCAATCTGTCGGTTCTTCAACGGGTTTTATTATTCCCATTTTTGTCATTTTTTCTAACTCCTTTTTTAATTTTGGTTTCATCCCAAACGGTATGTTCCTTGGAGGATTTATGACGGGTTTTATGTCCGGAGTTATTGTTATATGATGTGTGACTGGTAATTTTCCGATGTCACCATAGCAATCTTTATATTTTTCTTTTAATGCTTCTATGTCCGTCTTGTTTATTTCATAAGTTCTTTTTATCAGTCCTAATTCTTCCGCTGTTTCTGCGCCGATTACTGCGTTTGCATTTGTGTTTGCCACAATGAAATGCCAATTTACTTTTATATTTTTATTTTGTAATTGTATAACACAGCTCCCTATCGTGGGAATTTGCGTACAGTTGTAGGCGGTTAATTTTATAGACGTTTTATTTAATTTTGGCTTTGGTTCAACAGTTCTATATATTTTTGCTGGTAATACATTTACTTCAGCACCTGTATCGATTTTGAAGTTGATGAGTGTTTCGTTGCCTCGAATCTTTACTTTCCATTTGTCAGTTTGTAGTGCGTCTACATTTTTTTTCAATATGGCGTCCATGTTAAACTGATTTTGCTCCACGTGGTCTGAATTGTGTGATTGTCCGACATTATATAATTTCTTCTTTTTCGTTCGACATATTCGAGCGAAGTGTCCTTTTTTGCCGCAATTTGTGCAGTTTTTTTTGTATGCTGGACAGTTTCCTTTCTGATGTGACCCAGCGCAGTAGGTGCATGTCTCAATCCATTGTTGTGTTTTCGCGGGCTTTTTGTCTTCACGTTTGAACATGACTTTGGACGACAGCCTGTTTTTCTTTGGATTGCGAATTGTTGCGATATTTTCTGTTTCGTATGCAGCCATTATCTTGGAGTGTCTCTTCGTTTCTTCAGCACTCAGGCCTGCTTGTATCGCCTTTTGTAAATCCAGTGAAGGTTCTCTGAGCATTCTTTCTCTCAACATGTTGTCATTAACGCCACAAATTAGAATGTCTTTTATTAGTCTTTCAGTGAGGTCACCGAATTCACATTTGTTTGCCTTTTGCCGTAGTTCTGTGACGTACTCATCAAATCTCTGTGTTTCTTTCTGTTTGCACGTGAGAAATGGATATGTGAGAAACGTCAGGTTTTTTCTTGGTTGGCAGTGCGCATCAAATTTTTCTATAACTTTTTTCAAGTTTAGCTTCTCTTCGTCATTTTCAAAGTTAAACGTATAATATATTTTCCTTCCCTCGGTTCCTATACAGGTCAGTAATATTGAAGTTTTCACCTTCTCCGGTTTCTTATCCGACTCTGTAGCTTGCAGGAACAATTGAAATTGGTTTTTCCAAGTTTCCCATTCCTGTCCGAGATTATCCGAAGAGAAATTTAATTCTTTTGGATGTGGTAAAAATTCCATTTTTTTTTTTTGAAAATATTTATATACGGCTGTGAGTGTTGACGGTTCGATGTTCTATTCTGACACCATTTTATATTATGCGTTGATACAGGTGAGTAATAAATAAAGCCATGTTAGTAACTTGTTATTGAAGCATTCATTAACAGAGTCGAGACACGTGCGAACATAACAAGAATTTATTTACACTGATTACATATAGTAGTAATACAAGTAGTGGGAGGTTGCCGTCAAGAGTGACGGTGGGAGTCAACGGGAGATAACTCTCGTCTTTACGTAACAGATAGTACAAGTGAACAATGGGACCAATATATCGAACGTCCGGAGAACTTTTTCGAAGCAAACGAGATACCCGACGATACAGCTCACGTGAAAAAGAGGAGAGCGATTTTTTTATCGGTTTGTGGGAGCAAGGTATATAAACAAATATCAAGTTTATTAGCTCCAGAAAAAACCGAAAGATAAAGAATTTGACGAACTTGTCAAAATCATGCAAAATTATTTCAGCCCAAAGCCGTCTGTGATCGTTCAGAGAACAAAGTTTTATACAAGAAACCGCCAACCAGGCGAGTCGATCACAGATTATATGGCAGAATTAAGAAGCATGTGTGAAGATTGTCGTTTTGGAACGTTTTTGGACGAAATGCTACGGATAAACTCGTAGTAGGAGTAAACGATGACAACATTCAGAGGAGACTACTTGCAGAGAAAGACACAATAACTTTTAACGAAGCTTTCAAAATAGCGGTCAACATCGAATCTGCCTCCAAACATTTACGAGATATTCAAACAAAAACAATAGAAGTAAACAAAATTTTCACACCACCACGGAGGCAGACCGAAAAAATAAAATATGAGAACAGATCGAATGAAAGGTCGGAAGAAGAGTGTACTCGTTGTGGAGCAACACACGAAACAAGTAAGTGTCCTTTTAGATATGCCATGTGTCACTACTGTAAAAGACAAGGGCACATAGCAGAGAAATGTTTTAAATTAAACATGAAAAAGAAACCCCCCAATAGGTTAGAAAAGAAAAAAAATTCAGTGAGGAAAATAGAAGGGGAAGCCACAGACTCGGATAATTCCGAGGAAGTTTATACCATAAATAGGATCAGAGTGCCACTGGAAAAAGTAGACACCTATTGTATAGACATTCACATTTGTGACAAGAGGGTTTCTATGGAGATAGATACAGGAGCATCTGTAACGATAATGGGACTAAAAACGTGGAAAAAAATAAACAACAAAAAGTTGCTGGAGCCCACAAAAGTGCGTCTTAGGTCTTATACAGGAAATTGCATCCAGGTGATTGGACAAACAAAAGTTCCAGTGCGGTTGGACAGTCGTCGGGTGGAATTACCGTTAATTGTGGTAGCGGGGGATTCACCCACACTCCTGGGAAGAAACTGGCTGCAACATGTGAGGTTGCCATGGAAGGAGATTTTTAATGTGCAGACAATAAAGGAGACTGACCAAGACAAATTGAAAGAAATATTAGCAAAGCATGAGGCTGTGTTCGATGGGAAGTTAGGTCAAGTGAAAGGAACCCAGGCCAGTTTGTATATAGACCCAGAGGCAAAACCCAGGTATTTCAAACCAAGGTCAGTACCCTATATGCTGAAGAAGAAAATAGAAGAGGAATTAGGAAGACTGCAAAAAGAAGGAACAATTTCACCAGTGGAATTCTCTGAATGGGCTACACCAATAGTACCCATTTTAAAAGCGGATCAGTCTGTACGTATTTGTGGGGACTATAAAGTGACAATCAATCCAGTCACTAAATTGGATAATTATCCAATACCAAAAACAGAAGATCTGCATGCGACATTGGGTGGAGGTGAGGCCTATACCAAGCTAGATTTAAGCCAAGCTTGCCAGCAATTACTGATGGATGAAAAATCTAGAAAATTAACAACTATCAATACTCATAAAGGTCTTTTCATGTACAACCGACTATGCTATGGATTGAAATCAGCCCCAGGAATATTTCAGAGAACTATGGAAAACATTTTGCAGGGCATTGAAAATGTAATTGTTAGAATTGACGACATTCTACTGACAGGCAAAACCAGGAAAAAACACTTAGAGACCCTGGAGGAAGTTTTAAACAGGCTAGGAAAAAGTGGAATTAAATTAAACCGGGAAAAATGCAAATTTTTAGTGCCCGAGGTATTATATCTAGGCCACATAGTAAACAGGGAAGGCATAAAACCTGCAGAGGGAAAAGTGAAATCGATCAAGCAGGCACCACGCCCAACATCGGTAAAGGAGCTACAAGCTTTTCTGGGAATGATAAATTATTATGCCCAGTACATTCCGAACATTTCAAACATTCTAGCTCCTTTGCATTAGTTATTGAAGAAGGAATCAATATGGGAGTGGACGTCAAAACAAGAAAGAGCATGGGTGGAAGCAAAAGAACAATTAACTTCCTCAAAAGTGTTGGTACATTTCGACCCAAACAAAGCCGTGACAGTGGCATCGGATGCTTCCCCATATGGGGTGGGTGCTGTACTATCTCACATCATGGAGGATGGCTCCGAAAGACCAATAGCTTTTGTATCACGGACCCTCGCACCAGCAGAAAAGAATTACGCCCAAATTGATAAGGAGGCATTGGCAGTAGTTTTTGGGGTGAAAAAATTTCACCAGTATCTGTATGGAAGGCCATTCACATTATATACTGATCATAAGCCGCTCTTGGGATATTTTAAAGAAAATAGGAAAATCCCAGAGATCAGTTCGGCGAGAATTCAACGTTGGGCAGTAATTCTATCTGCATATTCATACCAGCTAGAATATCGGGAGGGAAGAAAAAATGGAAATGCCGATGGGTTGAGTAGGTTGCCAAGATCTACAACACTGGGAGAAGTGCCCATACCAGAGGAGAACATTATGCTGCTAGACTACCTGGATCAAGCTCCTGTTACACATCAAGAAATCGCCAGGTGGACAAAAAAGGATAAACTCCTAAAACAGGTGCTGGACTATGTAAAAAATGGGTGGCCAGAGAGGTGTCCTACTACAGAAGATTGGCACCCTTATTTTAATAGAAGACATGAATTGGGAATTGTGGAGGAATGCTTACTGTGGGGAAAGCGAGTAGTGGTGCCAATACAAGGGCGGAAAGAACTTTTAGAGGCACTCCATGAGGGACATCCAGGAATTGTAAAAATGAAAGGGCTGAGCAGAAGCTATTTCTGGTGGCCAAAATTAGACCAGGAAATAGAATTTAAGGTGAGGAATTGCTATGAGTGTCAACAAACCAATCCAATGCCAGCAACCGCACCTTTACATCCTTGGGAAATCCCTGAAGAGGAGTGGTCCAGACTTCACATAGATTATGCAGGCCCATTTAAAGGTCACATGTTTCTGGTAATAGTGGATGCGTTCAGCAAATGGTTAGACGTCTACATGTCAAACTCATCCACCACAAACGCCACCCTGGAACACCTACAAAGATGTTTTGCAACTCACGGGTTGCCCCCAAAAATTGTAACTGATAATGCAGCCGTTTTTGTAGGTGAAGAATTCCAAGCATTTATGTCAAGACAAGGAATCCAACATATCACAACAGCCCCAAAACACCCCTCTTCAAATGGATTGGCTGAAAGATATGTGCGGATTTTTAAGGAAGGAATGAAAAAAATGAGTCATGAGAAAGGCTCCTTAAGTTCAAAACTGAGCCGTTTCTTGTTGTCATATAACTCCACACCACAAACGGTCACTGGCATATCACCAGCAGAATTATTAATGAACCGGAAAATAAAGACAGTTTTGGATTGGATCATTCCGCAGAAAACTACAGTGAGGGAGCGTATGAGAAAACACCAGGAAATTCAAAAGAAATATCATGACAACTCTCGGAGCATACGAGAATTTAGAGAAGGTGAATTAGTCTGGGCCAAAAATTTCTATACAGGACCAAGATGGAAAAAGAGAGTGGTCAAGAGACGGACAGGTCCAGTGTCATATGAAATTAAACTGGAGTCGGGGACAGTGGTAAGGAGACATGTGGACCATGTAAAAAAAACAGATGGAGCTGGACGCAGATAGAGCTTCGGAAATAGGAAGAACAAGTCCACAAAATAGAAATCAAAATTTGGATACAGACTGGGTGATCCCACTGACCTCAGGCACCAGTAGTCCAGGTAGCTTGAGTCCGGACCAGGAAACAACAAATGGAGGGGGGAATACACAGCAGGAGGCCCCAGTAAGAGAAACCATTAGATGTGGTGAAAGAACAAAAAACAAACCGAAGCACTTGAAAGACTATGTCACATAAACAATTCGGAACTATGGATGTAATGTATGTAACATGTGCAGACAGAGTAGTGTCCCTTGAACTAAGAAGCCAACTAACATCCGGGTTTCACTACGCATGTGTAGCCGCCATTACAGTAGTATCATGGTGTACAGAACGACTAATAAAACGAGTTTAAATATACACCTCCTCTTGTGAGTTTATTACAGTATATATATGTATATATATGTATACGTATACATATATGTATATATATGTATATATATATGTAAATATATATATATATATATGTATATATACATATGTATGTATATGTAGATATATATATGTATATATATATATGTATATATATATATGTATATATATACATATATATATGTATATATATATGTATATATATATTTATATATATATATATGTATATATATATATATATATATATATATATATATATATATATATATATATATATATATATATATATATATATATATATATGATACACTATTGCTTGTACGACCATTGCACTTTTCAAAGGCAACTTCTGACATGTTAAACTGTAAACTGTAAATGGAGTTTGAATAAAAAGAGACATAATAATGGTCAACGAATTAGTAAAAATCTATAATCACGGTCGACGATAAAATAAAACGAACTCAATATAACTAGAATTAAAAATTGAAAAAAGCATTTCCTCTTACACATAACAAATAAACGGACTTTTTCACAGAAGGGGCTAAATAATGATTTCACCGCTTTATATTTTATCGGTGAAAATGTTTTTCTGTAAACAATTTTAAATGGTGTCTTCCTTCTTTTAATGTTCGTTTGTTATCTTTTATTGTTTCATGAATTGAACTAAGAAGCCAACTAACATCCGGGTTTCACTACGCATGTGTAGCCGCCATTACAGTAGTATCATGGTGTACAGAACGACTAATAAAACGAGTTTAAATATACACCTCCTCTTGTGAGTTTATTACAGTATATATATGTATATATATGTATACGTATACATATATGTATATATATGTATATATATATGTAAATATATATATATATATGTATATATACATATGTATGTATATGTAGATATATATATGTATATATATATATGTATATATATATATATGTATATATATACATATATATATGTATATATATATGTATATATATATTTATATATATATATATATATGTATATATATATGTATATATATATATATATATATATATATATATATATATATATATATATATATATATATATATATATATATATATATATGATACACTATTGCTTGTACGACCATTGCACTTTTCAAAGGCAACTTCTGACATGTTAAACTGTAAACTGTAAATGGAGTTTGAATAAAAAGAGACATAATAATGGTCAACGAATTAGTAAAAATCTATAATCACGGTCGACGATAAAATAAAACGAACTCAATATAACTAGAATTAAAAATTGAAAAAAGCATTTCCTCTTACACATAACAAATAAACGGACTTTTTCACAGAAGGGGCTAAATAATGATTTCACCGCTTTATATTTTATCGGTGAAAATGTTTTTCTGTAAACAATTTTAAATGGTGTCTTCCTTCTTTTAATGTTCGTTTGTTATCTTTTATTGTTTCATGAATTGGAAACACAAAAGAGAAACATTCTTTCGATTTAAAATTTAGAAATACCAACAAACCGACCAAATGCTGTATTTTCAACACAAAACAAAAGAAATTCCGTTTTGTTTTTGCTTGATTTTTCACATTCAATTTCAAGGTAAGATTTTTCACACGTTTTTCTTATTTGCAGCATTTAATGACCTCTTGCTTTTAAGATGTTCCTACAGAATTTGAACCGAACCAAACCAATTTTGTCGATCTAAACCTAAATCTTAGATTTAGTTTTAACTTCATGTAAGGTTAGGGGCGCTGATGCTGACGTTGTTGTTGGTTCAGGGGAATAACTATTTTGGTGCTACGGTAGGAAACGGGTACCCAGATTTTTCGTCTGCAAACAGGAAGTCGCGTCATGTCGCTTTTTTGTCCCCTTCCCCAAAAAGTTCCGGTCAACCGAGAATGTCGCAGAATTGGTATCTTGAATGTACCCTCCACCCCCCACCCCCGGAAAAGCCCATCAACCAAGAATGTCGCAGAAGCGGTATTTTGACCCCCACCCCCGGATTTTCCTGTACTTTTGTTTTTTTTTCTTTTTTTGTATTTTATTGGTTTCTTTAAGTAAATAAAAAATAAGCAAAAATGAATGAATTAAAAAATTCCTCCCGTAAAAAAATTCCTCCCGACGAATTCTACTTGTTGTAGGGGGTGGGGGTGGGGTCAGGGGAACACATTGATTTAGTAACTTATTTTCAACATGGACATATCAGCCATGACTAAAATTTTGGGAACCCATAATGAAGCAAAAGCTTTTTTATGGTACAGACATATAATTAAAACCGAAATTCCGCTCACAGAGGTGAGAGGATCCAAAAAAATGAAACATTTGTTTGGAGATGCCTTTCACATAAAGGCAACCATATATCCATAAAAAGTGGGAGCTTTTTGGAAAGGGTGAAGCTGCCACTTCAGACTTTCATCAAACTGTTGTATTTTTGGTCGTATAAGACCCCAGTAATTAAATGCGCTCAGATAACCGATCTAAATGAGAAGACAGCCATATTATGGTACGCATATTTTAGAGACATTTGCTCTAAGCAATTAATAGAAAACCGAATTAAATTAGGAGGCAGTGGCGTCATTGTTGAGATCGATGAAACTGTCATTGCGAAAAGGAAATACCATCAAGGACGCATGATACCACAAAGATGGATTTTTGGAGGTATCGACACTGTCTCCAAAATTGGGTTTTTGAGGTATGTGCCGGACAGGAAAGCCGAAACACTGCTTCAAGTAATAAAAGAGATGATATTGCTTGGTACTATAATACATTCGGACGCATGGGAGGCGTATGAAAGGATACCATATATAACGGTAACCCCTCATATGTCCATTCGCTACATTATGTGGACCCTATCACACAGGTACACACGAACACTGTAGAACATATGTGGATGATGTGCAAAAGCAGATTGAAAGCCATGTTTGGTACCTCATCATCCACATTACCATCCCATTTGGATGAATTTATGTGGCGCCAACAATACGGTCGCACTGAGACCGAAACATTCAATGATATGCTAATGCATATTTCAAATTTTAATCCTGTTAATTAAGTTTTAAAAAAAAATGAAATAAAAATTCTTAAAAAGTAAAAAAAATCACATTTCGTTGCTCAAAAACATTTTTTATTCTTTTAATATATTACTTGTTTCTAAATTACTTATTATTCTCAAGAGGAAAAAAATCACATTTCGTCGTTCAAAAACATTATTTCGTTGCTCAAGAACATTGTTTATTTTTTAATATATTACTTGTTTCTAAATTACTTATTATTCTCAACATGAAAAAAAATCACATTCCACGTTGCTCAAAATCACTTGTTTCTTAAAAAAAAAAGATTTATTCTTTTTTGTTAATTTTTTTAATAAATTGTTACATGAAAAAAGATTCTTTCGTTGTCGAAGTTTTCCGCCCGGTATTTTTGGGGAAGGGGGCAAAAAAGCGGTGCCTTTAATATGACGCGACTTCCTGTTTGCAGACGAAAAATCTGGGTACCCGTTTCGTACCGTAGCACAGAAAACCTGCCTGCAGAAAACTCTTCATCCACTTTAAATCTGCCTTACGCCTTAAAGCAAAATTAAGTTATGCACACACAGAGATCACCCATATACAAAGTAAATGCTCCTCTACTACTGATAAAACATCAGACACAAAGGCCTTCCACCAGACCCTCTTAACCAACGGCTTCCCCCTCTCTTCCATAGATAGCCTCAGTACCACCAAAAGATGCAGACACCACACCCTTACCAACACCTGCTTCCTAAAACTCCCTTTCTTTCAATTTGTAGTGAGAACCTTGACATTCAACTGACCC
>OY744525.1:107031289-107073789 GCA_963556195.1 Sepiola atlantica
TATCATTATATATATATATTAAACATATCATTATATATATATATTTATAAAATATATTATTATATATATATATATTTATTAAATATATCATTATATATATATTTTATTAAATATAACATGATATATATATATTTATTTAATGTGTCATTATATATATATTTTATTTAATATATCATGATATATATATGTATTAAATATATATATATATTTATAAAATATATCATGATATATATATTTATTAAATATATATATATATGTATATATATATATTAAATATATAATTACATATATATATATATTACATATATATATGTATTTATTAAATATACTATCATATATATTTATTTATTAAAAATCATGATATATATATTTATTAAATATATATATATATATTCATTAAATATATCATTATATATATATATTTATTGAATATATATAAATATATATATATTCATTAAATATATACTCATATATATATATATATGTATTAAATATATAATTATATATGTATATATCATATATATATCATCATATGTATATAGATATTAAATATATTTATATATTAATTAAATATATCATTATGTATATATATATTTATTACATATATCATTATGTATATATATAATTTTTAAATATATCATAATGTAAATATATATATATGTATTACATATATCATAATGTATATATATATGTATTACATATATCATTATGTATACATATATATATATATATTTCATAAATATATCATTATGTATATATATATATTTATTAGATATATCATTATGTATATATATATATATAGATTTATTAGATATATCATTATGTATATATATAGATATTTATTAAATATATCATTATGTATATATATATATATATATATATATTTATTAAATATATCATTATGTGTATATTTATTTATTAAATATATCATTATGTGTATATTTATTTATTAAATATGTCATTATGTATATATATTTATTAAATATATCATTATGTATATATATATATATATTTATTAAATATATCATTATGTATATATATATATATTTATTAAATATATCATTATGTATATATACATATTTATTAAATATATCATGATGTATATATATATATATATATATATATATATATATACATATATTTGTTAAATATATCATGATGTATATATATATTTATTAAATATATCATGAAGTATATATATATACATATATATATATTTATTAAATATATAATGATGTATATATATATATATATTTGTTAAATATATCATGATGTATATATATATTTATGAAATATATCATGATGTATATATATATTTATTTAATATATCATTTTGTATATATATATATATATATATATATATATATATGTGTATATATATATATATATTTATATATTTGGCTGAACCGCGGAAGAACGATGTTTAATTTTTTTTTCGCTCGGGTTGGAAGCTATGACCGGGTTAGCTGCATCAATTTTGTTTTTGTTCAATTCGGATTTAACGGACTCTCTAATTAACAAATGAACTTTCATTTGATTTAGGTTGCCCAGATCAACATATTGGAATTTTAAGTGAGTTTATTTAAATTTCTATATTATTTGATTTTATTTATCGTTGTAATAATTAACATAAACATTGTATACTTTTCATTTCATCGATTGTTGACGCATTTCGCGACTGGATAACTTTGTCAGCTCTTTCAGTTTCTCGTATTTGGACTGGTACTCATTGCCTGGATTAATCTTCAACCAACCCTCTGGATGTCTTTCCTGATTATGTTTTTTAAATTGTATTACTTGGATTGATTATATAGATTTAAACAAAAAAGTTTGTTTTTTTTGTTGATATATTTGATTTTATATATTTTTATGTATTTTGGTATATATTTTTATATATTTTCAAAGTTTAATTGTATCACCTGTAGTTGTATAACTGCGGTAATGGTCCTCTGAAAATAAAAATAATCTTTGAAAACTCATGAGCTAAGAACTTTTAGATACTTTGCTTGAACTTTGAATTCTAATAAAATATGATTAACGCTTTATTTTATTACTTCATTTTATATTATAATATATATATATTTATTAAATATATCCTTGTATATTTATGTATATTTTTAAAATTAATCATTATGTATATATATATTTATTAAATATATCATTATGTATTTATAGATATATTTATATAATATATCATTATGTATATATATATTTATTAAATATATCATTATGTATTTATAGATATATTTATATAATATATCATTATGTATATATATATGTATTAAATATATAATTTTGTATTTATATATATTTATTAAATATATCATTATGTATATATATATATATTAAATATATCATTATGTATATATATATATATTAAATATATCATAATGTATATATATATTTATTAAATATATCATTATGTATATATATCTATATATATATTGAATATATCATTGTGTATATATATTAAATATATCATCATATATATATGTATATTGAATATATCATTGTATGTATATATATATTTATATTGTATATAATTTAATATATAATTAAATATATCATTATATATATATATTTATATTAAATATATATATATTTATATTAAATATATATCATATATATATATATATTTATTAAATATATCAAATATATATATTTATTAAATGTATAATTATATAAATATATATCAAATATATCATATATATATATATTTATCTTATATATATATATATATATCATATATATATATATATATATAAAATATATCATCATATATATATCTTTATCTTATATATATCATATATATATATATATATTTATATTAAATATATCATCATATATGTATATATTTATATGAAATATATCGTATATATATATATTGAGCTTTAATATATCATTGTTTATATATTTATATTAAATATATCATATATATTTATGTCAACTACATCATATATATATGTATATATATATATATATATTTATATAAAATATATCATTATATATATATGTGTTAAATATATCATTATATATATACATATTTGTATTAAATACATCATATATATATATATATTTATATTAAATATATCATATATATATATTTATATTAAATATACCATCATATATTTATTTTTAATATATAATATATATATATATATATAGTATATATATAAAATATATCATTATATATATATTTATATAAAATATATCATTATATATATATTTATATAAAATATATCATTATATATATTAATGTAAAATATATCATCATAGATGTATATTTATATTAAAGATATAATTATATATATATTTATTTTAAATATATTATCATATATATTTATATTAAATATATCATTATATATATATATTTATATTAAATATATCATCATATATATTTATATTAAATATATCATCATATATATTAATATTTAATATATCATTATATACATATATATTTATATTACATATATCATCATATATATTTATATTTTATAGATAATATATATATATATTTATATAAAATATATAATTATATATATATATTTATATAAAATATATCATTATATATATATTTATATAAAATATATCATTATATATATATTTATATTAAATATATCATTATATATATATATATTTCTATAAAATATACCATTATATATATATTTATATTAAACATATCATTATATATATATATACATATTTATATTCAACATATCGTTATATATATATATTTATATTAAATATATTATTTTAGATATATATATATGTATTAAATACATTATATATATATTTATGTTTAATATATTATATGTATATTTTTATGAAATGTGTCATTATATATATATAAATATATTTATGTTTAATATATCTTCATATATATATAAATATATTTATATTCAAAATATCATATATATATATTTTTATAAAATATATTATCATATATATATATATTAAATATATCATTATATATATTAAATGTATCATTATATATTTATATATATATATGTATTTAATATATCATTTTATATATATTAAATATATCATGATATATATGAAATATATATATATATATATTTAAAATATATCATTATATTTATATGTATTAAATATATCATCATATAAATATATTAATATTTAATATATAATTGTATGTATATATATAAATATTATATATCATTAGATATAGAATCATATATATCATGAAATATATCATCATATATATATTTGTATTAAATATATCATCATATAAATTTATATTAAATATATCATATATATATATTTATATTAAATATATCAATATATATATATATTGATATTTAATGTATCATTATATATATATATATATTAATATTAAATATGTCATTATATATATATATTGATATGAAATGTCATTATATATATATATTTATATATAATATATCAGTATATATATATATATATATTAAATGTATCATTATATATATATATATTTATATTAAATATATCATTGTATATATATTTATATTAAATATATCATATATATATTTATTTAGATTAAATATATCATAATATATGTATATATTTACATGAAATATATCATTATATATGCATATATATTTTTATTAAATATAATATATATATATATTCATATTTAATATATAATTATATATATTTATATTAAATATATAATTATTTGTATATTTATATTAAATATATCATCAAATATATTTATATTAAATATATCATTATATATATATATATTTATATTAAATATATCATTATATATATCTATATATTTATATTAAATAAATCATTATATATATATTTTTATTAAATATATCATTACATATATATACATATATTGATATTAAATACATCATTATATATATGTTTATATTAAATGTATCATTATATATATATGTATATTTAATATATCGTTATATATATATATATTTATATTTGATATATCATTATATATATATATTTATATTAAATATATAATCATATATATATTTATATTAAATATATCATTACATATATATAAATATATTTATATTCAATATATCGTCATGCATATATAAATATATTTATATTCAATATATCATTATATATATATATTTATATTAAATATATTATTATATATATATTTATATTAAATATATTATCATATATATATATATTTATATTAAATATATATAATTATATATGTATATGTATATTTATATTAAATATATATAATTATATATGTATATATATATATATATATTTATATTTAATATATATTTATATATATATGTTTTTAGTTATTAATGACAATATATGTATTACCATATATCATCAGATCCTTTTACTTTGTAGTCTCCTTTGAAGATTCAGCTCAATGTTTGTCAGTTATTGATAACAGAGCAAAATATAGGACATTATTTTTATTATATTCCAATAACCATGGTTAGTTTTATTACTTTTATTTTCATTTTTCCACATTTCCAAAAATTTTAAATTTCTGTGAGATATATTTAACTGTCCGTTTCATTTGTCTTGTGCCAAACAACATTTGTATGTCAATATCGTTTTAGCAACACTACAAAATCATCAGAAAAAGTTCACAAATAATAAAAGAGTTATTGGATTTGAGTGTCTTGAAAACACCTACACTATACATCAGTTTTATTTTAAGGTGAAAACAAACAAAAAAAGAAACAAAAAAATTGAGAGCAAACACTCACACGTGTGAGATCCAATAATCCGCCATTTTGAATTTTTTTCGTTCAAAGCTAGTATCTCCTAAAAAATTAGTGCAAACAATTTAAAAAATTTAATTCGGTAATATTTCCTAAAATATTTTATATGTACTCAAATTTATTTATAAAGTTCTAGTTTATTTGAAGATAATTTATTTTTTACTAAAGTTACATCAATGTTTATTTAAGGCGTTAGGGTGCGAAACTCATACAAGCAGAGCATTATAGAGCTAGTCCATTGGTCAACCGTCCATTCAATCAACTATTAAAAAAAATATCTTCTACATAGGTGCTTTTCATGGAATGTATATAGTATTTATTAATAAACCCTTACGAAGAATATTAAGATAAGCTTAACTTCCTAGAATTCATCACTCAAGTATTAAGTTACTAATTAAAATGCGAAACTGTTACACACGGCGAAATATTATATATATATTTCAATTAAATATATCATTATATATATATATATTTCAATTAAATATATCATTATATATATATATATTTCAATTAAATATATCATTATATATATATATTTCAATTAAATATATCATCATATATATATATTTATATTAAATATATCATTATATATATATTTCAATTAAATATATCATCATATATATATTTATATTAAATATATCATTATATATATATTTCAATTAAATATATCTTCATATATATATATATATATTAAATATATCATTATATATATATTTCAATTAAATATATATATATATATGTATATATATATATTGCAATTAAATATATATATATATGTATATATATATATATATATTTCAATTAAATATATTATTTTATATATACATATATTTATATTTAATATATCATTATATATATATATATTTCAATTAAATATATTATATATATATTTATATTCATATTAAATATATCATATATATATATATATATATTTATATTAAATATATCATTATATATATATATGTATATATATACATATATTTATATTAAATATATCATTGTATATATATATATATATATATATATATATATATATTTGTATTAAATATATCATTATATAAAGAGAATGTGGAGAAAACTCAATGACACTTTCGAAATGTTCTTTAGGTGTGGAGGGTTAATAATTGATGATGTCAAATTGGATGGATTAACTTTTCGTTTTTTTTTATAATATTGCAGCACTAATTAATAGTTTCAGTTTTGTTTACCCACTGATTGAGTTTGTATTTATCTGTCCATTTACTCTTTTTAATATTTTGTTCACTAATTTTCCAATTTATTGTCTTGTGGGGTTAATAAGCCTGTTTGCTCGTTTTGCTTTTGGAAGTCAGGCTTTTTCTCTTAATTTATCTATTTTCCTGCTAATTTTTAGTTTTTCAGTTATTGTTTTACTATGAAAGTTAATTTTGTAACTAAGTCTAAGTTAGATTTTTTGTAAATTTTTGTGATATTATGGTCAAGCAGTTTGTGGTACTCCTGTTTAGTAAGCTTATAAAAGTGTTGGGTTTGATCAGCTTTGGCAATTGTGTATTCTGAACTGTTAATTTCCTAACTATTTTGTAAAGTTTTCTTTGAAATTGTTATTTACGTGATGGAAAGTAATGTCTCTACTATATTCATTAAGTGATTTTCAAACCCGTCACGTTGTTCCACGCGGTTTTTGAATCCGTAATATCTCCTTGACACTCTACTTGCAGATCCGTCCATTAAAAAAAATCGGTGTCTAATCGTAAATTTTGAATTTCGTTTTTTCTGCCACTTAAAAAGAAACAAAGTAGAACTATGAAAAACTCAGAAAAAAGACAGATTCTATCAATCGATTACACTATTTAATTCAAACATGCTTAAATAAACTCATTGCACTACTCAATAGATCATTCTTTCGTTACAATATTCAATATTACATGATTTTTTAAGTTACCTGTCACTCCTAAGCTTTTCTTGCAAATGTCATCAGGAAAGGAAAACCTACCTCTCTTAACACTTCCTCTTAATTAAAAAAAATTAAAAGAATTTAGACTTTTGAATGTGGGGTCACTTCTCTCTTTAAATTAAATTAAGAATGAACCCCCAATTCCATGATTCTTGCGATGACAGGATTAATTAAGCACTGAGGGACTATCTGTACATATGGATATCAACGAACATATTTCTCCATCTCAGAATATATCTGTGTAATACTAAAATTCTGATACTCTTGTTTTGTGGTTATTTTCACCCAATGTAATATGACTTTAGAATTTGAAAATTTATTAAGAATATAGATTTCAAAAACTAAGCCTTTCAAGCAAATGAATGCGGGTGCTATGCGATTAAGAAGTAATATATATTTTAGAACAATTTGCGAGAAGTTATGTATATTTTCAAAATATTACTCCATGATGTGAAAAGAATGTTTTCAAGAGATATTTCCAAAACTGGATATATTATTAAATTAAATTTACTAACTAATAGAGTAATATATATGTTAAAAAAAGTTGTTAGGTAAGATTTAGAAGAAAATACTATGGAACATGTTGTCTTATTGGATATTTTGAATATTTTATTTACTTTTCTTCACCATAAATAAGGTATAAGCATAAACAGTTACTGTGATAAGAGCCAGATGTATAGGGGCAACGTGGGTGGGAAGTTTGCTCGCAAGATGTTTATTTTGTGAAAATGGTTTTCTAATCTGGAGTTAAGGGTGTATGTGTGTGTGTGCTTCCTTTGTTATGTTACTACTTCACAATATTTAAATTATTGTATAGTTCGGTCTCCTCCCGCTATCCCGGCGATTGCTACTCATTTATAACTTAATACTTTATATAATTTATAGAGATAGACTCATTTCGTGTTATAAAGCTTTTATTTGGGTTTTTTCAACTTACAACTTTAAACATGGAATCGATTAGAATTGTACCCTCTTTAATACCTTTATTTACTAAGCTGTACCCACTTGTAAAATCTAGTATTATTTTCCAGGCTTAATTCTACTCAGTCAATTTAAGAATAATAATGATGATGAATAAATGCAGTGTAAATATTGATATTTTAATTTAATTTCCTTTATTCACAGATGTTCCTGTTTGACGAATTTGAATGAATTATAATTTCCTGGTAAAATGTAAGAACAACCAAGAAGTGAATCTATGAAAAAAGAAAATTAAAACGAATCCCTTGAATGAGTATTTTGGTGTGAGATGTGATTGCTTTTACATATTCCATGGATAAAATACAACTTGGAAAACTAAGTATATTCTTTTGAGGTGATTACGCTTTTCAACAAGGCGTTACACTGGAGAAAATTCATTTTGTTTAATTACAGTAGAAATTTCATATGTATCTTGCTTGATATCCTTAATGTCAAATTTGAAGTGATATATGAAGTCACAAACAAGAAATAACTTATATTAATCTTGTGAATCATTCTTTTCATTCAATATTTTGATGAAATTAAATTTTGAACATGAATCATTCATGTCTTATTGAGTTAAAGTAAGAAAAATCAGATAATTCAAAAGGCTTACACATCCATAGTTTACAGATACAATATTTAGAAAAGTCTGATTCATTATTTTCAAGTACTTCCAAATCAAAGAGAGAAATGCAAAATCACACTACAGAGAAACCATATTCTTGCAAAGTATGTGACTCCTCTTTTAAATATAAATCATCTTTAGCAAGACACATGGGAAAACATATTGAGGAGGATCCATATCATTGTCGAATATGTGGATTTTCATGTTCAGGTAACTCAACACTTTCTAAGCATATACGAACACACACAGGAGAGAGACCATATTCTTGTACAGTGTGTAGCTCTTCTTTTACTCAAAAACCACATCTGTTGCGTCATATACGAACACACACTGGAGAAAAGCCATATTCTTGTAAAGAGTGTGGGTCTTCGTTTAGTCGGAAAGACAAATTAGCTGACCATATACGAACACACACAGGAGATAAACCATATAGATGTACAATGTGTGGAACCTCTTTTAGTCAGACACAAAATTTTATGAGACATATGCGCACTCACACGGGAGAAAAGCCATATCCTTGTATAGTGTGCGGAACTTCGTTTAGTATGAAACAAAATTTGTTAAGACATGTGCAAACACATACTGGAGATAAGCCGTATCATTGTACAGTCTGCGGCACTTATTTTAGTCTGAAACAAAGTGTGTTGAGACATATGCGAACACACACTGGAGAAAGGCCATATTTGTGTACAGTGTGTGGCTCTTCTTTTAGTCATAAAAACTCATTAGTTGCACATAAACTAAAACATACTGGAGAGAAACCATATTCTTGTCAAGTGTGTGGATCTTCTTTTACATGGAAAGCAAATTTAGTCAAACATCTACGAACACATACTGGAGAGAAGCCATATTCATGTGCAGTGTGTGGCTCTTCGTTTAATGAAAAAGGTAGTTTAGTTAAACATGTGAATGCACACTGCAGAAAAACCAGATTCTTATAAAGTATGTGGTGCTTCTTTCAATCGGAAAATGCAGTTGATCACACACTGGTGAAAACATATATTTCTATGACACTTTTAGTCCGAAAATAAATTTACTTATACGTATGTTGAAAAGCTGTAAACTTGTACTGTGTCTGGGTATTTATTTTCACAGAAGTTGAACTCAGTTATACACATGCGAAAACACATGATAAAGATCAAATGAAGAAAAATATTTTTTACTTAAGAAATTTTGAAAAAAAAAATTTTTTTTCAAATAACTGTAGGTCTTTTATTAAATAAGTATTTATTTCTTTTACATGTGTGCCATTTTTTAGTAAAATCAAATTCACCGGTAATATATGAACAATTTCCGGAGATGTTCCATATAAAAACACCCTTTGATCCCGCTAAATTCATGGGCATTGCTTTACATACAATAAGTCATATAAGACCACATTCTTTAATATGGGGCTCGTTGCATCAGAAGGGGTTTTCTGGAGGATAGACCCTCCCTCATATTCTAAAAAGAAGCCATATTTCTACCTTATCTTCTTCACATATGAATGAACTTTAATGATGCATATGTTAAGGTTAACAACAAAAAGGTGTATTCATTAAAAATACAGGTTATGGTGTAAATAACGACCTTTTTATTCTATTTTTCTCCTGGTTATTTGAAGTAAAGAACATTTTATTGAACATGTTTCTTTACTGTAATTAATTTCTCAATCTACTCTAATAAGATTATGTTTAGTAAAATTACAAAAAATAAAAGAGAGCGTTACTTATTCCACACCCGGTATATGAGTCTTCATTTTCTAAATTAATCAAATCTAGTAGTACATTTGGTTATGTCGTTTTTTTACTTTGTACTGCAACTATAACAAGAATTCTTACTTACACTATTGTTTTAAGAAATAGCCTTAAATTAATTTGCGGAAATTTACTGCAACATTTGGTTCGAAATTTTAGCATTTAAAACAAATGTTTTTTATAAAACTAAAACTAATGGAATACATCTAGAATTGAGAATATGACTCCGACACTTCTGATATTTCTTTCAAAAGCAACTCATTATTTAAGCCATAGCCGAGGTGATATTTATAATATTGATATTAAAAAGCATAATATTCTTTTCTGTTATGAATTAGACAAAAGAAAACAAACATAGGAGGATTTTAAAATGAAAGCAAAACCAAAAGAAAATGTCCTTATTAATTATAAACTTTGGATTTTTTTATTTTGTACTAGCTGACCTGTGGCCTGGCGTTGCCCGGGAAAGTAGATTATCTTAAGAAATTCTTAACCTTGAATTATTTGCTGCTTATGATTTATTTACTTTCTCGACGTTAAACAGGTAAATAAAAAAAGAGCTATTGTTTACGCGAGACCATCTAAAGGCAATTTTGAAAAAGAAAGTAATCCAAGAAAGAAGTAAATTATTCTGTTTTGTATCTTTACTATTTTCATTATTTTCAAATCGTTCTGGCCGATATCAGAACCGAAGATGCGAAGTAAAAAGTATCCCTGAATCGCTTATGAATTACATCCTTTATTCATTATTATTTTAATAAAATAACGATAATCTTTATATGACATCAATTATTTTAAAGGGAATCCTGTTGGGGAATTAGTCAAAAGCAATTTATTGGATTTTCCTACTAATTTACGTAAATAAATAACTATTTACTATAAGTCAAATATTTAAAGTTCTATAAATATCGGAACTGAGGAAAGTGGTCACACCTATCATAGTTCCCCCACCCAAATAATATACAATTTTTTTTACGATTATAGAGAAAATATCTGCAAAAAATGTATTTAAAAAATAGGATAAGATATAGGTTAATTAAGACAAGAAAAATGAAGGCACAGATTTTTGTTCATTTGAATTAGAAAAAGTTCTAACAGAAAATTTTTAGATAAGTGTATTACTTTTGCAACTTTTCATTTGGAACTTTTATTTATTTTTAAAGCAGAATAAAAAAATTGAATTGGATAACTAAAAAAAGATGCTCCCCAAAATAATTTATAGACTATATTTGTTATTCTCATTTAAACATTAAATATTCTTTACACACTTTACTTTATTGTAAAACAAATGATCCTTTAAATATAAGCTTAATTAAACTTCAGCTCTTCCCATCTTACACAAATTGTTATTTCATTCCAATAATTTTTTTAAAAAAGAACTTTATTTACTGCTAACTGGCAAGAAAGTGGGTGATCATTTTAAGTTTAATTTATATAGGAAAATGATCATCCACTCTAAACTCTAAAATCTTTAGTTTTTTAAATTCCTTCTTTGCGGATATTTTTTCAGGCTGTTTGCATGTAAACTTCCTCCCCCAAATCTAATATGTTTGTGGGAGGTAAACAACGATGGATTTGATAGTTAAAGTTTTCCATGAATTGTTTTTGACTAATTTCCTTGAAAATAATTTATGGCGATAATAGTAATGCTTACTTACATAACAATTTAAATGACATCAAATTAAGGAACACAGAATATTCTGGAGATGTTTTGTTCCAATCGAACGAATTTGAAAAATAGGAGTAAAGTGTCGTATACTACACTTCATCTATACTGTCTTCAGTCAGTAAATTTAAAATCCTGCAAGCTTTTTTGTTTTAATTCAGTACCTCTTTTTGGGGAGTTGTATTAGCTCCACACTAAAATCGAACATTGTGTCTAAATTTGTGGAGAAGTCATTAAATCAACACACTGTTCCAAAGGTTTTGAAATTTCGGTTCATATTCAACAGAAATATTCCCGAGTTCGAAGAGATACACCTGAAGAAAGCCGGATGTTTCAGCGGCCGAAACGTTGTGATGATAACACTCAAGATGAGAAATGTAGTCCGAATAACAAAAATTATAAAAACTATTAATCCTCATCTAAAAAATTCCGAAATATTTATTTATTGTTTTTTTCTTCAAAAAACAATAAGAAATGGACATATGTTAAACTCATAAAAAAGTTATAAAAAAATTCGTATATATTTTTTACAACAGAATTCTTAAAAACCATATTCCTTCTGCTTGGTCGTAACCTTTTACCTACTAATTTGTGAACTATTTTGCTTAATAAAAAGATCACCTCTCGAACTGCCTACTAGATTGTGAAGATCATCAAGCTTCACTGCTCGACCTATTCTTGACCAAACTGCCCGAGGCTTGTGTGACGGATGCCCATCCACCACTTGAGAATGCTGATCCCATAGTGATAATGGTCGATATCACCCTAAAGTCTCAACCACAAGCAGAACAGCCGTTATTCAAAATGTTGAGATCTTTCAAACGGGCAGATTGGTAATCTATCAACGATCATATGGAGTAAAAACTTTTTTCTCTACCCGCTGATTAGTGCATAAATGAGATAACCAAATAGGTGAAAGCAGGCATTGAAGCACATGTTCTAATGTGGAAATTCTACATCAAGCCTCACTCTCAAATGGTGCACTTCGACCTGTACATCGGTTATTTCACGTAGGCAACATTCTGCTGATTCAACCGCCATAAGTTAATTACGAATAGACAAATATTTATAGCATCAAGAAAGATTGTAATAGTGGCAGCTAATAGAAGGTATACACACATGACCAAAAACACACTGAGCCACAGAAATTAAGACCTTGCAGCTTCTAGAAAATCTATAATAGTGGTAAATAATAGGTAATTAGCAATTCCACCCCCATGAAGTCGCCTGCACGACAACTGATAAGGCTTAACTGCTTGCCATGCGGTTCACATTGAACTCCATAGCAGACTTAATGACCCACTCTCTCCCAAATTTCCCATAGCTAACAGAATCAGCATTTGATGACCTTATCATAACCCCATCCCATATCCGGGATATCATAAAAACCTTGCCAACTGATCTTATCCCTGTTATGGTAATAAGGAAATGTCCTCTTAAACTCTACAACAAATGCCTTGTCGAATCTCACTTTTCTGATAGCTGGAATATTGCAAAACAAAAATATAGGTTGTCCTCGATGACTGCACGTCTGAACATGACATTAATGTGGGTGTACCCCAGGGGTCGATCCCCGGTCCTTTATTATTCCTTATTTTTATAAACTACCTCCCTGATGACATTTTGTCCGAGATGTCACTACACTTTATTCTAAACATGTGAGTAAAACAAAGGTGCATATATCGAATGGAATGACTGAATGCTTAGAAAATTACCTCCAGTCTGTAGTTGAATTGGGATGGTAACATTTTATGCTGCTAAGACAAAGCTCCTTTCCTTTAAAAATTACAGAAACCTTTTCAATTACCAATGGCCATGGCTAATAACACCCTACCCGAGAGTCCAGCATTCAACCTCTCCGGCCTAACATTCACAGGTAACATGAATTGGAACCAATACATAAAAGATACTGCCAAGGTTGCTGCAAGGAAAGTGGGATTCCTCTACCAGACGGGGAAACATCTCACACTTGCCAGTATCCTTTATCTACAAAGCCATCATCAATCCATGCATAGAGTATTGCTGTCACATCTGGGCTGGTGCACGAACCACTTACACGGACCAAAAAGAGTCTTTAATCTAATAGGTTCCACACTGTCTACCAAGCCTTAACCCCTGTCCCATCGCCATGATGTTACATTCTTGTATTTATTTTCCAAGTACTTCAATGAGATTTGCTATGACAAGCTTTCTGCACTGGTGCCTCCGTTAACCAACCCGACAATAAGCTAAATCCCACCGAGATCTTCAGATGCCGGACGACTTTCCTCTCTAATAGCTTCTTTCCTCGAACTGCAAGCCATAACATAACATATATTTGGGAAAAAGGCGTGTGCCTGTAACTCCCGTTTCTTTCCCTCTTGTCCACTATACAAGTTCGTGCACAGGTCTGACTGAATATTGTCTGTGAAGCCAATGTTTGTCCTACTTGCACTTAAAGTCGTGTATGTCTGTTGCGTCGATGACCTAGTCTTGCAGAGAATTCCAATTATTACTTTCTGATGTTTAGCCTACTATGCTTCTTTTTCAGTTTCAGGTTGTGACCTCTTGTTCCGGTGATCTTGCTGAGGGGTAACAGTCTCACCTGGTCCATGTTGTATTTGCCTGTGAGGATCTTGAACGACTGTATCATATCTCCACGTTCCCTTCTATGGTACATGTGTCTCAGCCTATCTTCGTATGGCAAGTCCTCAAGTGTAGGTCACAATTTGGTGGCTCGGCGCTGGACATTTTCAACCTTGTCAATATCACTGACAAACTGATGGACTCCTGGTGCATTTCCATACTCATAGATAGAAACTTATTCAGAGACGATAACTTTGTGAGTAAATTGCAAATTACGGCGCATTAAAGCTATTAAAATGTAGATTTTTTAAACATAACTTCGAAGAATATTTTGAAATGTAATTCATGGGTTTAAAACCTAGAAGAGAAAAAGCATTAGAGAAGCAAACGTTGATTAACTATTTGGTATAATTATAGATTACAAAAATATATAAAATTACTTAATTTCGTATTAATGTTTGATTTTCCAGCTTTGAAGATAGACAAATACGCTGGAAAAGCTGACAGGTGACTAAAAAAAGACGGACCCCGTGTACACTTTATTTATTCATCGATTGCCGTTATTTTACAGGACATGGCAGAATCAACGACCGTAAGTACACCAATACCTTAGTGAGAGCTGGGACAAAGAATACACTGTGTTAAATTTTACTACAAGACAGGCTCGTTTAAGAAAACCCAGGACAGTTTCATGCATCAGTTCGGATGTGAAAAGGCTCCACCCAAAAGCAGAATTCAGAACTGGGGGGACCACTTCGAGAAGTATTGGACCGTGGAGAACTTTAACGCTGCCAGTGAGAACCGTCCAAGCCACTCGGCACGTCCCAAGAAGCGGACAGCCGAGCTGGTCGAAAGTGTGAGAGAGTCTCTCCAGGAGAGTTCGAAACGCTCTGTGCGTAAGCGAAGTCAGTCCCTCGGTATCTCCCGTGAGACTTGCAGGAGAGTGCTGGTGAACAATATCAGGGCTTACCCATACAGAATACAGACACTGCAGACCCTTATAGCCTCAGACAAGAAGCAGAGGAGCGCTATGGCAGTCAAGATGCTCGATAAGATCGAGGAGACACCAGGTTTCCTTAACCTCCTTTGGACCTCAGATAAAGCCCACTTCCATCTTGACGGAAAGGCAAACTCCAAGACTTCTGGGGGTCCTCCAGACCCAATGAAGTAGCCACCAAGCCCCTGCACTCTCCTAATTGCACGGTGTGGGCTGCAATCTCGGTCAGAGGCATCATTGGACCAATCTTCATCGAAGAATCTGGCGCAGCAGTGACAGTCACCAAGGAGCGGTATGTTGAGGTCCTCAAAACCTTCAAGAGTGAGCTCCAGACCCTCTACCCGTCGCTCATGAGCAAGTTCTGGTTCCAGCAAGACGGAGCAAGTTCTCACACATCAAACCTGTCCTGAGATTGGCTGAAAGAGAACTTTGGAGGCCGAGTAATCAGTCTCAAGACTAATTTTGAGTGGCTACCCCATAGCCCGGACCTATACCCTCCAGATTATTTCCTTTGGGGCTATCTTAAGGACAGAATGTACGCAAGGAAACCCAGAACCATCACGGAACTCAAGGAAGCCATCAGGGAGGAGATGAGAGCCATTCCCAATTCAGTCTGTAAGAACGTCATGGACAACTTCGTTCTGCGCCTCAAGAAATGCATGGAGCTAAAATGAGTCCATCTAGAACACATGCTGTAGAATGGAGAAAAAGGGCCAAATACCCTAGTGTTTTGATATGATGTTGTGAATACAATAAACTAGTTATGCCCCAAAATTCATTTCATTCGGACGAAACACTAAGAAACTGGGCCTAATTAGATTTGGGGCCCGTTTTTTGGGGTCACCCTGTATAAACTCGTACACATAACTAATGAACGAAACTTTTTTACATAAGGAACGTAATAATGATTTACACCGCTTCATGATTACCTCCCATTTTTATTAGTTGAAACGTTTACTTTTATCAATTGCACATTTAAATGCGGTGTTGCATTCTTTTAATTTTCTCTTCAATCTTTTGATGTTTAATACATTGGATATACAAAAGAGAGGAATTGTGTCGATTTAAGACTAAGAAATCCCAGCAAATTCAACACAAAACAAAAAAGAAATCATCCCGTATTTTGCTTTCTCTTTAACTTTTTTCACATTCAATTTCCTCCAATGAAAGGTAAGATTTTTTTCATTAAAACATTTAATGACATTTTTTCAATGCTTTAAATGTAATTATATATATATATATTAGGTACATGCAAAAATAGCGCCTTCTTGTACGGACTATGCTTATTAAAAAGCGCTTATCATTAATTATTTAATTAGTAAACTTTGATTGTGTTTGAAAGATAAAAGCCTAAACTTAATCTCTAAACGAAAAAAAACTGCATAGTGACGTGTGAAAAATACATTATAATAAAATATGTAATTACGACGGTCAAAAACCCCAAAAATTCAATGAATTTGGAACTTTGAAAAAATTACTTGTAAAAATCCCTTAAAAGATAAATATAAGTTTTTGGGAACTATTTCAAAGATAATTATTAAATTAAAGTCATAAGACACTGAATTAAAAAAAAAAATATCCCACGTTTGACTAAAAATTAGCAAAATTATGCCTTCAAATGTGATAAATGAGTAAAATCCGCCATAACTTAATCGGAAAAGGACGTTGTTTACAAATTGACATCGCTATGCAAAATATATGGAAGACAAAAATGTCATAATTTATCATTTTTAACTTTATATATAAAAATGTAATAATAGTTTATAGAAGTTGAAAAATTATTATCCATTAATTTCTTTATTCTTTTTAAGGTTATAAACAAATTTAAGTACCCTTATTTTGTTATAATAAAAAAGGAAATGCTTATTTAATTATTTGTGAGTGTACGCAATTATTTTTAACTGAAAAGGTTCAGTTTTTAATTTCGTAATACTCTGAAATTATTGATGACGTCTGTTTACCAATGTTTTTCCTTAGAATTTGAAATAAAACTATTTTTTAAATGTTAAAAATATTTTTACGTTACGAACTGCGTCAATTTTATCAATTTTTTTTTTACATGATTTAAAACTTTAGTTACTCGATTTATTCTTAACGTGTTGTAACGATAAATTACATTGATTCTTTTAAAAATAAAGTGTTTTTATTTTTTATTTTAAGTGTGAAAAAGTAAATTAAAGTCAATGACTACACTGATAATTTATTCATTGAAAAAAAAGTTAAAACAGTTATTTATTGATAAACAGAATTCAATTTTGAAAGAAAATGTCATGTTTTAATTCTCTTTATTTATTAATAAATAATTGTTTTTAACTTAAATATTTATTAATGAAAAAAAGACAAAACAAATACAAATCTTTCCAAATAATTGACGATGAATTGTGAAAATAACGAAATTGTTGAATCTCTAAAAAAAACAAACATTTGCGCTGTAAAAGTGAGTGATTGCTAATCCCACCTGGTTATTACAGAACGGGGCTACCATACTAATGAAAGTTCAATTTTTTACATTCTTTTTTTCGTTAAATTCCTGGATCTCAAATTTGTCAATTTTTGGTTTATTTTCAAGATTATAAAAAAAATTTCTTGCGCTGATGATGCCACATTCATCTATGAAAAAGAAATATAATTATGTCGCATTTTTTATTTTTCCAAAAACTCTAATCATTAAAATCACATGAAATATTTTTTGCAATTATATTATTTTTGTGGTGCAAATATTGATTAAACAATGCTTTATTCAATAATAATATCGCTAATTCAAAAAATTAATTTTTCTTCGAGTTATAGTGATTTTATTAACACGGTATTTACTGGCCTTTTTCGTAATATATACGAAATATTTTGAAAAAAAAATTAATTTTTAACATGTACGATCCTTTATTTACATAAGTAACAGTTAAAAAATCATGCATTTTTTTTTATTAATATATAAAAATATAACTTTAGTAAAGCTGTATTTTCTTTTTAAAAAATAATACATTTTCACTAAGATTTAAAAAAATAATAATGGTTTCATTATATTCCGTGATTGTTGATTAATAAATATTGACAATTTCAGTAAAATTGGTTGATTTCCTGAATTCCTGATTTAGTGTGTTTTTCAGTAAAGGAGGGGGTCAAATATTTTTTTCATTTTGAGAATCGGCCATTGATTTTGCACGTACCTAATATATATATATATATATATATATATATATATATATATATTTTCCATGTATTGCGATGATCTGACACCGGTTCTTTCCGTTTTTCTTCGACCCATTCGGTCTTCTATTGTTGTCTTCTGATAATGAAAGTTTTTCTTTCGAAAATTTAAGATTACCCTTTGCCAATCTGTTACTTACCGAACAGTATTTACTATTTGGTATTTAATCAGTTTTCGTGAAATTATTAATAAATCGTTTTGAGTTTCACTTTCTCCCTGCGTTTATTTATTTTCACTTTTCCATCTTACGGCAACCACATCGCATTGCTATAGCCTCGGACGACTAATCTACACTTATATATATATACATATATATATATATATATATATATATATATATATGACACTTCTGCAGATTGGGGACGACCCGAAATTTTTTTGTTTTCATTTTAGAAAAAGCTCCAATGGTGTAAGAGGCCGACAACTCTCCTTTTCTTTCGTTTATAGTATATTAATAGAACATTTATTGACGAAAAGAAAATTTGGAAAAATCAGCAGCATATTTTTTTTAATTTCAAAACGAACTCATTGTGTTTGGTTTAACACATTTTAGGTGTTTTTTCCAGTTTAAAAAATTGATTTTTCTCCTATTTTTGTTTTTTAAACAGGTGTCATTTGCATTTCCAATCCGCATGTGCATATCTCGATGAAAGAAAGTCCATCACTTTCTGTTGAGTAGCGATTAGTTGAAGAAAAAGAGAGCTGTCGGACCCTTACACTATTGGAGCTCTTCTAAAATGAAAACAATTAAATTTCGGCTCGTCACTAATCTGCAGAAGTACCATATATATACATACATATATATATATATATATATATATATATATTAATTTTATTTCGATCACACAAACATTTCAGCGATTTAGTCGTTTCGAAGCCAACATGGCGGACAATGAACCCTCTGCTAATTTTTGATATTTTCTCGACCTCACAAATGTGTAAGTAAACCCGAATAAATTGTTTGGGATTAATTTTCCAACTGTATTTGCTTTAAAATAATTTAAGATAAATTTGAAATTATTCCAAAACAATTTATGTGGGTTTACTTACTCATTTGTGAATTCGGAAATTAGCATGACGGTTCATGTTCCACCCTTTTGGCTGCGAAATTACTAAATCGCCCAAATCTCGATTCCTCTATCCTGGCTGACCTGATTATAAAAAATGTTATTCTCCGATTTCTTAAATGTCCCGAAAAAGAAATCATTCCACATAGACATTTTGACTTGAGAAACATCTCTTCGTTCGTTTAAGTATACGTTATATGATTTCTAAGAGAACAATATTTCCTTAAAATAAATGTGAAATCATTTAATTATAAGGTGCGCTAACAGTTAGATCAGGGCGGGTATAAGCAATTAATATAGCATTAGTTTGAAATTTTTACGTTTCTTTATTTGGGAGGCCATCATATATAGCTTTCAAAAATCATCCTTATTACATTACATCATTTTAATTGTGTATGAGGATAATTATATATATAGGGTAACCTTGGGTATTAAGCACCATTGGGCATTAAGCACCAGCAACTAGGTAACTTTCATAAACCTCTCTATAGCATTATTATGGCACTTGTAGGGCAATAAGCACCAAGCTTGTCTAATCACATGAAAAAATTGAAATTGCTTAAAATATCTCAATAATGAAATATATAGAAAGAGATTGATGATCTAAGAAAGAATCTTTTTAATTTTTTAAAATCTGACTAAAAATAAGGAAGTTATGACTATTTCTGTGCCTTGCATAATGTAGATTATTATTTATTAATGCATATGAAAGGATATTCATTTTTGAACAAAATGGTTGTATTTTGATGACTTGAAGTGCTTTGGTTTTTAGTAGAACTACCTTAGAATCTGTTATTATCCAAACTGCACTTTGTTTCTCACGGGTAGCATTTACTGAGCCAAACAAAAGTAGTCTTTTAGTGCCAAGTTGAGAAGCTGTTTTTCTCAACATCTGCAGCCATTTTGAAACAGACTTCAAAACTTTATGATCCAGAAGGGCAACTAAACAAAACTTTGTTTCTCTGTGAAACCACTGAGCCTGCAAACTGTTCTTTTGCTGCTGAAACACTGAGATATATCAGAGATAGGTACCAAACGTTTTTACACTTAATTTGATTCAGATTTTGATTTTTCGGAACTGGAAAGTGTGTCATGCTTGCTTGCATCCACAACCTATCAAATGTGATCATGATTTCCACACCAATTAAAATAAAGTGCTGCAAATTCAACTTGCCATGTTTTTGTATGCTTTTAGTAAGTCAATTGCTTTGTACTGGTTTTCATTTAAGCATAATTCATGTCATTGTGTATAATTTTTTTTTAAATATCTTGATCTTTGAAAAAAGGTGGTGCTGAATGCCCTATGTCTTTATTTTTCAGAAGGAAAAGAGTGTAAAATCCCTTAAAGTGATTTAAGTAATAAAAAAGATGATTATATTAGTTAAGTTTGACCTGTTTTTTTTTTTGAAGAAGTTATATAAAACCAGAAATTTATAATAACAAGTCAACATTTAGTGATACTAATACTTGCTCATACAGGTGCCTAATGCCCCGTTAAAAAATTGTTTGTTCACAAATGGTTCACAACTATCAAAAGGGTGGAAGGAGGAATCTGAGCCGATCATACGAGATGGTTGCTACATATGAGGCTGTCATGAAGAAGCAGATGTCTGCCAATCAAGCAGCCAAATATTATAAAGTCAACAAGAAGCCCCACTCATGGACCCTTATCCTCAGACATGCCTGTTTCCTTGCTGACTTCATCATATTCATCTGATTCATTGAAATACTTTTTTCCCAAGCAACTGTCTCTCCACTTTCAATCTGCAGTAAGAGGGAAATCAGCTAGAATACAGCGATTCCGATATGTGAAGAGCCTCACAGCAGATGAAAGTATCACCAGACTCATGGAAACATCTGCTGCTAAGGAGGTTGCTAAAGCATCCAGAGGATGTGGCAGAGAGAAAGGTAAGGAGAAATGCAAGGATTAAAGTACAGGAAACACCATGACCACCACAATCAAGAAACCCACTGTAAACATCAGGGGATTGAATTTTCATGGAGCGCTTACACACTAGTTTTACCTCTTATGTATAAAATTAATCAAATTAAATATATTTAGTTTTACCTCTTATGTATAAAATTAAACTAAATTTATTTAGTTTTACCTCTTATGGATAACATTAATTTAACTAAATATATTTAGTTTTACCTCTTATGCATAAAATTAATTAAACTAAATATATTTAGTTTTACCTCTTATGTATAAAATTAACTAAATATATTTAGTTTTACCTCTTATGTGTAAAATTAATTTAACTAAATAGATTTAGTTTTACTTATGCATAAATCAATTAAACTAAATATATTTAGTTTTACTTCTTATGCATAAATCAATTAAACTAAATATATTTAGTTTTCCTTTTATGTGTAAAATTAATTAAACTAAATACAGCCCATATTTAGATCCCTTACGTCTAGCAGTTGTGTTACAAAATTTTTCATAAGTTAATTAGTTAAAGAGTGAATAAATTTTAATATATAAACCTATACATATACCTAACTTTATATACATGCACATCATACATTTAAAAATTTACTCCAAAAAATAATGTGCCACTGTTACTGTGTTGTTTAATGTATTACTTAATATAACTCAAAATTTGATGTAGAGTAATTATTTTCCCTATTAATGTTTTGGTGTCTAACTTATTTTAAAAGCTTTTAGGTAAGGGTGCAAGTTTGGGTGGTCGCAACCCCTAAACTGTAAAGTTTACAAAAAATATAATGTTCCCATGTTGCTGATAATATATATTCATAAATCCATAATGATCTATTCCATAGTTTAGAAGATTATCTTCTTCATAGAAATATAGAAATATATACACATACCTTACTTTATATATAGAAATAACTTTTTAAACCACTTAAGGTAGACATCAATACCAGATGAACAATTTTCAAGCTTCTCAGATTACAACTTTTGAACGAAAGCGAGAGAATTCAACTGCTTTGTCAATGTTTCTTGGTAAACAGATCATGAAAAAAGGGATAAAAAGCCCCAAAATTTATTAATTTCTCAATATCAGAACTGAACTGTTAATTAACTGCTGTGTCAATCTGATCTGGCATTCTTTAGCAGGCATATCTGCAGAAATATTCGTCGCTTTAAGAGATATCCTTTTTAAATCTAGCTATAACTACCAGAGCTTGGTAATTATTGTTAAACAAAGGGACTATATCAATCACAGCTACAATTCTTTGCACACTATCTCCGGCTTTGACAGCTCAATCTATTTTGTGTTATTGGACACGGCTGAAAGTAACTAAATAGTACTATCAAGTATAATCTGCCTCAACGACCTATTAAGGGGCTTGAAGTGATCATCATTTGCAACAAATGACAGCACCCAACTGCTCCCTTAGTAGTGTTATTAATAGCTGCTTTTGAAAATCCTTCACACTGAAGAACTGTGTGTTGAACTTCAAGTAACCAGCTAATCTAACTTAAAAAATGATCGGATGTATGCAGCATCCAGTCATTAGACATATGCACTCTAATGAGACAGATCAACTATAAGTCTTAAATTCAAAATGTTGCTATTGTTTTTGGAAATAGTTGGAGACATATAAAAAAGGATCCACTGGCTTACTCATAGCTGGCAAGTACAGTAGTAAGTTTTAACAAGTGTTAGAAACAGTTCTTGCATATGAAAGTTATCAAGATCTTAAACTTGTACCGTTTATTTTCGAAATGTATCGAAATTAAATGTCTTTCATTTATTTTACAAACTCAACCGTATATTTGGTTTGCAGTTTGATTAAATAATAAATCTCTTTATTTAACTGTATTGCTTTTGAGTGGAATTTCGTTTTTTATATCCAGAAAAAGCGGATTTCTTCTTAAATAACAGGTGCATTTCATGAATCTGAATGTTCCACTTTTTGGTCGAAATTTGCTTCTTTTAATCAGAAAAAGCAAATTTCTTCTAAATCGCTACAACTTAGTATATTTATATTTTAGTCGCTATTTGACTAGATTTTATTTCTCTTACTTTTGCTTTCTTCCCCTCCCGCTTTATCTTTCTGTTTTTTCTCTCTTCCTCTCCCCATCTTCTCTTGCCTTCCTTTTCCCCCTTTTGATAGTTTTCTCTGAAAACTGAAAATGTTTATTTTGCAATGAAGGCTAAGACTTCAAACTATTTATTATGGGGTAGTGGAGTTAAATGACTTCTGCTTCATCTAAGAATTACTTCCTGTCTGTGCATGCATTATCTTTTTTTTTGTAATTTTGACATTCTCAGTTGAAACTGATTGGAGTTTTTTATTAAAAAAAGGATGTTGGTTTTTGAGCTGCCCTATCCACACACACATTGAGGTGGGTGTGGTCCCTCAGGTTGGGAAATTCATTTCAATTTCAGATTTTGTTACCATTTTCTACTCTAATCCCTGGTGTTGTTTTAACTTAGGGATTATTTGATCTTTTAGATTAAGGTGGGGTTGCATTTTTGGGAATTGGTAAATATGATTTTTTATTTTGAAGCACTGTTGTATTAGTTAATACTGTCTCAGAGCAAGATGTCGATAAAATTTTTACATTCCTTCCTTGACTTTGAGTTCCTAATAAAAAACATGTTTACTTTCCTGTAATTTTCGAGCTGTTTCTTGTCAATGCCTTAATTGCATCAGCAAATCTGTGTGACACATCAAGTTCAATGATATTTTCTGTCTGTTTTTCTGCTTCTAACTGTCATTTAACATAGCTTGTTGCATTTTCATATTTTTAGCCAATAAATTTGATTTGATATTAGCGCTGGTTGTTCTAGTATGTACTCTTTCTGAGAATTAGCTTATTATTCTTGTCAAAAATAAACAAAATATACGGTTTAGGAGTGTGAAACTTTACATTGCCTAACATAACAGTTGAAAACAATATCTTTTATCCTCTTCCATAGTTACATAATGATAAATAAATTCAATGCTTATTTATGAATTTGAGTGTAAATAATGAAATTGAAATTTATTTTTTCCACAGATGTTCCTGTTTTTTCGGACAAAAAGACCCGTGAAGAAAGCCAAAAAGTACAATTAGTTAAACATTGTGAAAATAGGAAGAATAAAATAAATGTCTACAAAAAATATTAAAAATAATGAATATGGAGAAAAATGATACTCTGAAGAAAATGCAAATTAGACAACAAGTATTTGTGAAGTATATAGATTTTCTTATGCAAAGAAAAGGGATCTTTGAATAAAGTATGTCAGTATTAATCATCATAAACAATGTGATGATTTTTTATACTCAATTTAAATCTGAGTTAAATTTAAAGAATCAATCTTGTAGAAAAACCATGTGTTATAATTCTCTTTTTCAATATTGTTTCACATAATGGAAAAAGTTATGAATCTTTTCGTATGAGAAGACTCTTAAAAACATAAATAAAATGCATTATTTGGACAAATTAGATTGTAAAATCATGTTTGGCCCCCTTGTTTTAAATTAGGTTAAAATTGATAGGAATTCAGAGACTTAAAAACAATATTTTAAAAAAGGAAAGCTTACATGGAAATAATCATGTTTTGATTCTAAACTTAAGAAAGCTCTACATATAATGGAAAGATTTGTACATGTTGAGTGCAAGAACTTTCTTTGTCAGAAGAAAATTTGTACGAGACATTTTATTAATGTCAAATTTTAAGTGATATATGAAGTCAGTAATGTTGAAATGACTTTTACAATCCTGTTGTATATACACCTTTTCATTAAATATTTTATTAACTTGAATTTTTGAATGCTTGCCATCTCTGACAGTGTTAAAGAAAAAGTATAAAATCAAAAGAAACAATATTTAAAAGAAACATATAATTTATCATTTCTAAATACCATCTAAACAAGAAAGAGAAATGCAAAATAACACTGCAGAAAATCTATATTCTTGCAAATTTTGTGATTCTTCTTTTCAATATAAGTCATCTTTAGCAGGACACATGAGAAAACACACTGGAGTAAATCCTTATTCATGTCAAATATGTGGATTTTCTGGATCAAGTAATTCAAACCTATCGAAACATATGCGAACCCACACTGGAGAGAAACCCTTTTCTTGTACAGTGTGTGGCTCTTCTTTTAGTCAGAAAGCAACATTAGTTAACCATATGCGAACACACACTCAAGAGAAACCGTATTCTTGTAAAGTGTGTGGATCTTCATTTCGCCACAAAAACTCATTAGCTGGACATATTACAACACACACTGGAGAGAAGCCACATTCCTGTACAGAGTGTGGCTATTCTTCTTCAGTTAAAAGCCGTTTGTTGAGACATATGCAGACACATACCGGAGATAAGCCATATTCTTGTACAGTGTGCGGCCATTCCTTTAGACATAGAACAACGTTAGTTCAACATATGCGAACGCACACAGGAGAAAAGCCATATTCTTGTAAAGTATGTGGCTCTTCTTTTAGTAGTAATGCTATGTTAGTGAAACATATACGAAGACATACTGGTGAAAAACCATATTCTTGTACAGTGTGTGTCTCTTCTTTTAGTTATAGAACAACATTAGTTCAACATATGCGAATACACACTGGTGAAAAGCCATATTCTTGTACAGTGTGTGGTTCTTCATTTACTCAGAAAGCAGGATTAGATGGACATATGCGAACACATACAGGAGAAAAGCCATATTCATGTACTGTGTGTGGCTTTTATTTTAGTGAGAAAAGTACTTTAGCTAAACATATGCGCACACACACAATGTGAGTCTAGAGCACAAGCCACAACACCACCGTGAAAACTGAAGCTCCATAAACAACTTAACCTTTGCAGAAAGGAAGTTTTTCAAATCAAACAATTACTTGTTGCCTCTACAGTGCTGAGAAACACCATCTGCAATTAAGTTTTAAATGCAAAAAGCAATAAAGAAGAAATTAAAAACGTTGCAAGGGAACTTAAAAACAGAATTCCAGCACTTGCCAAAAGAATTCAAGAAAATGATAGCAAACACAAGGCGAAAGAATACTAGACTATTCTACCGAAATTTGGTGGGATAAAATAATGGTGGAAAAGCCACCGGAAGAGAAACTAGAAAACTACTGGAGGCCTATGTTGGAGAATTAGGGACCATGCAACTAAGAGACCAAGTGGATCTTAGATATAGCTCGAAGTAATAAATACAAGCCAGAAATACCAGAGTCAGAGATAACGTATGGAATGATAAAACAAGCTAGATCAATTTCAGAATCTCAAAAAAACTGGCATAGACAATATACCTAATTTCTGGTTGAAGAAACTAACAACACTTCATAGCCATTATAGTAGCTGCTTCACCTGACTGTTTAAGGGTGAGGACATCACACCAGCACGGCTAGTAAAAAGTGATACGACCCTCATACCTAAAACAAGCTAGACATTCAACCCTACAAAATACAGACCGATCTGCTGGCTCACTATAACCTACAAACTCTTAACTGGCCTAGTTGCAGACAGCATCTACGAACACCTCTCTTCCGGTGCATATCTGGAAAAAGAACAAACAAGGTGAAGGAGGAAGTGTTTAGGCACCAAGGACCAATAGTTGATTAATAAGACCATCATTGAGGACTGTAGGAAGAGGCAGAGAAATCTAAGCATGGTGTGCATCGATTACCAAAAGGCATACGATGGTGTGCCCCACGCATGGCTCCTGCGCTGCCTTGATCTATATAATATCCATCCTGTCATCAAGAGAACCATGGCAGTACAAATAAATATGTGCCAAAAAACTATGGAACAATAAAAGTCCCTGACGTCAAAATCTGAAGAGGAATCTTCCAAGGAGATAGCTTATCTCCTCTACTCTTTTGCATGGCAATTGATCTGCTAAGCAAATTACTAAACAAAAGCCAGAGTGCCTACGATCTGAGCCAGGGCCACAAACAAGACCTAAACAAAAGAGTACACCACCTGCTCTTTATGGATGACCTCAAGCTGTATGCTAGTTTAGATGCTGACTTAAGCCGACTCTTGCAGGTTGTCTATACCTTCTCCAAAGATATTGGAATGAAGTTCGGCCTGGACAAATGTGACAAGTGCTCTCTCAGAGCTCGGAAAAGAAATCTAAACAGAAAACATACAGCTTGATGAAGATACTAACATATTGAAAAACAGGAACAATACAAATACCTTGGCATAGAAGAAAACGATTCAATTCAACATGTCAAGATGAGAGAAAATAATGGCAGGGAATATATATGTTGTGTTAGAAAATTTTGCAAAACACAGCTTATAAGAATTAACAAAGTAACTGCCATTAACCAATTAGCTATGCCAGTTATAACATACAGCTTTGGAATTATTGATTGGCTACAAAAGGGCATTAATAGATTAGACACTAAAACGAGAAAAATGTTGACAATATACAGAGTAGTGTACAGGAATCAGTGTCTACCAAGGCTGTATATGCTAAATGGAGCAGGGGTATGGGTCTCTCAGAAATTGACCATCAACATCGATCCACTATTGTAAGCACCGACCAATATCTGATGAGCTCATAAAACCCAAACCTTATGATGGTATGCCAACATCAAGAAACCAGAGCAAGCAGAACAACCTCTATCACAAAACTGGCCAGACATTTTGGACAGGACTATCTTACAAATGAGGCAGAAACAGACACTAATCCTGCCATGGAAATAGCCCGTAAGAGCCGGCAGAAATACACCAAGACCTTCCATTACAGAAAACTGGAACAATTGGCAACCAACAACGTGCTAAGTATTTCCTAGGTGAATTATCCCAGGAATATATAGATAAAGAATGCTCTGTAGACTGGCTGAAAAGAGGATCCATCCACTATGATCAGGAGAGAATGATAATGGCTACCCAAGATCAAGGCTTGATTACCAATGCCTTTAAAAAGATGAGTGGTCTCAGCAACAATAACAAGTGCAGGTTCTGCCACACAGAAGGGGAGAGTGTGAGCCACCTGACATCCAGTTGTGAGGTGCTCCTTGGGATGGCTATTATACAATGCGACACAACGGAGTGTACAAATATCTTCACTGGACTATATGTAAAAAGTTGAATATCCAGTGTAGCAGCAAGTCCTGGAGCATATACCAGAAAGAACAATTGGAAATAAGTTATACACCATCCACTATGACTATGCAATCCCTACAGCTACATATCTAGGAAATGGAGCTCTTAAACCTGGCAACCCTAGTTTAAGCTAGTGTCGCTAATGATGAAGGATTAAACAGAGCTGAAAGGGAAAAGATCACGAAATACCAAGTTCTTATGTACGACATGAAAAGAAACTGGAATGTTAAGAAGACCTCTATCATCCCAGTAATTATAGGAGCAACGGGACTAATGAAAAAGAATTTCAAAAGCTATCTAGCAAATATATCCGGTGAACCGAGTGCATGAGAAATACAAAAATTGCACTTAAGGGGACGGTTAGAATCTTAAAAAGATGTCTCGGCTGGAGTGTCTGAAATAGCCGGTGAATGTCTGGCATCCAGTAGGATGCACCATCCCCAGCAAAAACAAAAAGATAAGAAAATTAAAAAAAGAAAAGCCACATTCTTGTATTGTGTCTTAACTTTCTTTTTGTCAGAAATCGAATTTAGTTAAACATAGTGGAACGCATACTTTTTGTACCGGAGTATATTAGTCAAACACACTGTCATGATACTACGCCATACAAGTAAACTTTTACCAATTATTCAAACTAGCATAGTATTCTAAGCACAGATAAGATTTATTAAGCATAGCTACACACTGACATATACAAGAAATGGTGCACCTTCTCCTCGTGATACTATCTGAAGTTACAGACTTGATGAATTCTTGTCATGTATTGAGCAAGACTAAACAATGACAATGAATAATACACTATAACATCATTACGTTCTCAATTGGGAATAGGAAAATTGTTGCTCTTCATTGTTTTATTAACTTAAGATTTAAGATGTAGCGAAGAACGTCAATAAAAGGCATGTATCTCATCAATAATTTAAGAGTAAACCACAGGAAAGATATTCTTGATTTCTAAGTAAAAATTTAAAAAAATAGAAGTCATATTGTTGAGTGTGTGGCTATTCCTTTTTAAAAAGTCAATTTCAGTGCGAAATGTATAGGTTGTGTATTACTTAGAAATCAACTTTGTTAAAATATAATTAAACACACACCGGAGGGAAGCCATACTTATTTGAAATGTGTGGCTTTTCATTTTTATCAACGGTGTTAATATGTGAAAGCATTCCAGAAAGATTCAAAATAAGAACATACTTTAGTGTAACCAGTCTTATGTAGTGTTTAGCACTCACCTTGCATCTCGTTAGCTTTATCAAATGCGTTATAATATTAATATCTAATAATATCTAATAATATTAATTATGTAGTGTTTAGCACTCACCTTGCATCTCGTTAGCTTTATCAAATACGTTATAATATTAATATCTAATAATATCTAATAATATTAATTATGTAGTGTTTAGCACTCACCTTGCATCTCGTTAGCTTTATCAAATGCGTTATAATATTAATATCTAATAATATCTAATAATATTAATTATGTAGTGTTTAGCACTCACCTTGCATCTCGTTAGCTTTATCAAATACGTTATAATATTAATATCTAATAATATCTAATAATATTAATTATGTAGTGTTTAGCACTCACCTTGCATCTCGTTAGCTTTATCAAATGCGTTATAATATTAATATCTAATAATATCTAATAATATTAATTATGTAGTGTTTAGCACTCACCTTGCATCTCGTTAGCTTTATCAAATGCGTTATAATATTAATATCTAATAATATTAATTATGTAGTGTTTAGCACTCACCTTGCATCTCGTTAGCTTTATCAAATGCGTTATAATATTAATATCTAATAATATTAATTATGTAGTGTTTAGCACTCACCTTGCATCTCGTTAGCTTTATCAAATGCGTTATAATATTAATATCTAATAATATCTAATAATATTAATTATGTAGTGTTTAGCACTCACCTTGCATCTCGTTAGCTTTATCAAATGCGTTATAATATTAATATCTAATAATATCTAATAATATTAATTATGTAGTGTTTAGCACTCACCTTGCATCTCGTTAGCTTTATCAAATGCGTTATAATATTAATATCTAATAATATTAATTATGTAGTGTTTAGCACTCACCTTGCATCTCGTTAGCTTTATCAAATGCGTTATAATATTAATATCTAATAATATTAATTATGTAGTGTTTAGCACTCACCTTGCATCTCGTTAGCTTTATCAAATGCGTTATAATATTAATATCTAATAATATCAAATAATATTAATTATGTAGTGTTTAGCACTCACCTTGCATCTCGTTAGCTTTATCAAATGCGTTATAATATTAATATCTAATAATATCTAATAATATTAATTATGTAGTGTTTAGCACTCACCTTGCATCTCATTAGCTTTATCAAATGCGTTATAATATTAATATCTAATAATATTAATTATGTAGTGTTTAGCACTCACCTTGCATCTCGTTAGCTTTATCAAATGCGTTATAATATTAATATCTAATAATATTAATTATGTAGTGTTTAGCACTCACCTTGCATCTCGTTAGCTTTATCAAATGCGTTATAATATTAATATCTAATAATATCTAATAATATTAATTATGTAGTGTTTAGCACTCACCTTGCATCTCGTTAGCTTTATCAAACGCGTTATAATATTTGTATCAGAGAAAAATTATGTTGAAGATAGACTTTCCTCCACAAACTGAAGCCATATTCATGTGAGATACTACCTCTTATATATATATATATATATATATATATATATATATATATATATATATATATATATATATATATATATGAATCAACTTTAGTGATGCATGTGCACTTTTTGAAAATATCAAAACAAAGCATGAGTGATTTATTAGTCTTCGTTTTCTCATGAACCATACTTGTAGTTTTCGATAGGTCATATTTTTTCTCACTTTTTATAGGTATCAAAATTTAGCATAGAAAGTTGTTTGTTGCTATAATAAATACTGATACCCCAAAAGAGTTCCCACTTCTGAGGAAGTAGCAGCAAAAAGGGTTGTCAAATATGCATAGCAAATGCATCATCTATTTTTCTACTTTTTGTGCTAGATGCACGTATTATAAGCAACACAGTGATTTTTTGTTTGACAATCGACCAAATGTCGTTTCAATTTCTAAATATTATACTTAAATTTTACATGTGTCGCACGGCGGTCATGGAGAAATAAAGAGGCTGTATATATAACTTGAATTACGATATAAACAAATATGAAAATTATATTTACAGAGAAACAGACATTTATTGTTTTACTTTTGAATATTTATTAGATGTTATGTATCCGTATACTAAGAAACAAATCGGTGTCAGATTTAGCAATGCACCACATTTCGTTTGATTTTCTTAATATTAAACTTACACTTGATATGTATCGCATGATGGTCATAAATAAGTGAAGAGTTCGAATGCAAAACGCGATAAACGCCATTTTCTAAATCACTAAACTGTCCCTACAAAAAGTGTTGCATTTCAACACTCGACGATACCCCAAAACTATGTGTGACATAATATGATACTGAAATTATTACTTATTGATTTCAATTAAAATTAGCTTTCATTCGAAGTCTAGATTTAATATATTCGTGTTTTTATTGTTTAAGGTCTCAATTTAAATGTATTGGATTTATCGCGTTTTGCGTTCGAACTTTTCAAGTGTAGATACGTCTCTTCGAATAACGATGTAAATAAATACGAAAATTATATGTACAGAGAAACCAACATTTATTTCTCTACATATATATATATATATATATATATAACATAAAAAAAACATAAACAAAAAAATGTAATCTACTTTTTTAAAGGTAAAACAGTTGATGTTATTAATATTACAAGGAAAATCACACACAACTATGGATGTTGCTGATTTTTTAAATAAAGGTTTGTTTGATTTATGAACAACAATATTTGTTTTAACATCTTTAAAATACTATTAGCGAGAAAATGAAAACTAAATACATTATCTACTAATTATCAATTTTGAATATGTACATTTTGTTTGATAATTAACTGTAATAAATAATTGTGAGTTCAATTGTTCCATGTAATATTCCTGTGAAGTTTAAGACTGCTTCGTTTTCTAGCAAATCACTTGTGCATTGCTTCAAGCACAGATTGGGAAGCTTCTGTTGATAACCTGACTTCCCTTTAAACAGTTAGAGGTAAAATTTGATAACTCAAGCTCTCTCCATTTGGATGAGTCCAAAGGTTTATATTTGAAAATGTAAGTTCATAGACTTCACTTTGCAAAGTGTTTATCAAATTGGACCAATGCATAGCTCGAAAATGTATTGCTATTTTTTCTATTCTTTCTTGGTTGCCTCCTCATTTTTGATAAATATAAAAGTTAATTAAAATGTAATCCCACTTGCTATTATGAATTTATTTGGTTAACTTAAAAATGGTATCCCATATGGTATCATGAATTCATTAGGTTAACTTAAAAATGTCAATTTATATTCTATCATGAATTTATTGGGTTAACTTAAAAATGGAATCCCATATGCTATCATGAATTTATTCGGTTAACTTAGAAATGTCAATTTAAATTCTATCATGAATTATTGGAATAACTTAAAAATGGAATCCCATATAGTATCATGAATTTATTCGGTTAACTTAAAAATGTCAATTTATATTCTATCATGAATTTATTGGGATAACTTAAAAATGTAATCCTATATGGTATCATGAATTTATTCGGTTAACTTAAAAATGTAATCCTATATGGTATCATGAATTTATTCGGTTAACTTAAAAATGTCAATTTATATTCTATCATGAATTTATTGGGGTAACTTAAAAATGTAATCCTATATGGTATCATGAATTTATTCGGTTAACTTAAAAATGTCAATTTATATTCTATCATGAATTTATTGGGATAACTTAAAAATGGAATCCCATATAGTATCATGAATTTATTCGGTTAACTTAAAAATGTCAATTTATATTCTATCATGAATTTATTGGGATAACTTAAAAATGGAATCCCATATAGTATCATGAATTTATTCGGTTAACTTAAAAATGTCAATTTATATTCTATCATGAATTTATTGGGGTAACTTAAAAATGTAATCTTATATGGTATCATGAATTTATTAGGTTAACTTAAAAATGTCAATTTATATTCTATCATGAATTTATTGGGGTAACTTAAAAATGTAATCCTATATGGTATCATGAATTTATTAGGTTAACTTAAAAATGTCAATTTATATTCTATCATGAATTTATTGGGGTAACTTAAAAATGGAATCCCATATAGTATCATGAATTTATTCGGTTAACTTAAAAATGTCAATTTATATTATATCATGAATTTATTGGGGTAACTTAAAAATGTAATCCTATATGGTATCATGAATTTATTCGGTTAACTTAAAAATGTCAATTTATATTCTATCATGAATTTATTGGGGTAACTTAAAAATGGAATCGTATATGGTATCATGAATTTATTAGGTTAACTTAAAAATGTCAATTTATATTCTATCATGAATTTATTGGGATAACTTAAAAATGGAATCCCATATAGTATCATGAATTTATTCGGTTAACTTAAAAATGTCAATTTATATTCTATCATGAATTTATTGGGATAACTTAAAAATGTAATCCTATATGGTATCATGAATTTATTAGGTTAACTTAAAAATGTCAATTTATATTCTATCATGAATTTATTGGGGTAACTTAAAAATGTAATCCTATATGGTATCATGAATTTATTAGGTTAACTTAAAAATGTCAATTAATATTCTATCATGAATTTATTGGGGTAACTTAAAAATGGAATCCCATATAGTATCATGAATTTATTCGGTTAACTTAAAAATGTCAATTTATATTCTATCATGAATTTATTGGGGTAACTTAAAAATGTAATCCTATATGGTATCATGAATTTATTAGGTTAACTTAAAAATGTCAATTTATATTCTATCATAAATTTATTGGGTTAACTTAAAAATGGAATCCCATATGCTATCATGAATTTATTCGGTTAACTTAGAAATGTCAATTTAAATTCTATCATGAATTATTAGAATAACTTAAAAATGGAATCCCATATAGTATCATGAATTTATTCGGTTAACTTAAAAATGTCAATTTATATTCTATCATGAATTTATTGGGATAACTTAAAAATGTAATCCTATATGGTATCATGAATTTATTCGGTTAACTTAAAAATGTAATCCTATATGGTATCATGAATTTATTCGGTTAACTTAAAAATGTCAATTTATATTCTATCATGAATTTATTGGGGTAACTTAAAAATGTAATCCTATATGGTATCATGAATTTATTCGGTTAACTTAAAAATGTCAATTTATATTCTATCATGAATTTATTGGGATAACTTAAAAATGGAATCCCATATAGTATCATGAATTTATTCGGTTAACTTAAAAATGTCAATTTATATTCTATCATGAATTTATTGGGATAACTTAAAAATGGAATCCCATATAGTATCATGAATTTATTCGGTTAACTTAAAAATGTCAATTTATATTCTATCATGAATTTATTGGGGTAACTTAAAAATGTAATCTTATATGGTATCATGAATTTATTAGGTTAACTTAAAAATGTCAATTTATATTCTATCATGAATTTATTGGGGTAACTTAAAAATGTAATCCTATATGGTATCATGAATTTATTAGGTTAACTTAAAAATGTCAATTTATATTCTATCATGAATTTATTGGGGTAACTTAAAAATGGAATCCCATATAGTATCATGAATTTATTCGGTTAACTTAAAAATGTCAATTTATATTATATCATGAATTTATTGGGGTAACTTAAAAATGTAATCCTATATGGTATCATGAATTTATTCGGTTAACTTAAAAATGTCAATTTATATTCTATCATGAATTTATTGGGGTAACTTAAAAATGGAATCGTATATGGTATCATGAATTTATTAGGTTAACTTAAAAATGTCAATTTATATTCTATCATGAATTTATTGGGATAACTTAAAAATGGAATCCCATATAGTATCATGAATTTATTCGGTTAACTTAAAAATGTCAATTTATATTCTATCATGAATTTATTGGGATAACTTAAAAATGTAATCCTATATGGTATCATGAATTTATTAGGTTAACTTAAAAATGTCAATTTATATTCTATCATGAATTTATTGGGGTAACTTAAAAATGTAATCCTATATGGTATCATGAATTTATTAGGTTAACTTAAAAATGTCAATTAATATTCTATCATGAATTTATTGGGGTAACTTAAAAATGGAATCCCATATAGTATCATGAATTTATTCGGTTAACTTAAAAATGTCAATTTATATTCTATCATGAATTTATTGGGGTAACTTAAAAATGTAATCCTATATGGTATCATGAATTTATTAGGTTAACTTAAAAATGTCAATTTATATTCTATCATAAATTTATTGGGGTAACTTAAAAATGTAATCCTATATGGTATCATGAATTTATTAGGTTAACTTAAAAATGTCAATTTATTTTCTATCATGAATTTATTAGGTTAACTGAAAAATGTCATTTTATTTTCCATCATTAATTTATTGGGGTAACTTAAAAATATAATCCTATATGCTATCATGAATTTATTATGTTAACGAAAAAATGTAATCTTACTTGCTATCATGAATTTATTGGCTTAACTTACAAAGGTAATCCCACTTGCTATCATGTATTTAATCAATGATGAAATGACAGAATTAGAAAATTACCTGATAAACACATGTAACCAATTAAACCAGTCCCATGTGAATGAATGTTTACTTACCTTTTTTGCCAACATTTTATATAATAACAAATAATAACGACTAATTGTTGCTGATATTGTGTTAAATTGCTTCATGCAAGATTCCTTAGAAACAAAAAGAAAGCCTCGTTTTATGGCTTGTAATTATATGCTTGTGTCTCAAGCCTACTACTATCAAGAGATGGCATGACATCGAAATTACATATTTGAAAATGTAAATTTCTGAGAGGTTTATCAAATTGGACCAAAGCTGAGCGAGGAGTTCTGTTAGCACCTTTACACTTGTGGACCATTCTCCCAATGTTCTGTTGATATTGGTGCCGATTTGGCAAGTATTATGACACAATATGAATTTGTGGCACCTATGCAGTTTACGAACCGCGTTTCCATCATTACATTCCGCCAGGTAACGGAAACTGCCAGAAGGTGCAGAAACGACAGCAGCTGACAATTGGAAAACAATGAAAATATTGCAAATATCTAATCGACAGAACAGTTCCTAACCCTACAAGAAACAGTACCTAGCTCTAACTAACCATAAAAAACAGTACCTAGCCCTATCTAACCCTAAAAGAAACCACCTAGCACTAAATAACCCTAAAACAAACAGTACCTAACCCTAACCTAGTCAGTAGGGTTTAAAAATAATTGGCAAGAAAAAATTGCTAAAAAAATAATTTAAAAAACTGTTTGCTATCAGTTGTTACACCATAATTGTTCTTAACCAAACAAAAAATAAACATTTATTCATGAAACTTACCACGGACGATGAGTGTTTTGTTCCTTGATTTTAATTATTTTCCTACATTTTGAAAGTTTCTTACAAATTTACATTTTTTTCTCCAATTTTTCATTGAATTTTTTTCGTTTAAATTAACATACGATGCCTGTTTCTAGCGTGTTAATATCGGCCAGCGTTTTCGACATTAAAATAAATTAAGTTTTCAACAGTAAAATAAATGATGTTTTCGGTAATCCGCCGGAATATGCTGATGAAAATGCGGTTCGTAAACTACATAAGTACCAAATTCGTGTTAAATTTTCAAAAAACCGATGCGTATATAAACTATTATACACTTGTGTCGTCGCCAGGTTCTTTGTTGTCTATGGATACAAAACCACTCAGATGCCGATGTTGATTTATAACATGGTTTATTCGCATAAAATATTTAAGAAAGAGCGACTTTGAAATCATACAAGTAAAGTATTCTTTGGGATTCTATTCTGAAAGACATTATTGAAAAGTTAATAAATATTAATTAATACTAATTTTTTAACATGAAAATATTTTGTCTTAAACATTGCAAAAGTAGGAACTTAAATCAACAGGCCCGAACGACTTATTACATATCTACGAGATGAATGCCCGTCCCAGAACGATGGAATATATAAACACACACACACACACATATATATATATATATATATATATATATATATATATATATATATATATATATATATATTACTATTTCATGTATCCACATAAAATTTATAAGGATATATAATTTTTTATAAATCAATTTTCAGTATTTACTTCAACAGTGCTCGATACATAAGTAGAGGTAGGTAGTAAGCTATGAAAATATATTTATGGCGATTAAGCTACACAGAGGCTCCCGCATTTCATCCGGGGGGGGGGGGAATCTTCAGGCTAAAATGCATGGAGTTATTTTAACCTGAAGATTCCCCCAAGGGATGAAACGTGGGAGCCTTTGTGTAGCTTAATTTCAATAAATATATTTTCATAGCTTACTATATATATATATATATGAGATGAAAGATGAGAATAAAAATAAAAAATTGTAAAGATACAATATTTATTATAAATATTGTATCTTTACAATTTTTTATTTTCATCTTTCATCTCTAGAATTGATTGCTCTATTCAATATATTGAGCTTTATATTATCACGATAGATTATTATTAAACGATAATTCAATTATCTTTAATTTAATTCAACATATATATATATATATATATATATATATATATATATATATATATATATATAAAGGAAATTAACTAAACACACATTAGGGCTGTACGGATTATAAATTATTTCGACCTAGATTGATCTCATCAGATGCGTACACAGACACGTTTCGGAACTGAATGATCATTCAGGGAGAACTAAATTTATAAGAGCATGGTCCGTAGCTTTGCTATGGTGTTTACTTTTGTTGCGTCATGGCTAAGGTCGACGCTTCAATTTGAAATTTCTTTCCAAAAACGCCGGAATTCTCTCGTGACATGATAGGTAATTGTAAGCAGAAGAATAATTTTTAAAATTTGAGATGGTTAAAAAGAGGGGGATCAGTCCACGTTGAATTTACATTGAAAACTGATCCCCCGTCTTAAAATCACATTTTTTTAAAATTTCTTTCCAAAACCCCCGGAATTCTCTATTGACATGACAGGTAATCGTACACCGAAAAAGATTTAAAAAAAAATTGTGATGGTCAAAAAGAGGGGATCAGTCTACGTTGAATTAACATTGGAAACTGATCCCCACTCCTAAAATGTAAAATATTTGAAAAAAAATTCCCAAAACGCCGGAATTCTCTAGCAGCCTGATAGATAAGTGTACACCGAAAAAAGAAAAGAAAAATGGTCAGTAAAAAGTTGTGAAAAATGGACAGTGGTTAAAGACGAACATGTGCCCTGTCATGTTTAAAGTGAGCATCAATAAAAAATAAGTACCATTATTTTTCTTTCGCGTTATTTCATTAAATATATTCAGCAATTATTTACTTATATATTAAATTAAATAGAAAATATCGAAAAAGGATAATTTATTCAGCGATATTCTGACGTGGATACGTCATTATAATTTGTTATATAAAAATGAAAAAAGTAAAACATTTGTAATATATTTTCATTTGTTTGATTTTATTGTTAGTTAAATTGTAAATTTGTATTAAATAAATGTGTATTAAATAAAAAATATAGAAATCAGTAAATTACTTCATCAATATTCTGTATTTGAAAAAATAATTGGTGACTCTTCGAAATTTAGAAAAGTTGTAACATATTTCAAAGTCGTTTATAAAAATACAAATTTTATAGTGATTGCCCATGTAGACACGGTAGTAAAAATGAAATTACAGGATACTTTAGAAAATACTTACTTGTTATTAAAAAATATTAGCATACACCGAAAATTACGGAAAATAAACAAGTATTTTTATTTTTATTTCAGAAATTCAACTAATATTCGTAGTCCTTTTAGCCATTCAAAAGAGATGAATCAAACTTTTCTTTTAAAATAAAGACAACAAATCGTGTCACTCAATCGTAAAATCGATAATTTTGAACTCATTTTATTTTTTATTAATTTTTTTTTTCCTTAATAAATAGATTTTCAAAAATAAACTTTTTTCATCAGGAAAAAATCAGCAAATATTATATTACTAGTTAGCATAAATTTGAAGAAAAAAAACCCCCATCTTCAATGAGATTTCGGTAGAAAAATATCATGTGTCCATGTAAAAATCAAAAGAATCAATACTGTCCGGACAAGAAGTGTCGTTTAAACGAAGGATCCATTTTATCCGACATGTAGGCGAATATCAGGCAAAATCAAACGTCCGTATTCTACAATTAAACTGATATTCGCTATTACAAAGTACATTTTTTAAAACCCACATCATGAAAAAAAAACAGTAATTATTTTTCTAATAAGTATATTCGTTATTACGAACAATTCTTTTGTAACAAATTTCTAAAATTATCGAAAATGTTGTTTATACTTTTTACACTAAAGATAAAATATTGCAAATTGATAATTAACATTTATACTGACTTCAATATTGTTAAAAAGCGAAAATTTGATGGTAAAAAGTTTAAAAAAAATTTTTTTTAAAGATTCAATTCAATTGTTATTTGATATCCAGTCATGTTAGCGTTGACTACGACTGATAGAATAACAAAATAAAAAACACTCGCCCCCAGTAAGAGAATAAATGCATACGTATTTATGCCTGTATTTATTTACCTCCTCTCCAGGAGGTTAGGCACAAGGCCAATTTTATCTTACTCCCACAAGGTAAGATGTGACCCAAGGTCGGGTCGGGAACCTGTATTTATTTACTCCTCTCCAGGAGTTAGGCACAAAGCCAGTTTTATCTTACTCCCACAAGTAAGATGTGACCCAAGGTCGGGTCGGGAAAGTTGGGTTTGAAAAGCCAACGCCCGAGAGGGGAGTACTCTGGCCAGTAAAAATTGCCTGGGCAGCAGGATCGCCTTGACTTGTATGTTTATGTGGTGATTGAAGGTGAACGATGTCAGGGGCAGACAACTTTCTGTAATGGTGTATATTTATTAAAGAAAGACAGATTTGAAGTTTTTAACATGCACATATAAATAAACACCATGTGGATAATTTTGATAATACTTATGTGGTTGGTAATATTGGCAGAAGGTAATTTTCCATCCTGAAATGATTTAATTAATGCGAGAAAAAGAAACAGTTGGCACCGCTGAGGTGATATGCAAACGGAGATATGTATAGCGAGTGCGTCCGTTAATTCTGTAGCTTTGCGCAGAGGCGATACAATAGCCAATGAGGATTTTCCGAGGCGTTGTTATTGCTAGTTGAAAACTATTCCCAATACCCCGCGATGTCACCACACGTGGTGCCAACCGCAATTTCTGAACACCTCTAAGGAGGTGTAAAATTCAATCTAAAAACAGACAATACCCATCTCCCAAGCATTACCTCTTTTCTTTTTTACGTTGTAGTCTCCGAGCTCCTTCGTAACATTTTTCTTTTTTACATTTTGTTGACGAAGAGATTCAAATATATTTATTTATAACATAAATTATTAAAAAAAACATTGAAAATATAAAGTTTTTGAATAATAAATTGTCAAAAAAAAAACATTCTGTTCCACTGACAAATTAAAAATGCTTTTGTAGATATATCGTATAATAAACTATTTTCAAATTATCTTAATAAAAACAGCTCAAATGATTATTAGTTATACCCTACATTTTAGTTACTAAAAATAATGAAACATGGATTTTTATTTAACCATTATGCTTTAACGTCTACATTTTTGCTTTTAACAATTGTTAAAACATGTTTTTTGTGTGTAAAAACAATGGTAGTTTTTTTTAATCTAAAAGTTGTCAAAAGATTTTTATAGAAGACAAGCACAAAAAGGCAATGGACACCAACGATTAAAACATTGAATTAAAGTTC
>OY744525.1:107078789-107113789 GCA_963556195.1 Sepiola atlantica
TGAACTATGTTAAAAAAATTAGTGAGAGGAAAATTAATGTTCTTCACTTCTTTGCTAACTCAATATCTGAGAGGTATAGGAGGACTTTAATGGAATATTAGAATATCTATGTATCTAATATAGAGCATTTGATTTATGAGAAGTTCGACTAAAGTAAAAATGAACCAAAAAAGAAATTAGTTACTCATAGCAACTCATACATAGCGTTTCCTTTTACACGTCACTAATGAACGGACTTTTTCACATAAGGAACATAATAAAGATTTACACCGCTTCATGTTGCCCTTCCATTTGTATCAGTTGAACATGTTTTCTTTAAACAATTTCGGTTTTAAATGCTGTTTTTCCTTCTTTTAATTTTCTTTTCAATCTTTTATTGTTTAATGAATTGGACACACAAAAGAGAGAAATTGTGCCGATTTAAGACAAGGAAATCGCAACAAACAGACCAAACGTTCTCTTTGCAACACAAAACAAAACGTGTTATGCTATCCTCTTCACTTTTTTCACATTTAATTTCATCCGGTGAAAGGTAAGTTTTTTTTACCACTTTTTCTTATGTGTTCGTTGTAGCATTTAGTGACCTTTTCTAATATTTAAAATGCAAATAAAAAGTATTTAATTTTTATTTCGATTCTACAAAAAATCTCGAATCCGCCATTCTGACTGACCTGATTATATAAAATAATTATTCCCGGTTTTAAAATCTTAACAAAAAATAAACGATTCTGCTTAGACGTTTTGATTTGAGAAAAATCTCTTCATTTATTTAAGTATCATTTATATAATTGGTGCTTGTACACTTTAGCGGATACTTTAAATAAAACAAATTGATGTTTGATGTACGTACCTGTCACGGATTGAATAAATCCTATACCAAAAATCACGTGAATTAATTAAAGTAGTTTTTATTTTATAAAAGAAAATTAAATTTTAGCCATGTACGAATGGGGGGGGGGCATATTGAAAGTTTTAAAAGGGGTATAACCGTAACTTCAAAAATCGCTCCATTTGATCACCTGACGTCGAGAGATACATTTAACTTTTCCCATTTTTTAAGATGAAAAACACAATTAAAAAAAAACACAATTTCTAAAATATAACAAAGACGTACTATATGAGACAAAATGAGATACATTTAACTTTTCCATCTTTTAAAACATTCAATCCCTCTTTGGAAACTTTCAAAATGGCTGTCCTCTTTGTGCATTGCTAAAATTTAATTTTCTTTTATAAAATAAAAACTACTTGATTAATTTACGTGCTTTTTGGTATAGGATTTATTCAACCTGTGACAGGTACGTACATCAAACAGATATCTCTCAGTTTGTTTTATTTAAAGTATCCGCTAAAGTGTAAAAGCACCATATAATTTCTAAGAAAATGATATTTCCTGGAATTATTTAATTTCAATGTGAGCTAACTGTTACATTAGCTTACATGTACCAAAACAAATAAATTAATTATTGAAAAAAAGTCGGGTAGAAAAAACAATGGAAGACCAAGCGGAAAAAAATTAAACCGGCGATTGTCTAGAATTTGCAATAGAGAAAAAAAAGGTATGAAAAAAAAAACACCAAATAGTTCTCAAATAACTGTTACCAAATGCAATAACAGTTACTTTAACTTTTCTACTTACCTGCTTAATTTTTGTGTGTTTTAAAGTATGTTAAACCGCTTTTATTTACATTTTTTATCGGAGCCTTGTAAACCCGACGGATCAAGATGACGCTGGATTTTACTCGATGTGAAACCTCGATGTCGTAGATTAACACACTCTAGATCGAAAATAAAACAAAAATGCGGATAATAATTGTCATAAATCAGTTGAAAAGGTAATTTTCAACCGATCTGTATATTTTTATTGGCTGTATTATAACGGCTATTTATATATCATGTATGATAGTGTAATATTCATTTATAAACATAAAAGAGAAAGTAATGAAAACTTCATGCAGCTCGCTACAACCCTTAAATTTAAGTCTGTGTTGAAAGCCGAACTTACTATTATCAATCCACCATGTTTATCCTTTTGGAGCAACTGGTAAATTACTTAAGCCAAGCATTATAGATAAGACTCAACAAAAGGACGAATATGGCATCAAATACAACAAATGACGCACACCATCTATGAAAGCGTACTCCTTCAGATGAACATTTTTCAACTACTGTTGTGGATGCCTCACACAAAAGCGATAAAAAAAACCCAGCTCAATAGAGGTAAACTGGGTAGTGCTCCCTGAAAAGAAGTAAAAGCCCAAATACGTTTATTTTATGGAAACTAACCACTTATCTGGCGATGTGCGAATCTGATGCTGTGTGACCTTCTTTTGCAGACAATGCTGCAACGATATTCCTTGCTGTGTGAGACTGTAATATAGCCATAATTATCAATGTTTGATCATTTTTGTTAAGGAAGGAGACCTCTCAACCTCAGCTACTATTATCAGCGTTCTATCACCTGCTGTTGTAAACCCTTGATTTGTGCTGCTTTATTACCTCATATAACTCATCTAAATTGAGCTGAAAAGTATAAAACACCTCAGACGATCCACTACGGACATTAAAGTTACCATCAGCATTATTTCTGATGACAGTCCATTTCTGTATTGGTAGTAATAACTGCTTTTGAAGTCCTTCATATTCTGTAACCAGCTAATCTAGTTTAAGAATATTTAAGTTTATGCATATCCTTTAACCCAGGACTGTACCCTGTTGTCTCTGAAAGCATAGATAGAGCACTCTAACTTGACTCAAATGCATAGATACATGTATTTGGAGATTTTAATGCACACCACTGTGACTGGTTTGGATTCTCCAGCCTTACTGGCGCAGCCGGCAACTCTACATATACTTTCTCCTTAGCTCACTCCCTCTCTCAGACTGTCGATTTCCAAACCCGCATCCCTGATCAAGTAGACCAGCAAGCCTCACTTCTAGATCTGTTCTTGACCTCACTGCCTGAGGTTTGTGTGACGAAAGCTCATATCCCACTCGGGAATGCTGATCACATTGTGCTAATGATTCATATCACCCTAAAAAGGCGTCCAAAAGCTGATGAGCCGTTGCTCAAAACGAGATACTACGAGCAGGTTGATTTTGAGTCCATCAGAGATCACATCAGTGACGCCCCATGGAGGGAACCCTTCTCACTCTGCTGATCAGTGTGCAAATGAGTTAACTGAATAGGTCAAAGCAGGCATTGAAGCCTATGTCCCCATGCAAAAATTCTTTAGCAAGCCTCACTCTCCCCAATAGTTTCATCTCGGAATGTGCAGCTGCTATTGCTGAGAGGCAGCAAGCATTCCATAAATTTGGCCGCCATAAGTCAGCTACTAATAGATAGAAATTTATAGAGTCAAGAAATAATTGTAAAGCCGTGATAGGTGAAGCAAAGAGAAGGTATACAGAGATAACCAAAAAACGCATTCAGTCACAGAAACTAGGTACTTGCGATTTCTGGAAATTCTACAATAGTGTGGTGAACAATGGTCAATCAACGATTCCCCCACTATCAAACCACAATGATGTCGTTTGCATGGCAACTGATAAGGCTGAACTACTTGCCCAGCATTTCGCCTCAAACTCTACTTTGAACTCAGAAAACCGCCCCTCCCTAAATTCCCATTGAGGACCGAAGCCACACTTGAAAACCTGGTCATCACACCATCTCCGGTCAGAGACATCATAAAAACCTTGACACCTCCAAAGCTTGTGGGCAAGATTTTATACCTGTAATAGTAATGAAGAAATGCTCTGCTGAACTGGCTCCAGTCCTCTCCAAACCTTACAACAAATGCCTAGCTAAATCTTGCTTCCTCAATAGCTGGAAAATTGTCTCTGTGGTACCAGTCGTCAAGAATTCTGGGAATAGAACCGATCCTCAGAACTACCGCCCAATCAGTTTACCCTTGATTACCTGGCTAATAAACAAAGGAATACAAAGCCAGCGATAGGCAGAACCTATTCATTCCTTAAGCAATTGTAGGTTTGCAAACCAGATATTTTGTTTGAGATTCTAACTCTAGGAATGTTGTCGATCAGGACTAAGGAGGCCTCCCTCCCCAATGGTTTACTGCCACAATGTAAGTAGTTGGTAGCAAGGTTTTATTATCAGAGATTTCCATCTCTTACATGGATGGTGTGACAAGGTCTTACGGGTCCAACACACCGAGAGGGGAAAATAGCCTGTGCCTGTGTACTAGGCGGGTATTTCTGAGCCCCCGCAGGTTAAAAAAAACAAAAACTTTTATCTATATATATTTATATAAATGTGTATATGTAGATAGAATAAGTTCGCTGTACACTGCAGAGGGAACAGGAAGTTGAAGATAAGTTTCCCTCACGAAAGTAAGTACAAATAAGAGAAAAACAGCCATAACTTCAGGCCAGCGTGTGAGTTCAGGTATTATTTCTGTGGGAAATCAATAGACAGGCAATAAGACAGTATATATAGATATATATAAAGAGTTTTTTCTGCTACACATATCTATGACGTTGCTTTGAATGTTTTGATAATTTATTCCTATCTCATCTTCAATATGGCACTAATATCCTAGATTAATATTGGGCTACTGAACTTCTCACACATGCCAGTATCCTATATTTTTATAAAGACATCATTCGACCACACATAAAGCATTGTTGCCACATCTGGGCTGGTGCATCAACCACTAGTTCCTTCTTCTTGGATAGGATACAAAAAAGTCTCTAACTTAATATGTCCTACACTGTCTACCAAGCTCCAATCCCTGTCCAATCGCCACAATGTTGCATCGATGTACTTGTCTTACTTGTCTTCCACTGAATGTGTTCTAATAAACTTACTACACTTATACTCCCTCAACGTAAATACCCCCGAAAAACCCAACTAGCAACAAAATCTTACCCCTTCACTAAACTTTCGACACTAGTATCTTCTTTTCTTGTATCGCTTACCTTAAGAATTCTCTCCCGGCTCTCTGTTTCCCTGACTGTATCAACATGTAGAACTTTAAATGTAATGTTAACAAACATCTTGCTGCACAACTGCTTACGAAGGATGCCCCTAATAAATCTAGCTCAAACTACAGTAAGTCTTTACGTCTCAGTAGCAGTATGCCTTATTTGTATGAATTAAAGTACAATATATATATATATATATATATATATATATATATATATATATGTAGATAAGTGATGAGAATAAAAATTGGATAAAATGCAATATTAATTAAATCATCAATTGGTTAAACAAGGGTTGTAAAAAAAACTTTTTTCTGTCCTTAATCCATGGATTTTTACTGATATGCTCTTATTATCAGAGGAAATTCGAGAGATAAGTCAGTAAATAAAAATTTACTGTAATACAAACATTTGAAAATATAAAAAATATAAAAGATATGAAAATATTAACAATTTAAAAAGTATGAGGATTCAAAGTATGAAGCAAATGTATGGTGATGGGTTGAAGGTAATCCAGACATCCAAATTTTGGCAGGGTTCCATTTTGGGAGATTGAGGTATTCAAACCTAAGTAAAAGTTCGTTGCAGTTAAATGAATCACGAAAAAGTAAAGAATTATAAGTCCTGAAGGAATTAGTAAAAAATTGATAAAAATCAAAAAGCAAGCATGTCAAAAGCCATATTTTTACTTCCTGTGCTGAGTAAAAATTTGGTAATGTTTGTTTGTATCGGGAGCAAATAAGAGTGTGTGATATATTTGTTATCTATATTTTCTAATTTCAGACACACACACACACACACATATATATATATATATATATATATATATATATATATATATATATATTAATTTTAGGTCTTTGTTCAAATAAATTTGGTAAATTTAAAATCGGAGCACTCTAAGTACAAAAGTTCTCTAAATTATTGAAAATTTCTCTGTTTAGATCTAAAAGCCCAACTCACTTTATTAAATTCTGTATCTGGCTAGTACAAGGGTGAGTTTTAATAAGTTTCTTCATCAAGAATGTTCTCATGATATACTTTTTGCCATTTATTTTCGGAAATTTTATTTCAATGTTAAAACTCAACCGCACATTTTTGCAGTTCATTGAAACGATAAATCACTTCAACCAAGTTTGTTTCCTTTTTGTGTTCTTCACTGTAGCGAATTGTCAATCTGATGGATTGAGGTGTTTTAAGGGGTCACTGAGTGAGAATATTGAACAAGACTAGTTACAATCCATAGAACGTGTGTAGACAATAGTAAAAAAGATGGTAAAATTATTCGTGTATTGAAGTATTGATGTAAAACAGTTGAAATAGCAGTTTTAGTTAACCGAAAAAGGCCAATGAAAATATAGGAGGAAATGATAAAAAATGGACTTGAAGGAAAGAGGGATAAATAAAGACTTGGTCAAATATAGGTTACTTTGGAAGTCAATTTCTGTAATCCGTTCAAAGCCGCAGTTAAGACGGACATTAAACCAAATATGATGATCTGTAACTTTAACTTTGACCCACAGGAAAGTGACATTGTACAAGCTTCGAAACTATCTAGATCTTGAACCACAAAAAATATATGAACAATAGTCAAAAGGATTAGTGTGACAAGGAAATATTTGTGTGCTTAATTACTGCCATTTGAAGTGACCTATCTCTCCCAACATCTTTTCTTAAATCCATAAGACAAAGTCCACGAAGCAAACCAATCTTTTGTGCTTCTATCATCCAAATGTCTAAAGTTTCATGTCTTCCTCAACTCCTCTGCCTCTCAAATTCGTTAAGCAGCAAAATGAAATTTAATAGGAAACTAAATACTTCCAAAAAATATAATATTTTTCCAGCTGAAATGTTTGGAAATCATTTTAGCTGAAAAGAAATGTTAGTCTACTTTTCTTTGGGTGATTATATGTAGAAGGCATATCAAGTTTCTACAATTTTTAAAAATAAATCATTGTTGTCTATGAATTTAATATAATAGCCCATTTTCTTGGTTCCAGCAAATAGCAGGGTTATTTGACTATCTCTCTCTATATATATGTAGCTCCTAGAAAAAGTAGAGCTCTGTAAGTGTAGTATTAACACAGTATGACGTCACTAGCTTTAAATGCATCGTTCCTTTCATTAAAAAAGTAGAATGCTCTAGACGTTAAGCCGCCATATAAAGTGTTAAAATTATCACAGTTTATTCGCTGTTCAAAATTGTCCGAGTGGTTAAGGTGTCGGATTTGAGTTGCAAAATACTCGTGGTCCGGAGTTTCGAATCGCATGACCGGAAGTGAATAGTCATATCTCTATGCTGATGAATCCCGATTATTAAGGACGAAACCTATATGTACATAGATAATAAACAATAACAAACATTTATTATATATATATATATATATATATATGAACAAAAAGCACTTATATTTCTTTATCTCTGAATATAAATAATTAATACTGACAATCTTGTTTGCTTGATAGAAGTTGTGATTGATTGTTTAGTTGTTTACTAGAAGTGGTAGAAATTTTCAAAATATTCCTCCATGATCTGAAAATTTATTGTCAAGATAGATTTTAAAAACTAGATTTATTAACAAAATTGATTTGTTTACTACTAGTGTTATATATTTTAAAACAAGGTACGAGATGAGTTTAAGAAACACAATAGCATGTAAAATGTTATCCTCGTTTTGTTTGTTGTTACATTCACAATGCTTCAATCATTGGACTCTCTGGCCATCTGCAAACTATCTGAATTACTCTTTAATACTGAAAAAGGTTTGACCCTCGATCAGAGAACCGTTTACACTCCGATTTCAATGGGACCATTAAAGCTTAATTTCACTGGATTAATATGAAAATAACAATCGACTTTTCACCTCAGTCAAAAGAAATTCGGCTCACAAATCACTAAACTTTTTCTTTTCTTCGACTAGCTATCTACTATCTTTCCAACCAATAGGTACCTTCATGATCACTTTACAAATCTTAAACATGTTTCTAATCTTTCCCTTTTAAAAGTGTTTGCCAGCTACTAGTCTACATCATCGTCATAAATTATGAGGTTGGCCCCAGAAAATGTATGACAATATATACTTTCTAGAAATGTATGTAATAAAGATTTTATATTTGCAGATTATCAAGTAAAAAAAACTTAAACCCATTCTTGGATCTGAATAAATTATAATCGAAGTGAAATCGTTAATTTAGTAAATGAATACACTCATCAGAGAATTATTTAAAATCATTAAAAAAATTAAGTTGTATGTGTAATAATATTAAAATAGATTCTGAATTACATACCGATGAAGATATAATGGCATGATATATATTTAAAACATTTCACTTACAAATGTTTCATGATAAGTTCTTGGGAAAAGTAAGATATAGAAAAATATACATAAAATGTGATAAAAAACTATCTAATATCTCAACCTTAACAAAATAAGTGTTAGTTGTTTTATAAGTATTTGATTCTTTTAAATGAACATCAATAGGAAAATAAAAACCACATTCTTGTGATGTGGCATGTTTGCAAAGAAATCGGTTTGGATAAGACACTTGACTGAAACCACATTATTTGAAGTATGGGGCATTTCATTCACTGAGAAAATACAGGAATGCAGAGTCATATGTGTGAAGTATGTGGCTCTTCATTTTCAGATAAATAACATTTTCAGAAACTGACGTACCGGCTTACCCAAATCACTGAACCTTTTCTATCACTTGTCTTCTTTCTCTTTTTTCCTCGACTCGGTATCTACTTCCTTTGTTTACAAGGCAGAAATGTGGGGAGAGTAATCCAAAATGAAAGGGGAACTCTGGCCTCTTAAGAATTGCCTAGGCATCCCCAATCGGCATTCTCCACTGTGGGCGCCTCAGGCACTTTGGAATAAACTAATTCCTCCCTTAAGAGGCGAGGTAAGACCTGGGAGTATGGACCTCCTAGGACTACCCAGGACTAATACCTTAGCCTGACACATAAAAGGCCACCGAGTGTGCCTAGTCTCTGTCAAACTAATTGTTGACAATGGATCCTCACCTGATATATACTGGTGTGAATTCTTTTGTCGACTTTCTCAACTCAACAGATTTCAGACATTAAATAATCTCACTTAATTCTTTTAACCATTTGGAAATACAGATTATTTGTTGGTGTCTCTTTTTTGTGAATTTGATTATTGAACTGATATAACCAGTCGTTTTTTTCTCTTAAGTTGGGAGTTCGATCCTCACTAGTAATCTATGAGCTCGACACTTCCTTAATTCTCACACTACAGGCCATACAAAGACAAGCATTTTATGGTGGGAATGCGGCAAGTTGAGGCCACTTCCACCGCTTGATTTGGATTCAGGATCATCACATCTGCCACAAATATCTCTGAACCTGGACACTATTATGATTTTTAGACTGAATTGTACCTAGTGGTTATGATATCAATCTAAGAATATTGATCAAAATAAATTATGAAAAATTTTAGTGAAAATAATGAAATTTAATTTTTTTTTCACAGATGTCCCTGTGTTTGTCTTGATTATTACTGGCCTGCCATGCCACAAAAATAATGAAATTAATTTTTTTTTGTCACAGATGTCCTTGTGTTTGTCTTGATTATTACCGGCCTGCCACGCCACAACAATAATGAAATTTAATTTTTTTTGTCATAGATGTCCCTGTGTTTGTCTTGATTATTACCGGCCTACCATGCCACAACAATAATGAAATTAAATTTTTTTTTGTCATAGATGTCCCTGTGTTTGTCTTGATTATTACCGGCCTGCCACGCCACAAAAATAATGAAATTAAATTTTTTTTTGTCATAGATGTCCCTGTGTTTGTCTTGATTATTACAGGCCTACCATGCCACAACAATAATGAAATTAATTTTTTTTTTGTCATAGATGTCCCTGTGTTTGTCTTGATTATTACCGGCCTGCCACGCCACAACAATAATGAAATTAATTTTTTTTTGTCATAGATGTCCCTGTGTTTGTCTTGATTATTACCGGCCTGCCACGCCACAAAAATAATGAAATTATTTTTTTTTTGTCATAGATGTCCCTGTGTTTGTCTTGATTATTACCGGCCTGCCATGCCACAACAATAATGAAATTAAATTTTTTTTGTCACAGATGTCCCTGTGTTCGTCTTGATTATTACCGGCCTACCATGCCACAACAATAATGAAATTTAAATTTGATATTTTTTCACAGATGTCCCTGCTTGATGAGAAACCTCGAAAAAACTGAAGATTACAAACAGAAAATTTGTGAATGCAACAATGAAGAAGAGACAATAACATTTCTAAAATTGGATTAAAATGAGCTTTTTTAATGAATATTAGTGTGATAAATGTGATTTCCTTCACTTGATTCCATGGCGAAAAATTCAAATAAGACAAAAAGCATCTCGTGAAATATATAGATTTTCTTACTCAAAGAAATACAAATTGTACTTCTGCAAGCAAGCTCACATTCATCATCAGCATCATCATCATCATCATCATCATCATCATAGGTTTAACGTCAGTTTTACATGCTGGCATGTGGTGGATGTCTTTAAGAAATTAACTTCTAATTTATCTCTGACAAGGTCTTAATTAATCCCTCTATCTCCCAAGTCTATTTTTATCACTTCCTCACACGTTTTATCTGTGCCTTTCCCTGTGAACTTGATCTGCTACCTAATTCTACATCTACTAATCCAAGAACCATAATTCATTCTTTTATCTTGGCCATACAATCAAAGTCCTATGTTCTGCACACATCTTCCTATACTGTCAATATTACATGTCCATCTAAGGTAATCAGAAATAAGCCTGTTTTTAAGTCTAACATTACACATTCATCGTATCATTCTCATATTTCTCTCAATACAACGCATGTCCACATTTCTATCTTGCCAGGTTTCACTTCCATATTATCACACTGTGTACACATGGATGATAGACTCTTGCTTTGGCCAACAGTGGTGACGCTCTGCTGATTAGTAATGACATAATTTATCTGAACTTATTCCATCGACTCTTAACTCTTGCAATAACACTAGCACTTGCTCCACTCAAATATCATCAACGTAGCAAAACTTCTCAACAATCTCAAGAGTTTTGCCATCCAGATATATTTTGTCCACATTTGAGTTTTCATCCATCTCCATTGTGTTCTTATATTCTCAGAAACAACGTATCTCTTTTCATGTTATTGTGTAACGTGAGGTGTTTTTTTTTCAATTTTAAAAGGGAAAGTTACAATTAACATTTATTTTTAATACTCTGTTCAGTAAGCTTTTAAATAAGGTTTCACAAATAGGGGAGAAATGCATATAAATGACGATCTTTAAAAATATAATATAAACTGTCTTCAAATTGATGTTTATTTCATGTAAATCAGGGTTTAATGTGAAATGAATAGCAAGCAACCATTTAAAAAGGAAATTTTAAAATGTCTACATAAATAATTTTCTGATCATGATTTTCAACCAAGATTTACAAAATTTAGCAAATTCGTTTTGAATGTATCTTCCTTTCCATTGAATATTATTATAAAGTAAAACGAAGAAGTCAGATAAATCAAAAGACTTAAACATAAATCAAAACAAAGTGAAACAATTTACTTGTAAAAACTGTGATTTTTGTTCAATTCCAAATCGGACAAAGCAATTAATAAACACTGCAGGACAAAGATATTCTTACAGAGTTTTAATATAAGACAACTTTGGCAGGCCACATGGGCAAACATACAGGAAAAAATCCATATTCTTGTAAAATATGTGGCTTTTCTGTTTCAACCAACTCAAACCTTTTGGTACATATGCGAACACACACTGGAGAGAAACCGTATTCTTGTATTGTGTGTGGATCTTCTTTTACTCATAAACCAACGGTAGCTGTGCATATGCGAACACACACTGGAGAAAGGCCATATTCTTGTAAAATGTGTGGGTCTTCTTTTAGTCATAAAGAAACGTTACGTGCACATATGCGAAAACACACTGGAGAGAAACCATATTCTTGTACAGTGTGTGGCAGCTCCTTTATGCAGAAACCCCATTTGTTGGCACACATGCGAACACACACTGGAGAAAAGCCATATTCGTGTACTGTGTGTAGTTCTTCTTTTAGTCAGAAAACACATTTAGTTATACATCTGCGAACACATACTGGCGAAAAGCCATACTCATGTTCTGTGTGTGGTTCTTCTTTTACTCATAAAGGAACGTTAGTTACACATATGCGAACACATACTGGCGAAAAACCATATTCTTGTACTGTGTGTGGTTCTTGTTTTAGTCAGAAACCTGCATTAGTTAAACATATGCGAACACACTCTTGAGAAAATTTATATTAATATACTAAGTGTAGCTCTTTCGTTTTAGCAAAAAACAATTTAGTTGTACACATGCAAAAACAGGCATAAGAAAACCATATATCTGCAGAACTCAATCTTCGATTTACACATGCAAAAAGCTATGTGTGGGTTTCTTTTTACTCAGAAATAAACGTTGCTTGAACTAGCATCGGACAGAAGTTATATTCCTGTTTTTTAGTAAAATGAAAAGATTCATAAAAAATTCCAGAGAAAGCAAATTCTTATGCCTTTACTTTATAAGAATAATTCTATAACATGCATTAAAATATGATGCATTGTATAAAAGGGGAAATTTGTAGAAACATAGACTGAAGGGAAGCCGTGTTCATTTTTTTACACATGAATAAACTTTAGTAATACATATGGAGTTTCTGAGTCTGAATTTTTTATAAACAAATATATTTGGTTAGGTTATTTTTGCACTGTTTAAAAATACAAAATTTCATTTAGATTGTAAAGTTGTGTGTTGTTAGAATAAATAATAATGTAATGGCGTCCTATGTAAATGAAGTTTGTGTTCATTTACACTCTGTCTCTGTTTGTTTTTAATCCAAGCCAACATCGACCGGCGAAATCACAACAGCAACTCCTACCAATATATTTGATCTATTTACACCAGAAATCAATCCAAATAATAATTATTCAACTTGCTACAATAACAGTTTCAATGATGATAGTACTAATACTAGTATTCTCCCCAATCCCAATTCGAACCATACTAATGTAAAGTCCCACACTGTATGTATGAAAGTATTTATCTCCAACCACATAAAAATGATAGTAATAAGAACTCTACATCTGTAACAACTGTCATTAATAACCTAAAATCTAAAAAATACCCTATATTTTAACTAGGTCTATCTTTGTTTTGAGAAAATAGCAGCAAATATCGTCGGCATTGGAAATACTCATTTTTGCAAATGTTATGACTAGAATTTGGTTTGAAATTTTTGCAATATTTAAAACAGAAAATTCTGTAATTTTATTAATAAAATAAACGAAATATGACCAGAATTTAAATAAAATATGACCTAATCCCCAGTGACATCTCCAACTGTTTTTAAGTCAAGTCATACATCTCTGACACGGATAATTTTTTTAAATATTTAAAAACAGGTGAATTTTTCTGTTATTAATGATTTAATAGAAATGCATGTTGCTGGCCGTTAAATTAAGAGTTTAATTTAATTTTAACATCAATAGGATAAATCTCTTGGAGGGAATTAAAAGTAAAAACTAAATATCAAACTTCTCTACTAATTATCACGCTTGAAAATTAACATTTTGTACGATAATAAAATATAACAAATAATTTTTTGTATTAATTAATATATTGTGTTAATGTTGTCTACTGAGAGTAATTAAGCAAGAGACATGAACGAGATAAAACGCGATCTCTAAATTAGATAATGCCTAAATCTGGGAGAGAGTCACTTTAGGCGATTGTAATTTTTGTAGGTTTCCAATATATATTTTCCTTAAAAGGTGTCTACAAGGCTCAGCTTAATATAGCATAAGGATTTGCTTCCATATCTTATGGTGTTGTGAGTAAAGAGTTCAAGGAGGACATCTGTTAAGAAGCGACATGTACACTGAGCCAATAGATGGCAGATAGGAGACATGGGGATTAGAAAAATACCTGCATGTAGTTTTCAATTTGAGGTAAATTCCTGTTGGAGGATTTAATGTTTGGTATTTTGGGAATAGATCTGCTGAGATCTCGAGTCACTTCTAAAATCATATTAAATCAAAACTCAACATTAAATCAAAAGTCAACATCTAGTATCATCTAGAAGCAACTATGATCAACTTCTAAAATCATATTAAATCAAAACTCAACATTAAATCAGAAGTAAACATCTAATATCATCTAGAAGCAATATGATCAACTTCTAAAATCATATTAAATCAAAACTCAACATTAAATCAGAAGTCAACATCTAATATCATCTAGAAGCAACTATGATCAACTTCTAAAATCATATTAAATCAAAACTCAACATTAAATCAGAAGTCAACATCTAATATCATCTAGAAGCAACTATGATCAACTTCAAGATAACCTTAACAGAATCTTGTCCTGCTCTTCGAGCTGGGATTTACCTCTTAACTCTACAAAATGCAGTAATCCTCCAATCGACTCACAATCTACTGTCCCCCTTACCATCGGTTTTCCACCTCAACTAAAAAACTTTGTTACTAATCCAAAGGACCTTGGTACAGTTGTGGACAACTACAAACTAACACGCAATCATATCGAGATGGCAAGCAAAGCCAGACGGATTCTCTACCTGATCCGAAGATTATTTCTAATCCTAACAGCACAATTTTTCGTTCCCTATACAAAACCCTGATACCGTCCATCCTTGAGTATGCCATCTAAGCAACACACCCATATCTTTAAAATCTATTGTACACCTGGAGCGTGTTTAATGGCTGGCAGCCAAGTTAGTGTTGGGATTCTCCATGCTTACCTAAAAAGAACGACTTCAAAGACTAAATATGCACTCACCTATGCGAGAGGTTCTAATTCGGGCTAACAGCATCATCAATGGAAGTATAAATCTACCTTTAGAGGAGTTTTTCACAAGTAAACTTAGTCATGATCTCGGCGGTAACTTGCAGAAGATGTACGATACTTTTTTTCGTCATCTCAACAGAAGAAAGACAGCATTCTCTGTCTGTACTTCTGTTTCTTGAGATGAAGTATTGATAATGCCTACCATATCAAGGTTTAAAATCGTCTTAGACAAAAATGCAGACGCTTATATACATGCAAATATTCTAACTCTTTTGACATGGCTTGCTGCACTTTGCTATTTTTTGCCAATAAAATTGATTGATTGATTGAAATACTTGTCATAAACTGTCTTCATAAGTAATCAAACTTTGTCCATTCAATAAAAAGGTTAAATTAGAGAAGAGTCGTTGGTATGTGACATAACGAGGGCCGTGTTTGAATGGCAAGGTCAGAGGTGACAGCAGACAGAAGTTGCGAATCCACAAACTTTTCGGTCAAAGTTTTTCGACCTCTTTTGACTGTCTGAGGCAGGGTGTAGCAACACACGCTATCTCTCAATCTGTCTGTCTTTCTATTTCTCTCTCTCTCTTTCTCACGCATATACAAGTTATCTCTCTGATGTTTTTTACTGTCTTTTTAAATAAACGTTAAATATGTTATGTTTTGGACCGTTTATAGTAAGTAGAAGCTGCTCGCGATTATAACTAGTAGACAAAAAGAGATGTTATCTACTCGATAGTCGATACTTAAAAACTACATTTGCTGCTTCCCATAACATTTCTCCTGGATAATAAAAATAAAAATGGTTGAATGAAGAAAAGAAAAGTTTTCTTTTTATCTAACTCCTCTTCATGAATTGTTTGTTTAAATGAATATAAATGAAAAGTCTATGTATTAGTTCTTGCTTTTTATATATACTTCGGTTTACATTGTTTTTGACATTCAAATTTTTGGGAATCCTAGATGAGCATATTTGAGATGTAAATATATTGTTTTTGTTGTTCGTCAGGGAAATAATATTTTGAAATCTGATGTTCTTTTTATCATTGAGTGGAATGGAAAATGTTTTAAAACTTTAGTATATGCATTGAGGGTGCGGGTAGTCTATTTGAAGAAATTAGTAAAGAATGAAAACGTAATCTGATCAGCAACTTGTTCTAAATAAATATTATTTTTGAGAATCATGTATCCGTGTATGTTTCAAAAGGTTTGATTTTTAAAAAAATCTAAAATCACTTATTTCACAAGAATAGGAAGTCTTATTTTTCTTTTCATTTTACTTAAGTGAAAGTTCTCAGAAATCAAGGGGTCCCTTCCAAAGACTAACACTTGATCACTATATGAGATATGTAGATATCCAAGTGTTCCATAAAAGTTCTCCTTTACCTCTCAAATGTTGAGTTAGTAAAGAAATAAAGATCATTAATTTTCCTCTCCTCAACTGACCAGTTTAATGTTATTTTTATTGTGGTTTCTTGGTCTTACCGTATTGCAGGACAAGCATTCATCTGGTCTGGTAGAGTATCCAGCTTAGTGCTGTTACTTGAGGCAACATAATTAGAAGAATGTGCATCATGAGGGGGTCATATCTGAGCTCGAATACCATGCAAAGAAGATTATCAGAGATTTAGTATTACTACTGTAACAGTACGATGTATTTAAGAAGTAAAGAGAACACAAGTGTAGGAGAGAGGTAAGACATACTGGCCGAAGCCGGGCTTTATTCCGAGGGCGGGCAGAAACGGATGCAGATGCATGCCGGGAGTAACAGGGAAAAGGGGGGGGGGGTTATAGTCCAACGTACATGGGTGGGGAGCATAATGTAACATCCTCCCTTTTATGGATGAGGAGTGTCCTTACTCTATGGAGTTACATTGTTTAGCCAGAACTGCTATCAGTTTGTGTAGTCTTTGAGGTATGCTGGCTTTCGTATTCCTCTGCCAGTGCGTGTGTGGGTCCTGATAGGGGATTCGCTTTTGAAAGACTCCTTAACATCGGTTGCTCGGTGTGGTGAGCAAGTGTCTATGGTCCTGTGGTGGAGGTAGAGGGGAAATGAATATTTGGTGTGTACCCTATCGCTGTCTGTGGTTGTTCTAGCTGACGAGTGGGTGTGCGTCTTATCATTTGTGGTTGTTCCAGGGACCTTCGCAGGTGACGCTTGTTGCATCAGTAGCTTCCGCTGGGTGTCTCGACGTTAATCTAGGCGTTGGTTTACAACGCCCTTTTCCCATACTCTGTCGCCTTTCTTGTATGGGCGCATCCTGACGACCTCGCCTTGGGTCAGTGCTGGTAGGTTGTGTGTACGACGATTGTAGTACTAGTACTCTGCCTGAAAGCATTGCTTACACTCGAGGAGCATTTTATCCTTTTCCCTCTGGTTTGTGGACCTGGGTTTCATGAGCAGAAGTGAGTGTGTGCGGCGATTCAGCAGGCGCTGAGAGGGGCTGCTTCTCATATGTTGTGTAGGGGGATTCCTGAAGTTAAGTAGTGCCAGGAACTGGTCGGTGCCAGTGTCTTTGTTCTTCCGCATAAGGCGTTTTGCACTTTTCACAGTGGATTCCGCCTTTCTATTAGCTTGCTGGTTTTAGGGGCTTGCCATGAGATGTTCGAAGTCCCATTTCTCCGTGAAGTGTTTATTAAGTTTGATGAGGTGAACTGGGGTCCAGCGTCAGAGATCACCTGGCAGGGGATCCCATATCTCGCAAAGTGTGCCTTCAACTTGCGGATGATGGTGGAGGTTGTTGTGTTTTCTAAATGATCCATCTCCCAGAAGTTTGAGAAATAATCGACAGTTATGAGGTACTCCACCGTCTCACTTTCAAACAAATCAATGCCAACTTTCTGCCATGTACCAACATGATGGCTACTAAACTCCCCCGACTCTCTTGATCATACATGATACAGAGCGGTGGTGCCCTTTTGATCTGTGTGGTTCTCTGAATATGATATGCACCCCAGTTTTTGCTTCCAAATCGTCCAATGAGGTTTTTGCTTCCGAATCATCCAACATATTTTCCGCTTTCAAATTCGTGACTCCATTCTCATAGGATCACTAGCGCTACCCATTAATAGCTCACAGCAAGATGACAACTTTGTTTTGCTCATCATTTTCCCTAGTTGTTGAATTGTCCGCCTTCAAAGCAGGGCAGTGATCGCATATGTGACGTGAGATTCCATCAACCAGGACAGATTGATCTTCCACACCATATAACATGTATATTGTCTAGTAATCAAGTGATTTTTTTACCCAATCTTGGTACTGTTGCATAGTCTTTATTTTCTCGTACCTTCTCTCCTCGTTGCGTGGAGAGGTGTCGTCTCGATGTCATTTAGTGGTTGAGTTCTTTCTTCGCTTCTGTACTGCCGTGAACATCGCCGTCCGCAGTGTCTACAACAAAACCTTCACAACACGATTCAGGAGCAAAACAATCTTTTACATTTTGATTTGTTTATTTCAGGCGTCAGTCTACCGTCGCCCTTGGAGATGTTTCACTAACATTGAGAGAGAGACCAAATTACTACTTTATCGTAGTTAATTCCTAGCTTAAGTCCTTAGCCATTCGAGGAGGGGGGAAGAAGGAATCTCATGCCTGTATTCTCTTAGGGAATTTAATTCCACTAATCATTTGAAGACTACATAGAGAAATCGTCTGTTCGGCTTGCTTCCAAAAACCAGACCGACTAAACTCCGTTTCCCACACAAAATCCCGTGACGTCACATAACCCCTATATGCAGGTGCACTTTGAGCCTTGACCTGAGGTCTCGTCAATGTGGTGGCCCTGTCAACGCCTGTGAGCTCTGACTGTGAGAACAGCTTTTATTTTGCAGTAGACTGTACGGGTCCACCCGCACTAAATCACACAGGCCAAACCAAACGATCCCCCTACACATACGTCCACAAAACATGCGTCCAGCCTCACAGGGCCATTATCCAACAGTACATGTATATGGCATTTGCAGGTGTGGTTGCATGGGACAGGCCATCCTTTGGTGTAACGTTGTACTTAACGTTGCTTCTTCAATGGAGCATTTCTTCCTGGCAGTAATCTTCTTCATGTGATGCCATTGACTGATGGTGCATATGCATGTCGCAACCACTGTTGAACTCCCTATTCAAAGAAAAACTGTATGACTTGCTGGTCGCGAAAGAGTAGGTCGTTATCAGACAAAATCTCAAGCAGTGCTCGCCATTCGTAAAAGATGCACAATAATTGTTGCATAACGCTTGTTGAGTCTTGTCGTACATTTTGTCGTCAAACCGTAAACAGGTGCATGCACATTCGATGGAAGTAAAAAAAGTGGGTGCCATTATGATGGGTGATATCCATCCTCATCCTTTGCCATGGATCACGTGATTCCAGTTGTCATTTTCACGACTGTGCTGGTGTTGAGTTAATTGATTGACACATTTCACTGTGATTGTTGACTTATTTGACCTCTGATTTGGTCACTGCGTCTCACAAAATACAGAGTCCTATTGACGCCGGATGTTCACACTGCATGTGGATGTCTTATATCTGCTGCTGGCTGATCGTCCTCACTCTAGGAGCGCATAGTTGAGAAATGGGATCAACATGGCATTATATCTTTTGTGAGGTACTCGTGTAAACCGATCGACAAGGTTGCAGTATGATGGGACCAATGTTACGCTCACTACCTTGAAGACTAGACTCTGTATGGTGTCTAGCCTTCGTCTTATCAGCATCTCACTTGCTGCCTTGGTGCATACTCTTGCTTTCCAGGTCAATGTGTGAGACAGTGAGTGATAGAAGCAAAGAGAGTTGATATGCATGTGCACCCTCTGCTTTCTACTGTAGTGCAAGGTTAATACGTTTTCACAGCATTATGTGCTGGGCGGTGTTCGCAGGCCTCAACCAACAAACATCCTCCAACTAGCTCCATCTTTCTTCAACAGGATACCTAACGCTAGTAAACTGGTGTCAACTCATACATTAATTTCTGAATGATTACTAATTTCAGAAACAAACATTTATTCATTGACTTGATGTAGAACTCATGTATCGAACTTAATCATACAGGGCATTGCGACCACTGTTTTGATACAAACGTCTAAAACTAAAATAAACACACTCAGAACTGACTATAGATAACACTTGGACCAAACCAGAGAGACAACTTGAGATACTCAGCTGCCAATCTATAGACATAAAAATCTCAGTGACCACAAATTCCAGAAACATTAGTTTTTAAAAACCTAAAGTGTGTCATGACCAGAGATTGGAACCTCGTATCTGAAGAAACATTACTTCTTTAACAATCTTAAGTAACGATATTTCTCAATATTGACCTCCATTTAAAAGAAAGAATAGCTTTTCCAAGAAGAAAAATAAAATTCCGGGTGGTCAAACGCAGAGCAAAATATATTTCCTATTTTTTGAATGATCGCTTTTCTATTAGTTAAATATTTTCCAGTCACAGACTTACCGTCCATAGCCTGCATCTATGCGCCACACTAAACATGTTGCCTTGCGCATCTAACCATTTCCACTTGAATGATCTGCTGAAGAGACGAAAACTCTATGAGCAGTTAGATAATGAAGGTGGTCAAGAACCTTCTAAAAGTAGATTATTTGAACATGCTGCCTCTGTTGTGCATTCCTTAGTCACCCACTGATTGAACTTTATGCATAACAAGTAAATAAATAAAATAAAAAATAACAAAATGAATAGTAAAGTAATTATTCCAATCATGCACATGCTAAAATAAGGTCACCTGTTAATTTGACACATTACAAACAAATTTGCCAGACCCAAACCAAAGAAACGAAAATGGTGTCAAGTACAGGTCGACCAAACCGTTGTTTGAGAGCAGCTTGAACCTTAACACATGATAGAAATAACAACGAATCTGATTTGTTAGTTAGCTAGACTAAAGCCTATTTAAATATAAAAACAATCAATAACAATGATCCGGGCATTTAGACTGATGATTCCCTGTGAGGTCGAAGCATAGATGCCTCTGTTTAGCTTAATTGCCTTAGATATATTTTCATACTAAATACTAAGCTCTACTCACGTATACTGCACCCCATAGACTGGTATTGTCTTGGCCTTCGGGGCTTTATTTACGCCGGTCTATGGGTCTGTCCTGTGCAGTTCTAGGAGGTCCACCCTCCCAGGCTTCGCCTCCCCTCTTTGGGGAGGTGTAAGTTTATTGCTTACTGCCTGAGGCGCCCCTACCGGGGAATGCCGACGGGGCTGCCCAGGCAATTTTTAAACCCCACTTTCCCGACCCGACCTTGGGTCACATCTTACTTGTGGGAGTAAGATAAAAACTGGCCTTTTGCCTAACTCCTGGAGAGGAGTAAATCAATACTCACGTATTGAGCACTGTTGAAGTAAATACTGAAAATTAATATTGTGTGTATACATGAAATAATAATTATATATACAATGTGTTGCAGCAAAACCCGACACACTCCATTATTTTTCAATGTAACCTACACCAGCCAAGACGACCATTTGGAGATGGGTGTGAAACAAGTCACATACATTTGCGACCATGTCCTTGTCTATAGCGATGGACGTCTCAACGATAACAGCCTTCTGAGAGTTGACCATGTGGGCATGCTTGTTGGTATTGGCATCGCTCACGCCCAAGAAAAAGTCAAGTGGGTTGAAGTCGGTGAGATGGGCGGTCAGATCTCTGGGGACCAGTGGTCAGGAATATTGTTAAGCAGAAACGCCTGGGTCATCTTGACCTTGTGTGCAGGAGCTGAGTTCTGCTGGAAAATCTAGAGAATTCAGCGGCGATCTCCTCCAATCTACGGCTTCACCACACCCTTCAGCAGGTCCTTGTATTTTGTTTACTTTTTGTCAAGTGTTGGATTTTGCTGCAACAATCTATCTATCTATCTATCTATCTATCTATCTATCTATCTATCTATATATATATATATATAGCATTAGATTAAGTGAAAGAATAAAATAAGGTGCGAATCAAATTTTATTACAATTCAAAGTTCAAGCAAAGTCCTTAATTCATGATTTTTCAAAGAAAATCTCCTTAGAGGACCATTACCGCAATGACATTACTGCAGGTAATAAAATTAAACTTTGAAAATATATAAAAATATATAAAATACATAAAAGTATATAAAACATCAAATATATCGGCCCAAAACACACTTTTTTGTTAAACTTATACAGTTCATCCAAGTAATAAAGTTTAAAACAATTTCAAGAAAGATGTCAAAGAAGTCGATTAAAAAACAATCCAGGTGGTGAATGGTAGTCCAAAAACGAAAAAGTTATCCAGGCGGGAAATTTGTTTGCTATCGATGCAGTAGATGACAGTGAAAAGTGTATTCAGGGAGTATGCAAATTAATAAAACGATACAAAAAAACAAAATCATATGAAAAGTTCAGAAAACCCACTCGGTGTTGAATATTATAATGTCAAATTAAGGGTTCTTATAGGCTGATAGGAGTTGTGCAAACCATAACTTCCTGGTTGGATGCAAGCGCCGCTAAGGCCAATTCGAACAATGTTATATTGAGCTTCATTTTTATCCGGATGTTCACTAATTAAAGATATTAGTTGCCTCTTATATCTTTTGTTGTATTAACCGTATATATATATATATATATATATATATATATATATATATATATATATATATATATATATAATGTAAGGTAAGTGTGGTGAACCTCAGCAGAGTGCTCGCTTATTAAGAAAACTAAAAAAAATAATTGCCTAATATTTATATATGCATTACAGAAGATCAGAAGAACAGCGGTTCCGTCGGTTTCAAATCCTAACAAAGAGGACTAATAGTGGTCCTTCCTCACTGAATATTCATTTGGATAGGATGTTAGATAGAAGAGGCGACATTGACTTTATATCATGTCTAACGTTCCACTGGCTTGGGCAATCGAATCATAGAACTTGTTATAGCCGGGTTGAACTTAAGTAATAGGCTTAAACAAGCCGGATACTGAAAGTTAAATACCCCCTTGCTTGAGATACAAGACTTCCGGGAAAGCTACAACTAGTTATCCAGCAGGAGTAAGTGGTGGGTTAGCTTAAAAATTAGATCAGAAGCTTCTCTGTCAAAGTTGGTCAGAATCTCGCACTAGGTAAATCTTAAGTAAAGAAGCACCTAGAAGAAAAATTAACCCGAGCGGTGGCTGGCTATTACTGTAAGCATAGAATTAGCTAAGTAGGACACTGTGATGCTAGCGAGCGTTACAAGAGCCAAGAAGTTAGGTCGAGTCTAAGGAAAGTATACAACAGAAGCCTTGAACTCTGAGGCGGATGAGCATAAAGAATTTCCCAGTCTGGCTCTGATAGGTACATGCGCAAAATTAAGTACCAGGATCAACGTACCTTGGAATTGACTCAAGAGATTTGTAAAGGATTTCAGGAGCATTTCCAGGAATTTCCAGGAATGCTTCACTCAACTGCCTAACTTCCCGGACCAGGAGTTTGGTAACTATTTGGCTGATACTTCCCGCCTCCATACAGCTGGAGCAGCTGATTGCGAAGGCAGGGTTACAGAGCGCAAGGTCTTGGCTGCCCTAAAGCAGGTCAGCTGCAGTAAATCATGAGGACTTGATGGTTTGCCCTACAAATTGTATTTGAGGCTGTTGCATATGTTTGTACCAATTCAAGTAACCAAGGGATTTTTCACATTGCTGAAGAAACAGGACACACATCGTGGAGAGAAACTAGACACTTATAGACTCATGACTGCTAAACATGAGACATGTGAAAGATTTTGGTCAAGATCCTATGGAACAGGCTGCATTGTGTTATTGGAGAGTTGATCGAACTCTAGCAGAACTGTGCTGTGAAGGAGAAATTGATTTAAAACAAATTGCATCTGATTTGTACGATCCTAAAGGGGGTAGAAGATATTATGGAGGCTGCAGTGATCAACTTGGATCGGTCCAAATCTTTTGACAGAATCGACCGTCACTTTTTGGCAGCTGTTTTAGAGACTGCTGGCTTTAAACAGTACTTCCACAAATCAATCTCCATTCTCTATCGCTTGCTGATGGCAGTGGTGCAGTCAAAGCATTCAGAATCTTTCACCATCTCCTGGTTTGTGGTCAGAGCTCTCTATTGTTGCCACTGCTGTACATTCTTGTGTTGGAACTGCTACTTTGCAAGCTAAAGAGTGAAGCGGCATGTTCGGTCAGACATTGAATCACTTTGCCTGGCGGTGCGCGAGTCAGGGTTTTCACTCGCCAATGACATTACCGTTTTTGTGTTGTGCTTCCGAGACATTAGGATCATAACTGAGGAGCTCACAGGTTACAAAACAATCAAGGGGTGAAAACCAACCACAGCATGTCAATTGGCCTGCAGTTGTGTGCCTGGAGTAGTAATGCTATGCTTCTGACTTCTTTTTACTGAACTGACAGCCGGTCTGAATCGTTGACATGTGGGTCGGACCGGGTCTCCAGCTTCAGAGAAATTTGTCTGAGCATGACGTATGCAGTTCCTTGTCTTGTCGGACCTCAACTCTTTGCGTCAGTTTAGGCTCTTAGCTAGTCAAGTTAATGAGCCCCCCACCCCCTGGTAATTGAGATCCTCCAAGCTACCAACTCCCCACTTTCTTTTTTGCCCTTGGTCTCCCCAATTAGTATTTATTTTGGAAGGACACCACTTATTCTCCAAAACTCGACCCCATTTTTTTTCTTTTTTGCCCCACTTAGATCCCACTACTATTTAGAGATTGTCTTGCTTGTTTTCGGTTATGAACAAACAGGAAAACAATGAGCGTTCTATTATTTAGAAATAGTTCGGAGGGTCTTACTAACCTGCTTTTCGTTTTTTTATCCCCCCCCCCCCCTGTTGTATTATGCTTACGTACATAATTACAAATCAAACAGAAATAAGGAATCCAAATACACGCGTGTGACGATTAAGACATTTATTGAGACTGCTGCTGTGATACAATGTTACCGAGGTGGTAGGAGGTAGCAGTCCAAAAGGAATGGTGGGAGATATAAGGGGAGATAAGCCATCATCTACCCCGCACGTTTTATTCGAATGATTTTTTTTATCTTTCATAAATGTATTTATATACATTTATGAAAGATAAAATTTTAAACAAATTCGGTCGATATCTAAAGTAGGTTGGACCGTAGATTAAATGGCGTGTTGTAAGTGAGATTATTTAAGAGTAGGATAGACATTTCTATCACTTTTGACCAAAGATCACCAACGACCCCAATTCCCCACAGTTTTTATAGCTCTCTGTCTAATTTGTCCTGAATGTATTTTTTAATATTTTGTGCAAATCAATAATTCAAAGTGTAGTATCTGTTCTGTCTTTAGTACGTGATGAAAACATCCTTCTAGACTGAGGCAATGTTATTGTCTCAATTCAGTGTCCCTTTCTCGGAACTAGATTTCGGAGGAACTCATACGGTGGCTAAGTGGTTAATGGCGTGGACTGAGGCCTGTGTGTGTCGGGTTCGAACTCAGTTCGTTCCACAGAAACACTTTCATCAAAACCCACACATGACCTTGTGTCTAACCTGCTTGAGAGGAGGTAAATAAAATACGAAGTGCTTACACGTAAATAATGACTTTTTCACACCAGGAACGCAATAATGATTTACGTTGTTGCAGGATGGCCTCCCCTTTGTATCAGTTAAAATGGTTTCTTTCAATAATTTCGCATTTAAATGGTGTTTTACATTCTTCCTATTCTCTTTTCAATCTTTTATTGTTTAATAAATTGGACACAAAAAAGGGAGAAATTGTGTCGATTTAAGACAAAGAAATTCCAACAAACGGAGCAAATCATCCTTTCGTTTTCACTTTTTTTCACATCAATTTCCTCCAGTGAAAGGTAAGATTTTTTCACACTTTTTCTTATTTTTTCGTTGGGTATCAGAAGAAGCGGTGCCCCATAGTCAACATGCCGCTATTCCGAATCTTTCTCATGTAAAACTTTATAGATAAAACTTGCTGGAATAATTTTTTTTAATGAAAATTAAATACAAAGTAAAAATGGATTTTTTTTTAATATATGCGATCTGACAGCACTATGATTGTTAGAAAAAAAAAAATCATATTTCAATGTTTCGAAAAAAAAAAATGTTTTTATTTTCCTCCCCAAAAATTTTTTAAAATTTTTTTCAGAAAAAAAAAATCAAACCACATATTGGAATACTTATTTTTTATAAAAGAAATTATTTGAAATAAAAATTCAAAACTTAACCTTCGAACAAGTTTTAATTATTAAGTTTTACATGAAAAAGATTTTGACTTTTAAAACTTGATGACCGTTTGGTGACAGTCTCCTGTTGTTATGAATTCGGAATAGCGGCATGTTGACTACAGATCGCACCGTCTTCTGATACGCCTTTTTCGTTGCAGCATTTTATATTAAAATTTGCGATATTGAATTTTCTTGCTCAGACACCTCTATTTCGAATTCGTGGCCATGGGCCGCCATCAATAGACTGCCTCTCCCGCACTAAACGGTCATAATTAAAAAAAAAAAAAAAGGTAACATAAAATCTTTTTCAGGAAAATAAATGTTATAATTAAAATTTATTAAAATTTCCTGGGATAATTTTTCAATGAAAATTAAGGCACTTCTTTAGTTTAGCTGTGAATCAGAATTTGTTTTCAATCGGAAGTAATGTAGAATTAAAAGTTTTTTCATGTGCTTGGACATTATGGACACAAACCAAATTTCCTTCCTTATTTCTAGGAAAGTGAATCTAAAGGGGAGATAATTTGATTTTTTTCGGGAATGGAGATAATTCAAACTGTCTTAATTCTTTTCTTAATTTTCAGAAAATGAATGTCAATGCGTCAAATCTTAAACCCATTCTATATCTAACTAGAGATAAGGCAAAGTTAGTAGATATTTTTTTACAAATATGTAATTTATATTTTTATATTTTATGTGATGTTAAAGTTACTTAAATAAATATAATTGTCTTCCATTTTAATATTGCTATTAAATATGTATTGGCGATTTGTGACTTTCATACTTTCGTTTTCACTCAGCAGCAAATGACGCCGTTTGTCATATACGGATGGTCAGAAATGATATTAAAAAAAAAACTTTTCTTCGCAATTAATACTACTTGTCCAACGAGTGTATTACTTTTATTTCGTAATAAACAAATAATTAACAGAATACTCGATCTATTTTTTTAATTTGTGAAACTTTAAAATTAAAAAAAAAAACAATTTGAGAAAACAATTTTTTTAAAAAGTGTTCAAAAAACAATTTGTGATAACAAAAATAAAGTGTTCAAAACAATAAAATAAAAACCAAATAAATTATTTAAAAAATAGATCCGGTATTCTGTTAATTATTTGTTTATTAAGAAATAAAAGTAATATATTCGTTGGACAAGTCTGAAATTAGTATTAATTGTTGAAAATAGTTTTTTTTATTATTTCTGGCCATCCGTATATGACAAACGGCGTCATTTGCTGCTGGGTGAAAACGAAAGTATGAAAGTCACAAATCGCCAATGTATTTGATTATAATATACTGTTTTTTTTTATTTATCTTCTCACAAATTTTCTTGCTTCTCTATCTATGTTACGGTTTCCAGTTAGAAAAAAAGGCACATGTTCGTCTTTTCTCACAGTCCGTTTTTCACTACTTTTTACTGACCAGTTTTTTTTCTTTTTTCTGTGTACACTTACCTATCAGGCTGCTAGAGAATTGCGGGGGTTTTGGAAATATTTTTCAAATATTTTACATTTTAGGAGGGGGGATCAATTTCCAATGTTAATTCAACGTAGACTGATCCTCCTCTTTTTGACCATCTCCATTTAAAAAGAAATCTTTTTCGGTGTACAATTACCTATCATGTCAGTAGAGAATTCCGAGGTTTTTGGAAAGAAATTTCAAAAAATTGAGATTTTAAGACGGGGGATCAGTTTTCAATGTAAATTCAACGTAGACTGATCCCCCTCTTTTTGACCAACTCAAATTTTTAAAATTATTCTTCTGCTTACAATTACCTATCATGTCGCGAGAGAATTCCGGGGGTTTTGGAAAGAAATTTTTAAAAATTGAGATTTTAAGACGGGGGATCAGTCTTGTTCGTCTTTTACCATAGTCCGTTTTTCACAACTTTTTACGTCTTAAAATCTCAATTTTTAAAATTTCTTTCCAAAAACCCCGGAATTCTCTCGCGACATGATAGGTAATTGTAAGCAGAAGAATAATTTAAAAAATTTGAGTTGGTAAAAAAGAGGAAGATCAGTCTACGTTGAATTTACATTGAAAACTGATCCCCCATCTTAAAATCTCAATTTTTTGAAATTTCTTTCCAAAAACCTCGGAATTATCTACTGACATGATAGGTAATTGTACACCGAAAAAGATTTTTTTTTAATGGTCAAAAAGAGGGGGATCAGTCTACGTTGAATTAACATTGGAAACTGATCCCCCCTCCTAAAATGTAAAATATTTGAAAAATATTTCCAAAAACCCCGCAATTCTCTAGCAGCCTGATAGGTAAGTGTACAAAAAAAACCGGTCAGTAAAAAGTAGTGAAAAACGGACTGTGAGAAAAGACGAACATGTGCCGAAAAAAAAGGTACTTATATCGATCTTTACACAGTTTTCGCAAGTTTCTTGTCGGAAGCGTTCGGCTATCCTACGCAAACGCCCTAGAGATGACGAGCCGAATGGTACCAGACGACAATTTTGATACGGTGCTGCGTCCTGTGATTGTAAGTTATATTTTCAAGAAATTTTCTAAAAGAAACAACAAAAAAAACAAAACAAGCAGAACATAGCGAAGTTACTGTTACCAAATAAATAGTTTCTGTTATTTTGATACGTTTCTGCGTCCTATAATTTTTAGTTATATTTGCAAGAAATTGTTTAAACAACAAAACAAATAGTCCGTTATAAGCAATAAGGAATGTCACCACATGTATTAATACTATTTAATACTGTTTAACTCATAGTTTCAGAAAAAAAGAGAGTTAATGAGAGAGGAGAGAGGGAGAAATGACGAACAGAAGGACTAATTTGAGATTCTTTTCTTTTATTAACTGGCTTTACGAACTCACTTTTTAATACCAGCTGTTGGAATTGTTAGCATCATTCTGGTAACCTAGGGACTGTTGTATCTTGGCATATGCTTTTTGTCTGAATGCAATATAGTTAGAGTTTGTACTAGGAGGTCATCCTCCCAGGCATTATCTCCTCCTTCGGTAGTGGATTTGGTTAAATGCCTGAGATTCCTACTGAAGAATGTGAACGTGTCATGTCAATTTTTTGCTAGCTAGTTTTCCCTACACTAAATGGATCTTGTGTCATATCTTTCTGTCGAGAAAGGAATTGTAATTCCAGGGTATTGTTTACAAGGGGTCAGACATTTTTGTCTGAATTAGATATGGTTCGAATCAGTCTTAGGAGGCCATCCTCACAGGTATTACTACTTTCAAGAAAGGGTGGTTTATTATCGTTTTTTTTTTCAAAATGCAGTATAGTTCCAGGTCATACTTGGAGGCAATTCTCCCAGGCGTTTTCTCCTTCGGTAGTAGAGTTGGTTGAATGTCTGAGATGCCTACCAGAGAATGTAAACGTGTCAATCTATGTGAATTTTTTGTAGTCTTCCAGAGTTGCCTTTTGGGGAGCTGGTTTTCCCCTACACTAAATGGACCTTGTGTCACATCTTCCTGTCGTGAAAGAAATTCTGATTCTAGGGTATGGTTTACAAGAGATCAGACCATTTTGTCTGGATTGGGTATAGTTCAAATTTGTCCTTCAAAGTATTACTACCTTCAAGAGGAGGTGGTTTATCACCGTTTACTTTTTTTCTTATTCAAACAATCTAGCCCGAGCTCAGTTTTTCTATTATTAGAAAATATGTCTTTCTTACCGAGCATCAATTTGCTTCGGTTTCTCTCATAGGAAAAATCATTGATATATTTGTATTCAGCAGATTATAAGGGATGTTTTAGTCTCAGTTTGAACATATTTTCTTGGGTCAATTACCGGCTCATCTGGCATAATGATTCGCTTATGGACTGGGAGTTTAATCCTTGATCAAATCATAGCAAAGACTAAAAAAATGGTACTTGATGACCTCTTGCTAAACACTAAGCATTGTAAGGTGAAGGATCAAGGGAAACTGGAGTGATCCTAGGAAAGGAGTGGCGTCCTCCCCTACATTTCAATGCAATAGCTAATGAAAATCGAGCCTTCAGGTTGCCCTTGACTATGATTGACCACTTTACTTTTTTTCTGGGTGGGTTATAAAACATTCTCCCATAACAATTTAATGTTTTAGATTTGAACAAAATCTAAATAATGTAATCACGATTACATCAGTTTATAGATGAATTGAGTATTGTACGGTGATGTGAAGGTGCATGAAGTGCACCCTTCTCTTTTGAAAGTGCAAATTGTATGAAATTTTAACTGATATTCTACACAAATTAAGCAAGATTCTATAATTTTCAATTTTTTTCTGAAAAATCTTAAGACATACAAAAGGGTGGGGCGTTCTAGCGTCAAATTTTAACAAACCCCATTTTAGAATTAAAATATTTCTGATTTGCATGAAATTACTACATACGAATAACACTTTACAATCGAACAGTAATTCGTTCTTAATAAAATAGTTTATTTAGGTAAAATTTCGTTCAAATGCGATAAACAAATCAAAGTGTGTTTACTCATTTGGGTAAGTTTCCATTATTTTGTTTACAATTATCCGTTATAGTCAGCTCTGATCTCATGATGACTGAAAATCTTTCAGCAGGAAGATGACTTATTTTCTGCAACAGAATGGTGACAGCTACTATTCCAGTCGAGTCATCAGAAGAGGTGTCAGATACAGTAGAATCGGATTCTAAATCATTGGTTTATGAAGAATGCCGCTGCTTGCTTTGTCTTTGCATGTCTTTGAAGCATGTGGTCATACAACAGTTTCCCACTATTTTACGCAGTCTTTTGCATTATTGTTGTACTCTGCAAGATCTTTTAAGCTGCACCGGTTTGGCAGTAGAGGCCAGCGGAGACAGTATTGCATCGTATGGTCCTCCTCTTCACATTTGCAGATGATTGGGTCAGTTTTGTAGCCCCATCTAGTCATAGCAACTTTTGATTGCACTTTTCCAGTTTTCAGGCAGTTGGGTGTTTTCCACTGGATCCAGAGTTCTTCTGATCCGGGAGCGAGAGCCTCAAAAGGGAGGATTCCCATGTCAGTAGGAGGAGCATTCTCTAGCCATCGAATCCAAAGCTGTAGTCTGGTCTTCTCCTGAGATGTTTTTAGGAGTTTGACATGGTTTTGACTTTACTCATTGGATTGTTGGTTCATGTACGTGAAGGAGATATCTTTAATCACTGATAGACTGTTATCTCCACTGGGTTGGCAACTTCCTATCTTACATCTGCAGGGACAATGCCAGTGTAGAGATGTAGGTTGTTCAATCTGGTAGGTGGCTGGTCTCCAGTAACTAAACAGCAGGTGTTGTTCAATGCTGAGTTTAATTCTTTGGCATACGTTATTCTCTCACACACAGGATAAACACTGCTTCTTGGTATCTCTTCTATCTGATCTCAGTTAAATGGTGGTGCATGCCATTTACTTACATCGCACTTATTTGTTTAGTATTAGTAACTTTTCTTTGACAACTATCACACAATAATACATTACAGTCTGGCCATTCAGCAGGATCTTTTTAAATATATCCTTCTACCCATAGTAATATGATTGAAAAGTTATGCCTATTTTTTGGCTTACAAATTACTAAATAGATTTTCTACAGAATCTAATATAAATAGGATCTGAGGAGGAGTTGTCTTCACTTGTGTTATTATCACTTGAATCAAACACCAAAACGGATAAATTATCTTCTTGATGCAAACCATAATCTATTTTCTACATCTTTCAAAGGTTGTAAATTTTCATCCATATGAAGGAGCCTACACTAATCACTTACAGAGATAACACTTCACTTAATAATACCCAGACCTGACACATAGATGGCGCTATTAATAAAAACAAATCCATATAATTTTTATATAGTACTAATCTTTAAATTGCATTTGTCAACATTTGAGTCCACTTGGATTATTAGTTTACAAAGTAAACTTATTTAAGTGAAGATACAGTTGCAAATTTTCAAAACAATACAAAAATGATTATTTCGTGTGTTGATAAAGCATTGCTTTCTGATGGGGAAAAATATTATTCAAGAAAAATTATTGGGGTGATGAGTGTTATTCAGACTGTATTTGATTGAAAAAGATGCGATGTGCTTACTTTAAAGACAGCCATACAGACAAATGCTGAATGCTCAGATCGCTCAAATTCGGCAGTTGTCCAGAGAAACATAAAAAAGTACACACACTTCTTTTGGCCGTTCATAAATTAAAGTTGCATGAGAGAGCAATGGAATTGAAGATATCAGAAGGCAGTTTATTCAGCATTTTACAGGAACATTTCACAATGAGTAAGCTGTGTTCAATGTATGTGTCACGTTTGCTCACAGTCGATCAAAACTAATAATGTGTCAATGATTAAGAGCATTGTTTGCAATTTTTTCAATGCAACCAAAAATGGATTTTGGTGTCAATATGGTTTAAACATAGATCCACGTCAGAGTCGAGTCGACAATCAGCTGAGGTGATAGCAGTATGTTAAACCATCTAAAGCAGCAAAAGACACAAACATCAGCAAGCAAGGTTTAGGCCTCAGAATGTTGGTATTTGCAAGGTGTTTCATTCATTGATTACTTGAGCGAATATTATGTGGTAGTATTGGCTTTACTTAATCAGGTACCAGGTTAGTATAAGAGTTAGTTATTAATGCAGTTAGAAAATTACCTCAATTGGGAATATTCTAAGCAGTTTAAAATTGTGTTTAATTTATTTTTAAAAGATTCAGAAAATAATATAAATTCCTTTAATATTTGTGCAAGCAAACCACATTTGTAGTTTGGACTTCTTTTAGCAGTTTTGATTTCTTCCTTCCAATGCATTTTATAGTAAAAATCATTAGCAATCTATTCCTGTAAATTTCTATAAATCATTACGAATGCATTTCTATAGTAAAACTTCTTCCCAATTCATGTCTATATTAACAATCAGTTTTAATGTTAAAGATCATGTGCATAAACTTTCTATAGTAATGCATTTCTAATGCTGCCTTTCTTATATTCTATCAAATCTATCTAATAATAATTATGTTGATGATATTTTGAATACATGTGTATTAATGGGTGTAAATAATGAAAATTATATTTATTTTTTCCAGATGCTCCTGTTTGATGAATTATAATGGATCATTGTTTTGTGTAAAAATACACTCCAAGGATGCCTAAGTGTACATTGAGTGAAACATTGCGAAAGTAACAAAACAACAACTAAAAAAGATAACAGCCTACCCAATAAAAAAGATTGAATGAATATTATATGCAAGTGCGAACCCAATATTCCTGTGACCAATATCTCTTTTAATATTCAAGTCAAACGTGAGTGAGTATTCAGTTTTAAAAAAGAAAATTTGAAGGATCAATATTGTAAGAAATCAATAAGCTTTTAATTAAGGTTTCACAAATAATGAAAAAATGCCATGTTCTAATGCAAGGACGATCCTCCAAGAAAAAATATGAATTTAATGGACTATTTGTAAAATATCACTTCTACTACACGTTTGTAAACTTTTAAATTCATGTAAATCAAGTTTAAAGAAATATGACGTCACGGACTGAAAATACAGGGATATATCAAAAACCAAAATTCAAACAAGTCTATGTGGGAATAAATCATTTATAGTTTATTCAAATTTTTCAACAAATATTGAGGCAAATTGAATACAATAACTTCATGTCAAATGTAAAGTGATATATGAAGTCACAAATGAGATAGAACTTACATTAATCTGTTGTATATATACATATATATATATACATAGCTGCCTTTTTAATTGAGTATTTGATGAACATTGTGAATGTGAATCATTCATTTCTAATCGTGTTAAAAAGTCGGTTCATTAAAAAGCTTAAACAGGGTAAAAGTACAGAAACAATATTCTTAAGAAAAGTTAAACTCAAATGATAAAAAACGTATAAATGGGAGAAAAAAAGCAAAATCACAGAAATGCAGAGAAACTATATTCTTGTAAAGTTTGTGATTCTTAAAAATGTAAGCGAAGTTTGGCAGTACACATGGGGAAATATACTAGAGAGAATCCATATTCTTGTCGAATATGTGGCTTTTCTAGTTCACATAAGTCAAGTATTTTGATACATATGCGTACACACACTGGAGAAAAGCCATATCCTTGTACGGCGTGTGACTCTTCTTTTAGCCATAAAGCAAGTTTAGTTAGACATATGCGAACACACACTGGAGAGAAGCCATATTCTTGTAAAGTATGTTTTTCTTCCTTTAGTGAGAAAGATACATTAGTTCGACATATGAGAACACATACTGGAGAAAAGCCATATTCTTGTGAAGTGTGTGGTTCTTCTTTTAGTTATAAACATTCATTAGTTCCACATATGCGAACACACACTGGAGAAAAGCCATATTCTTGTAAAGTGTGTGGCTCCTGTTTTAGTTATAAACCCACATTAGTTCAACATATGCAAACACACACTGGGGAAAAGGCATATTATTGTAAAGTATGTGGTTCTTCTTTTGCTGATAAAGAAACATTAGTTCAACATATGCAAACACACCCTGTCGTAAAGCCGTATTCTTGTACAGAGTGTGACACTTCTTTTAACCATAAAAGCTCATTAGTAGCACATATGCCAACACACACTGGAGAGAAACCATATTCTTGTACAGTGTGTTCCTCTTCATTTGGTCATAAAGCCAGTTTAGTTAAACATATGTGCACACACACTGGACAAAAGCCATATTCTTGCAAAGTGTGTGGTTCTTCTTTTACTATGAATGCCAGTTTAGTTAGACATATGCGAACACACACTGGGGAAAAGCCATATGCTTGTAATGTGTGTGCCTCTTCTTTTAGTCATGAATATTCATTGGTTGAACATATGCGAACACACACTGGAGAAAAGCCATATTCTTGTAAAGTGTGCTCTTCGTCTTTTACTGAGAAAGGAAGTTTAGTAAGACATATACGAACACACACTGGTGAAAAGCCATATTCTTGCAAAGTGTGTGGCTCTTCTTTTAGTGAAAAGGGGAGTTTAGTTCGACATATGCGTACACACACTGGAGA
>OY744525.1:107121289-107273789 GCA_963556195.1 Sepiola atlantica
AAATTCATTATACCTGTTAACATAAAAGCAAATAATTTAATCTCTCAGATTCTCAAAATGTCCTCCTTCAACATTGCAACATTCTTTAAATCTCTCCGGGACACTCTGACACACAGTGCGACACAAATTCCGATCTTCATCAATTTCTGTGAATGCGACATGAATGTAATCTTTTAAATCATTTATTGTTTTTGGTTTCTTCTCATAAACCCCAAAAAAAGAAATCCGTTGGTGTCAGGTCAGGTGAAGTGGTGGCCAATCGATGCTTCCCCCTTCTTCCGAACCAACGCTGTGGAAAAACTTGGTTATGGTAGTCTCTTACTTTAGACGCATAATGTGGTGGTACTCCATCCTGCTGAAAGAAAAGTTCATTAAAGTCAGGTTTAGTTTTGAGTTATGGTACTACTACTTCACGAAGCATGTCCAGGTAGTTCTCCCCATTTACAGTTCCATTAAAAAAAACGGGCCCAATAACACCTTCGCTTGATAATGCACCCCAAACTGTAATGCCAGGCTGGTTCAGTTCAGTCTCTATGGTCAAATGGGAATTTTCATCGGCCCAGTACACACAGTTATGCCTGTTCACATGACCAGATAGTTTAAAGCAAGCCTCATCTGACCAAATAATCTCATCCAAAGAGTCAGGTTGTTCTCCAGTAAATTGATTACGCATCATTTCGCAGAACTGCAGTCGACGATCTGCGTCGTCCTCTAAAAGACCATGTACTAGTCTTGGTCGGTAAGGTTTTAATTTCAGTTTACACATTAAGCGTTGCAACGATGTTCTTGGTATGGATAGTTCTGCAGAAGCACATCGTGTGGACTTCCTTGGACTGTTCACAAATGTCATAGCCACTAACATTTCATTTTCTTCGGTCTCAGAAGTTTTTGGACGTCCAGACTTCGGTGCATTACTCACTGAACCTGTTTCATCAAATTTATTCCTTAGACGATAAATTGTTTGTCGTGAAGGCGGAGAAGTGTCAAAAGTTTCTTGCCATGCTGTACGTACCATCTCGGCATTTTCAGATTTCCAATATTGCTTTAATATCCATTTCCTTTTCTCTTGATTTAAATTGCTCGCCATTAACCCTGAAATAAAAAAATATCATCAAGTAAAAAGTTGGCTTTACAGAAATAAAATAAATTACAATCAGCAAGGAAATAGCTGTTTATGTAGGTTAGATCTATACTCTGAGGAATATTTTATATTGCTTGTAATTAGCAAGTAACTTCAACCATATAAAAATAGTTTAATAACTGTAAACCTACTTTTGACACAGTGGTGTTTGGTAATAAACAACAGTCAATTGTGGTGGTTGTAAACATATCTTTATTTAACAAGGGTTATAACAACATGTGTGTATCAACGGTCGTAATCTCTCTATCTATGTCCCTAGCTATGTCGCTGCTGCTGCTGCTTCCTGCTCTCGTACCGATCACGTTGGTACGTGATCTTCGACACTACATCTTCCCTCTTTTTTTTATAAATTTATGTCACTATAAAGTATTCCTGCCACACTGGGGTGGATCTTACTCTAGGTGTTCTGATTGAACCACTAGGGGCAGTTAGGGCCGGTGTTAGGGGTTCTTGAGCAGTTTCCTTAGGGTCTGGACTGGAGATGGGAAGTGCATCGATTGGGTTGAGGTGTGTGTCTTCGATATCTGTTGTAGAAGTAGGGGGCCAGTGGGTTGTATCAGGGGGAGAGTAAACTGCTTTAGGGACGTCGGTGTAGTCAGGACTATACTGCATGTCGCCGGGTACCTTTTTTACATGGGCAGCGTTTCTCATTCTCACTTGGCCTTGGGGTTGTTGTATTAGAACAGCATTTCCCTTCTTTTCCACAACTTGATAGGGCTGAGACTCGAACCGAGCGTCCAGCTTGTTTGTTCTGTGTAAATTTTTACACACTACTGTGTCCCCTCTCTGGATCTGTTGGTCTCTGGCTCCTGGTCAGCAGCTATGTTGCGTTTTAGTTTGTGTAGAGCATCCTTATCATGTACGTCACTAAAATCAGTGGACGCTCCTACAATACTTGGCAGCTTACCTCGGAGTTCGCGGTTCATTAGTAACTTCGCTGGGGATACTCCGGTTACTGTGTGAGGGGTGGTTCGGTATTGGAACAGAAAATTCCTTAGTTCAGTCCTCCAGTCTTTCCCTTCGACTTTGGCGATCTTAATTGCCTTTAGGATTGTTCTGTTGAACCGTTCCACTTCGCCGTTGGACTGTGGCCAATACGGGATCCCTCTCACCTGGGTGATGCCGTGAGTATTCATATACTCATTGAATTCTCTTGATGAGAATGGCTGTCCGTTGTCACTCCTCAGATAGTTGGGATATCCATGATGATTGAACATCATTTCTAGTGCACCCGTTACATTTTTGGCATTTGCTATTTTCATATGCGCAACTTCTGGCCATCTTGAGTAGTAGTCGACAACAGCCAGCAGGTAGTTCCCTTCGGAGATACTCAGTAGGTCAACAGCTACATAGGTCCAGGGTTGGTCAGGCAGCGGTGTACTCTCTAGTTCTTCTGGAGGGGCATTTTTGCCAACCACTTGACATGGGTAACACGCTTTTACTCGCTTTTCTGCCATTCTATCCATCTCTGGCCACCAAACTTTGGACCGTAGGCGATTTTTGGTTCGCACAATCCCTTGGTGTCCTTCATGAGCCAGTACAACTACCCGCCCCTGAAGTGCCTCAGGGATTATGATCCTGCGTCCTCGGATGACCATCTGTCCTGCTATCCAGAGTTCATCTTTGATTGCATGAAATGCAGTACCTTTGAAATGGGTCCAGTCATTTTCGGATATAGCTTGCCGAAGTTTGGAGATCGTAGCATCATCTTTTGAAGCTTTTTCCACTTCACAGGGAGTCAGTGCCTGAGGTACAGTATCTTTAATGATACTGTAGATGTAGTCCATTGTTTCCTTTTCCTCAGTTTTGTCTGGGTTTTCAACGGGCTGTCGACTCAGCAGGTCCGCCTTATTGGTTCGGCCAGGAATGTGGATGACTTTGTAGGTGAACTGTTGTAGAAACAACAGCCATCTCTCCACTCTTGCTGAAGGGGGCTTCGAGGAAATTGATAGTACTTTCACCAGCGCTTTGTGATCAGTCAGGATCTGAAAGTCACGTCCAATGAGGTACAGACTGAACTTTTTGCATGCCCAGAATACTCCCAGTGCTTCTCTTTCAAATTGAGAATATCGGGACTCTGTTGGTGTGAGCTTCCTACTGGCATAGTATACTGGTTTCCAGTATCCGTTTAGCTGCTGTTGTTCAATGATTGCACCCACGCCAACGGGAGAAGCATCAGTTGTGATTCTAGTTGGCAACTCAACACTGTAGTATGCCATGACTGGCGCTTCAATTAACCCTTTCTTTAGTTTGTTAAAGGAATACTGTTCCTCTTCTTCCCATTTCCAATCAGAATCTAGTCTTGTAAGATCCCAAAGTGATGCAGTTACACTAGCAAAATGGGGCACAAACTTAGCACAGAATTGGGCCAGTCCCAAGAAACTCCTCATCTGTAATGCATCTTTTGGTGGAGGAGCATCAACTACAGCCTTCACCTTTTCGTCCGAGACCTTCAAGCCGTCTTGTGTCAGAATGTGGCCCATGTATCTTATAGATGTCATTTTAATCTGGCACTTCTTTCCATTGACGGTCAGTCCTTGTTCGGCTAGGTGTTGGAAAACTTTGGCGAGTCTAGTGTCGTGCTCACTTTCTGTTTTCCCGACTACTATGATGTCATCTGACATGTTGTATGCTCCTGGGCAGCCAGCTATACCCTGACTTATGATTTGCTGAAATTTTTCTGAGGCCATGTTTACCCCAAACATAAGTCTTTTATACCGGTATAGCCCATCAGGTGCAGCAAATGTTGTGATTTCTCTGGAGTCTTGATGCAACTCTATTTGATGGTAGGCCATATTCAAATCTACTTTTGAGAAATATTTGCCTCCAGCCATTTCTTGTATAGTTTCCTCAATCGTGGGCACTGGATGACGTTCTCGAACGATAGCTTCGTTTGCTCTACGCATGTCGATACATATCCTCATATCGCTTTTTCCATTGTCCTCGGGCCTTTTTTCCACTGTCACTAAAGGATTCACCCATTGAGAAGGTTCCCTGACCCTCTCAATTACATCCAGATCAACCAGTTCTTGCAATTTGTTTAGGACACATTGCCGCCGCTTGAATGGTATCCGACGTACTGGCTGAGTGACAGGTATAATTTCTGGATTTATTTTGAATTTTAATTGGTAGTTTTTCAGTTTTCCCAATCCACTGAAAACCTTTGGAAATTCTTTTAGTATTCTTGTCCATATATCCAGTTCCGAGCAGTTCAAGATGTTGGCGTTAACGCCCACACTTAAAAGTCCTAGTCTTTTACTAGTTCTACCACTTAAAAGTGACGCTTGGGCCTGTGGTATGACAAAAAATGGAACTGTTATGTAGCGATTTGTGCTAGGAACTTCAACCTTCAATATGCACTTTCCTAGAAGGGGAAGTGGTTTTTCACTAGCATAGGGGTATAGTTTAGTAGAATCTGGCTGGAGCTTAATTTTGGGTCCTTCTTTTTCTATTTTCTTGAAGTCCTCTACAGATAATGTATTATGCTGTGCTCCTGAGTCTATCACTAAAGGGATGGTGGTGTTTCTGACTTTGAGGTTTATTACATTTTCACTCATTGATATTTTGAATAAATTAAACCCATTAGCGCCACCAGTTTTGTTATCTTCCCTTTCCCCTACACTCTGTTGAATTCCTTTGTTATGATAATGCTTTCGTCCACCACGACTGTATTTTGGGGCTCTGTCATGTTCGTTTCTATTCTGCGTTTTTGTTTGTAGAAACAACAGACTTCAAAATGTCCCCTTTTCCCACAGATTCCACACTTGTGATGCTTGCTTCTAACACAATCTCTTGCAAAATGTCCATTCCCCCCACACTTATAACATGCAGATACACATTGTGGCTTGGTTTAGGATTTTGTCTGTCGCTTAATCTATTTATATCAGACGTACAAGTAGATCCTAAAATTAGGGCCTCTTTGTGGTGGTACGTCCCAATAATTTGGATGAGACGATCCAACGTCAAGTTGCTTTCACCATATAATTTGGCTTTTAGTTCCGCGTCCTTTATGTGAAGAAGGATCTTGTCTCTGACGAATTCGTTCGGTTCTGGAGTGAAACCGCACACCTTCGCCAAACTCTTTAAGCGAGTGATATAATTATTCACGGTTTCTCCCGTGTTTGGTTCAGACTCCCAAAATCTTGAACGCGCTTTAGGGATATTTTCCTTTAGAGCGAAAGTTTTGTCAAACAGTTCTATAGCTGTTCGGAATACATCGACTCTTTCTTTATTAGCCTCGTGTCCGGCTTTTTGTTCGTCCATGAAATTCGTCCAAATTTCACGCAGACCCTCGCCTCCTGTTAACAAAAGGATAGCTCTCTTTTGCTCAGAATTTATGACACCTGAAGCTAGTATGAAAATTTCCAGATCGGTTTTCCAATTTACCCATCTTTTATGTAAAGACTCTGGATCTCCGATCGTATCTAACGCACGTGGAGGGCTTAGCCCCCCCCCAATGTGACGAATTTTGCCATATTGTTGTTTAAAAGGACAATAAGATGTGAATAACAAAAGGATTGTTATTTAAAGACAATAAATGTGATAACAACGAATTACTTATCTCTCGTTTTTTTTTCTGTACTTTTCCTTTGGAAGAAAAAAAGTATATTTTTCTTTCTCTCTTGTAGCACGTGTGACCTCTTTTTTCGTGTTTTTTTTTCCGTAGAAAAGTTCGTTGTTTACACTTTTTTTTTTTTGTAGATGTCTTTCTTTGCTTTTTTTATTTGTGTAGAATTTCATCTCATCGTCGTCGCCAGTTTGTGGTGTTTGGTAATAAACAACAGTCAATTGTGGTGGTTGTAAACATATCTTTATTTAACAAGGGTTATAACAACATGTGTGTATCAACGGTCGTAATCTCTCTATCTATGTCCCTAGCTATGTCGCTGCTGCTGCTGCTTCCTGCTCTCGTACCGATCACGTTGGTACGTGATCTTCGACACTACAGACACCCTGTATATATATATACATATATATATCTATATATATATATCTCTATATATATATACATATATATATCTATATATATTCTCTCAGGACTTTATGTGACTAACCATATATATATATATATATATATATATATATATGGTTAGTCACATAAAGTCCTGAGAGAATTTTGATGGCTAGCAGTACTCATTCGTCCTCTACTCTTGGACAGCTTTTTGGTATCTCTCAATCTGAATAGTAAGGAGTATAATAATGACAAACTATCGATTATGGGCAATGTATGCTGTGACATAATTCTCGGGCATTAATTTCTATCAACATTCCTCAATTAATAATGGAAAATTTCAGACTGACCACGATTGTTTACGAATCCAGACTGTCGCCCAAAAGCCGTTAAATTCAGGAGAATACCCTACCTGATGCTAGATTTCTTCAGTCAATATGCTGAAGGAAAGTATTATAGAGCCCTCTCAATCCTCATGGCGAGCTCGGAACTGATATCTTCGGAACATGCTATTTATGCCTCTCTACCCGAAAACTATTGTCCCATAGCCTTTTTTTCCAAAAACTTGTATTGGATTGCTCACAGGCGATAAACCGATTCACTCTCCTGGATGCGTATCCTCTTCCTCGAATGCAGGACATGGTAAATGAGATTTCCAGTTAGCAAGTATTTAGCACTCTCGATTTAACTAATCATCAGGTTGCTATCAAGCCGGAAGAATAGAAAATACACAGTCTTCGAACCTGCTTAATCTCTGTATCAGTTTTGCCGAATACCGTTTTGAGTAACCAGTGAAGTAGCTATTTTACGATGTATTATCGATATCAGCAAGCAGGCAGATTTCCGAGGAACTTACGCCTCCATTGACAATGTTACTATTTGTGGACAAAATCAGGCTATGCATGACACTAATTTTGAAAGAGTTCATGAATGATATAGCAAAGTATGGACTGACGCTGAACAAAAACAAGTGCCACTACTCGCTTACTTCCGTAGACTTGTTTGAATATATGATAAGCAAGGCTTCGAAAAACATGACTTTGATAGATTCAAATAATTAATGGGCTTTCCAGTACCTCAATACTTTCTTTCTCTTCGACGAGCCATAAGAATGTTTTCTCACTATTCTAAGTAGATCTCTAACTTCTCTTAAAAATGACATCCCGTAACCAAAATGACCAATTTCACACCCACTGCGGAACAAGCAGGCGTCTTCAGAAACAGGAAATTGCAAAATCGTCCCTGGTAGCCATAGACTCTTCTCTCCCTCTGTAGGTCGAAACTGATGCCTCTCTAACCCAGCAATCTTGGTCCGTAGCTTTTTTCAAGAACTTTAACTTCTTCACAGAAAAAGCACCCTCGGTTAAAATTCACAAAATGGAAGGTAGAACTCGTCTGTTACAGCTACGACATTACGTATTGCCCTGGAAAACAAAATGCCGCTGTGGACGCCCTGTCTCGTATTTACTCTTCAACCACAACTGTTGACAAGTTACATACCTTGCACAAAGATTTATGTCACTCGATCATTATGAATTTTGGAATATATATTAATGGTAACTGGGTAAGTAATATGGGCACATTATTTTCTTTTTGTAAACTTTATCATTTAAGAGGCGCACACACCCAAATTTGAACTCGCCACCAAAATGCTTTTAAAATAAATTCGATACAAATAATTTAATAGAGAAAAGAATTGCTCTACATCAAATTTACCAATCAATTTTATGCTTCATTTGAAAATCAAGTATGATCTTCTGACCCAAAATAACAATATTGTACACACTTATAATTCACATCATTAGTCTGGAATCCCACTTTGCTCAGAACACTGACCTCTTGGAAATAATTCAGACGTGAAATGAAGTGAATATTCTACATTATACACCTGCCATACTCTGAAAGTTTTATAGAAAATAGTAAAAATCAAATCTTGTGGCTAAAATATTTCGGATAAAAAATATTTTTGCACTAGTTTAATGTGTTGATTTTAACATACTCCACAGATCTAAGTATTGCTCTAGAAAAGTGGAAGCTAGACTATCAAATAAATTATAAGCAAAAGGTAAGCAGGCCATTCACTAACTTAAGATAGATCAGAAGTTGGAAACATATTAATATCAAAGCACATTTGAAAATAGCATGGAGCTGTTATTTCGGAATTCCAGTTCTGATGTCGATAATAGGAACAGGTTTAGCATAACACTTTTTCTGACGTCAGTCAAATATGGGTTCATTTTCGAAACGTGAATAAAACATGAATAAAAGATTTTGTAAATTGATTTTATCTAAGAATTATATAAGATTATATTTTTAATTAGAAAATTTAAATTAAATTTGCTAAAATTCTATTGCATTCTTGTGATTGAAATAATTATTATTTTACATTGTTTTACTTAATTATCAGAATATATGAAAAATACAATTAAATACTAAATATATCCCCAAAAGACAAACTCCAATGTGCGATTTAAATTTTCAATCGCCCAAATTCCCCAAATTATTTTTCTTTATTTTAATGTGACAACACGTACTTACTTCCCCATGAGGGAAAAGTCAGGTACAAATGCAATTCCTAAAAAAGGGTGCCCATTCTTGTACCACATTTTAATAGCAAACTAAATTTTTAAAAGTTCTCCAGGGAAGACTTTTATTAATTTTGTTTTTTTAACAGAGGTTTTTTTCATTTAATAGTAAAAATGGCATTGGAATTTCTGTTCCTAGAGAATGTCTGCAAAATAGTTATTTTAAAAAAAATATTTTAAATAATAATTTTAGAATGATCTCATTTCATGCTGCCTAACGGGACAAGAGTATTTCACTTCTTATTGATTACAGATGAACAAAAACTCACATATTTTTCAGAAATGTGAGTTCACTGGTTTTTTTTAGTTAAATTCAATTTTGTAAAATTCAGAAAATAAACTGATTTTTGCTTTAATTACTATTTGGTCGAAATCTGCTTTTTTAAAATAAAAAAAACCTTGATTTCTACAAAATTGCTAGAGCCTTCACTCGAGGGCCGTCAATTTGTGATCTACACTGATCACCGTCAGCTTACATATGCACTGCGTGCTAAGCCAGACAAATATTTCCCTCGTGAAACTCATCACTTGGATTATGTTTCGCAATTTACTAACAATATCCGACACATCTCTGGTGAACAGAATGCTGCGGCAGACACCTTGTGCCGCTTTCCCATAAATTCTCTGTCCTTACCGTCGGATATCGACATACATCAGATGGCCTTAGACCAGCCACGTCTGGACACTCTGGATCTGTCGTCACCAGAATTTGCAACTTGCAAATTCACATACCTGCCCGTGCTCACTTCGGACACGCAGATCATCTGTGACACTTCAACAGATTAACCTCGCCCTTTAGTTCCATTGATTCATCGTATGGTTGTCTTTGATACCCTTCACAACTTGGCACACACCGGACTCATAGCCACAGTGAAGTTGATTTTGGCTAGATTTTTCTGGGTGAATATGAGGCGCGATATCACTGCTTGGACACGTTCCTGCATATCCTTAAAAAGTCAAAGGTGCACAAGCATATCCGTGCACCTCTTGGAACATTCAGCACTCCAGATGCTCGGTTCAGTTATGTTCATATTGATCTGGTTGGACCATGGCCTGCCAGTCAGGGATTTACTTATCTCCTGACCTGTATAGACCGCTTCACACGGTGGCCTAAAGCCATTCCCCTAATCGACATTTCGGCTGAATCTGTAGCACGAGCCCTTATCTCGGGCTGGATATCGCGTTATGGAGTCCCTACGACTATTACCACCGACCATGGTGGACAGTTTGGATCCCACCTTTTCCAGGAACTTTCTAGGATTTTAGAGATTAAACGTACTGTGCGACTAGCTATCACCCAGCTTCTAATGGGATGATAGAACGCTTCCATCGCCAATTGAAAGCCGCGCTGGAGCGAGTATGTACCAATTGTCTTTCTTGGCTGTCACGCTGCGATAAAAGAGGACCTCGGATACTCTCCAGCCAAACTTGTCTATGGAATGCATCTATCTTTGCCGGATCAAATGTTGACCCTGATAGATTTAATGGCAACAAACCCAGTTCTGTACACAAACAGACTGCGAGCCTATTTTACTGAGCTCCCACCAATGAACCCTAGGCAACAGACCATAAAATCTTCATTCCCTACAGACATTGCTTCGTGGACTCATGTTTTTCTTAGAAAGGACTCTGTAAAAGCCCCTTTAACTCCGCCTTACACTGGTCCTTATCGCGCACTTTCACATACTGATAAGTTATTCACTATTGATATTAGTGGCAAAAAAGAAACAGTATCAATAGATAGGGTTAAAAGAGCCTTTTTAGACACTAAAACACTAGAGCCACATATTCCCCCTACTTACACATTGCATACACCAACTCTGCCAACAGTAAAGGGAAATACAAATTCTAAAGACAATTACATCACCACCACACGCAGTGGTCGGAGAGTACATTGGCCGAAAAAGCTGTGTAAGACTCTATATATATAGAATTAGCTTTTTAGATCCTTTGTACTCTGTCATACTATTTTCAGACACACAAAAGAAAAAACTTTTTTGTGGAAAATCTTAAGAACATAAAAAAAAAAATTTTCTCTGCTTTTGTAAAAAAACATTTTTTCAAACATCAATTTTTTGTCAAACAACTTTTCTGAAAAGTAAAGAACAATTTTAAAAAAAACAACAAAAAAAAAAACTTTTTACCGAAAAGTAAAGATCAATTTTTCAAAAAAACAAAAACAAAACAACTTTTCACCGAAAAGTAAAAGAACATTCTTTATAAATCAAAAAAGATAATTTTCAAATTCTGTAAATTATTTATTATTAATCTGGTTCTATCCAGCTACTACACTAGTTTTTTCTCTGTCGGCTTTCCGCCTAAGCAGGGGGTGATGTAGCAGACTGAAATAGGATCTATTTCTTCTCGTCCCCTGCGAGCAAATTGGTCATACACTGACCAATCGGCTTGCAGGGTGTATTGATATCAACTGCCCCCTCATGGACTATTTTCTACCACCTGGTCAGTTGAAGAATTCTGCAGAGAGAAATCGGCCAGTAACGAAGAAACATCTTTCTCCGGCCTTTCCCCTGCATCGTTCCAGCAGCAGCCATCTCCACTTGGAATATATTTGCTGACGACCCAGCAGCCTCTTTTCTTCATTGGGACACTGTTCCAACCCTCTGTTAAATAAACCCTTTTTTTGTTGCCTGTTACTCGGTTGTTGGTCGTTCCATTCATTTCGTGCGATAAATGTAAGGAAGGGACCAACACCCCCCTTCCATTACACTGTCTTATTTTTTGCTGAATTTTTCTTTGTCTTTTTCTTTTTCTTTTTCTCTTTATTATTCTCCCTAGCTCTATCTTTCTTTCTCGTTTCCTTTTGTTCGCTCTACCTCTCTCCGTCTCGCTTTTCTGCTCCCTCTTATGTCAATTCATGAAAACTGAAAATATTAATTTTGCCGTGAAAACTAAGACTTCAAACGATGGGTTAGAGGCATTAGATACTTTCCTGTCCCATTCCACCCACATGCGCGTTGGTGTATTTATACTCATTTTGATTAAATTCGCTCAAATCCCTAATCTTTACAAGTGCCCTATTTTTAAATAGGATTTTCAAGTTAAATTCAATTTTTACAGTATCTTTTGTTTATTAAATTGTTAAGTGTAAGTGTAGAATACATAACAAATACCCCCTCATCATGTTAAGCGTTATTATTTCAGCAGGGTTCGTAAACTGCAGAAGTGCCCTATTTTTTCTCAAGTACTTTTATAACAAAAGATACACGCTAAAATATTAAAAGACATTTTTTTTTAATTTAATAAACATGGACTTTTTCGCAGAAACGGACTTGTTCACACAAAGAACATAATAATGATTTACACCGTTTCACATCACCTCCCTTTTGTTTGAAATGTTTTTTTCGAAACAATTTCACATTTAAATGCTGTTTTCCCTCTTTTCATTTTCTTTTCAATATTTTACTTTTTCCTGAATTGGACATAGAAAACAGAGCAATTCTGTCGATCTAACACCAAGAAATCACAACAAACCGACCAATTTTTTCTTTTCAACCCAAATCAAAAAGAAATAATCCGTTTTCTTGTTCTTTTTCACTTTTTCCCACTTCAATTTCCTCCAATGAAAGGTAAGATTTTTTTGTACTTGTTTTATTTTTTCGTTTGCAGCATTTAATAGCCATTTTTTATTTTTAATATTTAAAATATAAATACAAATAATTTAACTTTTAATTTGAAACAACAACAAATCTCGACTCCGCCATTCTGGCTGACCTAATTATAAAAAATATATAAATCTTCGATTTTTAACATCTCGCCAAAAGAATGATTCAGCATAGCCATTTAGATTTGATAAAAACTCTCCTCAGAATAATCTCTTCATATGATTTCCACGAGAACAATAGTTGACACCTTAATATAAATGTGTATCTTTTAAAATAATCAACAGAACAAGAACGGGGCCCACAAAATAAATGTGACCGTAGCCCATAAAACTTATTTTCCGACTTACCTATGACATCTGTTTTTATTTTTAAGTAGTTTCAATGACTTTTCATTAGATATTAAAATTTCTCTCCATTTTACGTTCACGGAAAGTTGGAAATTTGGCAAGACAAGATGGCTGCCGACATTTTTTCTCAGCCTAGTACTTTTAATTAAGTCATCGGAACTAAAATTACATTAAAAGTCACCCCCCCCCCTAAAATTACATTAAAAGTCACCCCCCCCCCCCCGCAAAAAAAACTAACGTATCAAAGTTTTGGAAAACGTGCGCTTTGATTATGAGTCCCAGTAAAAAAAACAAAGCGAAGCTAAGTGAAAAAAAAAAAAAAATGTCGGCAAATTTCCAACTTTCTGTGAACGTAAAATGGAGAGAAATTTTGATATCAAATAAAAAGCCATTGAAACTACTTAAAAATACAAACAAATGTAAGTCGGAAAATAAGTTTTATGGGCTACGGTCACATTTATTTGCTGTATATTTGTTTTTTGGACCCCGTTCTCGTTGTGTTGATTATTGTAAAAGATACCCAAATAAATGTGAAATCATTTAATTTATAAGTCGGCTAACTGTTATATGGATTCACTATGCAGCAGCTACTTTTTCAATGCTGCATAGTATAAACAAAGTTGTTTTTTTTTCATCTGCTATTTAAAAATTTTAATTGAATTTTTTTCTGAGGGAAAGTTAAATCATTTTGAATCGAGGTTCACATAGATTTATCTTATTCATGAACGAGGCGTTAATTATAGGCAAGGAAGAGTTGCCTGTTTCAAGTTTATCTTTAGTGTAGAAATCAATGGAAGGTTGATAGCATCACCAATGACCAAGCGACCTATAGGAATTTGTAGAGTCGATAAGGGAGGGTTTACCATACTTATATTTTTTACAATTTGAGGTAAGTCATATTTGTTAGCATTATCTGGAAGAGTAGTCCACATCATCTTTGCTCTACTTTGCAATAATTTCAACCTTTTTTTCGCATAAAGGTAGTACTTTGCTACATTGTTCTGATCACAGGGCGTTCAGCTTCTAGTATCAGTTTTTTGTGGATTGGGTTTGGTGATTTTAAAAATGTTATAGGGAAAAAGAGACACGAAGGATAGACACCTAACTTAGGTTCTACTCAGTACAAAATTGAAGCTAGTAAAAAATCAGGATTATTGATAATCTGGGGCAGTTCATTATTACACCGAAGGAAGGGATGATAGGATTGTTCACCACAATCTCCCTTGCTATTAGAAATATTAGTGCCAATAAATTGAAATGAAAATTCATAGGCAAATATATATATATATATATATATATATATATATATATATTTAATTATGTATTACATTTTCTAAATTTATTTTTACTGTTATTTATTTATTTTTAGAATGAAGACGGGATAAGATGTTGACCACACTCTCCCTTGCTATTAGACGAGAAATAAGTTTTCCTTTTTTTATTCGGTAATAAAGTTTAAGTGTTGTACAAAATTAAAAGAAAAACTTAAAATGAAATGATTTCAGTGTTTCAGTTGCGGGATTCAAAAATAAAATATGACTGTTTTTAACTGTAAATCATTGACTAAAGTTTAAGCGATTTAGAGTTTGTACAGACCCTCAGATCAACATAAAGAAATAGCAGTTTCATGTACTGGTGTATCTTTACTAGCTTGTTGAAATTCTCAGTTCAAGCTCTAAACACTCAGATTTTTGAGTAGATAAGACAGTCTTTTATTTCAGGATAAGTGTTTTACAGGCAAAGCAGAAACAAGATCTCGGAGTCATACTGTAGTTTCCTTTGTTTTGGGACGAACGTGCACATAACAAGTGTTAGCTTCTATAAGTTTGGCTTTCTTCACAATAGGGTCGTACTTTGATAGTCTGACATGTCATTTCAGAAAGACAATCCCTGGTGTTGATAGCCATATTGTAACTGAACGGCCACTCAAGGATCTGTGAGGATAATTGAATAGATGTTTATGAAGAGTAGCATTTGTAGCTGTCGCAGCAATGTGTGTATTGAATATAAAGCATCTAGCAAGACATGTTCCCATTGATTTAAAGGTAGGCATTGTGTTTTTAGTGTTAGAGTCATTGCTTTCTATTATACCTTTTTCACTTGCTATTTCCTTGGGGATTATAAGGAGTGGTGTCGCTACTTAAAATCCCATACTAATGTAAGAAGTTTTTCACTTCAACAAACATGAATCCCCTGTCCAATTGCACATCCATTGACATACTGAATATGACAAAGGGTTTGCTAAGGCATATGATAACAATTTCTGATGACATATTAGGACAAGCAAAGGCAAAGGGGAAGCAAGAATATTCGTCTATTACTATAAGTAGAAACCTGTTATGAAAAGAAGATGCAGGAGTCCTTTGAAGTCAATGCAGAGCCTTTCAAAATATATGATTTGATTAGGGGAAGAGCATCACAACGGTGAAATCTAGGTTTGCTTTGGGTGCATACAATGCAAGTGATAGATACTCCATTTACATCATCAACAGAGAAAGTAAGATTCCTCGTCTTAACAAAATGTACGATTCTTGTAACACCAGAGTGACAAAGAGAGCTATGTAATTTTTGTAGGGTATCCAAATTTACAGCAGAGCAATAAGCCTAGATAACCATTCTGTCATGACATTATCTTTTCCTGGACGGTCATTACTAGTGAAACTATAAGAGACAAGTTTCATCTTTGAATTTTATAATTAAAAAAAAATTCAAGCCTGTTTCGAATCCAACAATAAAAACACTGATCTCTGGTTAGTAAGCAATATGAAGTGACGTTCTGTTAATTAGTGCTTCCATTTTCGTATGGCTTCGGCAATAGATTAGACTTCCTTTTCTATAGAAGAGTGCATTCGTTCACTAGTATTTAATATTCTCAAAAAGTGAACCTTTTGACAGTCTGAGAATAGTCGACCACCATTCTCTTATGTATCTTTGTGGTGACTAATACCTGGGCTCCCCAAGGGGAGGTGCTGGACTCAATAATTACTTCACAAAGGATTTTTTTTACTTCAATAGCAATTAATTCTTTATCTTGCTTACTGGATTTGACAGCTATCGGTTTGCAATTATCAGCCAGATGTATGATGAAGTTACTTGCCGGATATCATTATCTTTTGATGAATGGTACCACATTGAGTCTAAAACTCATGCGCGATAAGCAGTACGTCTTTCCTTCAAAGATAACAAGGATTTGTGCATACACACTTGTAAATAGGCCTTCAGAGATAGAGCCTTTATACACTCTCTTAACTGTTTTGCACAGACATCGTGTAGGCATCGACATATCAATTCAACTCACGGAAGTCTAACACTTGGCGCACCTTAGACTTATTATGTTGAAATATGATCATTAATGGAATCAGACCTTTTGGGAAACCAAGTTTCTTCTCAGGATAGAGAAGCAGCCATTCATTGTTCAGCCAGGTTTCCAGCTCATGACACTACTCTTATCGAACTAGAGCAGACATGGGATACTCAGGAACCTTATTCTTAAGTCCACTCGGTGGCTGACTGCCTGCCCATTTCCATGACACTGTTCAAGCCCGGGTCTGGTCCGCTCATCGAACTTGGCGCTGAAATCTTGTTCTTCGATTCTGACTGCAGCACAAGCATATGGCTCAATCCATAAGAAGATAGCATCACCCGACTGATTTATATGGACTCCATGCAGCATCTTAATGACATGCATTCTAATTAGCATGGCAAAGTCTAACAGCGGACTGTCAACGACGAGAGCATCAACATTTACGGGGCTTATGTTATCTACTGCCAGCTTGACAGTCCTGACCCTACTACTGCAAAGAATTTCACCATCAACTGTTAGGACGTCCGATGCCTGCCGACTCCAAAAATCGCACACTGATCTAGTTACAAGAGACCGAGAATCCATCAGTGATATGCACTTTTCGCCATTAATAACAACATTAATCACAGGGAGCGCTTGTTTTAATTTAAATGGGGAAAGAGTGGTACTGACATCTCACCCCCATTTCCGTTTCTCATGAGATGCCTTGTTTTGTTGCAGAGATAGCACATAGCCGATCTTTTTGTCCGCTTTCTATAACTGCAGTGCTGTATACAATCTCTAGCAAGATGATTTGGGCCCCACATCCAAAACAGTTTAAATAACTCTGATTAGTTTTGTGAGGATTCGGCCTATGTGAGGCCTGCTTAGGTCGTACTGCAGAAGCTAAATCTTCATCCCTGGTGTCCACCAATACAGCATTTCTATTCTAGTGGACGATCGAAGGAGTCCTTTGATGTGACTCGGTAGCCAATTGATAAAAGCACTCTTTATTCAACATTTTGCCGGCATTTCAAGTCTGTTAGTAATTTGTCTACAGTCGTTCCTGAATGAACACAGCTTGTGGTAAATTGTTTGAAAGCTACAAACGAATCAATTTTGTAGGCTTTTACAAGAGCATGTTTCATCTCGATATCATCTTGTTGCTCTTTCGATGGCTGTCAATATGTTCCCCAGGCCGCACCTTAAAACCATAGTGACAGAACTCGCTCTATCTTGCTTATCTAGAAACGTTCACATCTCAAGTCCAACCATTCTACTATTGGTACATCTGTCGCCATGCCGTAGAACTCAAGCATAAGCCGAATGTCAAATTGTCTGGACGCCATAGTTCTAATAGGGCTGAAATAGCTTTAACATGCTTTTATTGTATCAAAGAACCGCCGAGTATGAGCCACATTAAATACGCACCTTATTTCTGTCTGAATGGAAAAGAAAAAACGACAACCACCTTGCCGTTTACATTGTTATATTAATTTTAGCCTTGTGCTTTATTTGTATACGTTACAATTCTCATTTCACTAGAGACAAGACTCGTCACTCATCGATTCACTTATTTTAATTTACTTTAATTCATACTTTACTTAATCATACAGTGTTACTTGCAAACAGCATGCCTTTTCGTGTTGCATACCTTAGATTTCTCCCTCGCTTGTAGAGGGTGGTCGGGTCGTCTAGTGGATGAATTCTTTCTTCTCTGCCGTGAATCACGCCGTTCGTTGTCTGCAACAAAAGCCATGACGCACTCCAAAGACAAACTCTGCTTTTAAATTTAATTTTTTTTATTACAAGCGTTGTTATTTCAACTGGGAGTAATTCACCACGTCGAGAGAGAGGGGGAGAGCAAATCCTACTTTATCGTAGTTAGTTAACAATGTTTCTTAACCATTCATAGAGGGGGGGGAGGATTTCTCGCGCTTGTCTTCCCTGAAGGGAAATATTTCCCTTAGTTTTACATTGTGAATCGTACGTCCTCTCAATTCGCCTTCCGAATCAGACTGACAAAAAACTTGCTTTTCACGAGAACGAGTGACGTCACGGATCCTCTCTTTCCCACACAAGGCCTGCGACGTCACAGAGCCTCTCACAGGTGCAGACTGACCCTTGATCTGGGGTCTCGTCATACGGTAACCTTGTCACGTCTGTTAACTCTGACTGTGAGAACAGGCCCTAATCTGCACTCGACTGCACCCGCGTTAACTCGTGCAAGTCAAACAAACGATTCCCAACAGATACGTCCATTCCCATAGGGCCTATTATCCAACATTCGAATGAAAAATCACAGCTGGCTCAACGTCAGCAGTCTTTCCTCTCGTAAATAAATCTCTATGGAATTTAAGAAATGAAGAGAGGCAGAAGTACCAGAACGACAAACTTTGGCAAAATGGCCGACTTTCCAACATCCTCGACAGGTTTCGTTGTGGCAGATCAATTACGACAAGGATGTCTTTTGTTTGTTTGTGATATATAAGCTGCTGCGGATGTTACGTTTTTGGCAAACCACGTCTATAGCCCTCAGAAGGGGCTGCATCACTAAAAACTGTTTAAAAAATATTATTCGGAGCTTTTCGGAGCTTGTTCAAGAGCTCTGGATTGGTCAAAGGTAGTTGTGAGGTCTAGTGTTATATTTTCGAGTAGACCCTTATGGCCCTTTAGTTGCAATCCCTGCTTAGACGCCTTAGATTCAGGAGTGCATCCTCTAGTATCTGACAGCTAGTCACTAGTATATGCCTAGCATTGATGTCATTATTTGGCTTACCATACGAGATCTGGAGTGTACTGATGTCTCGTAGTTAGGACAGTCACAAATTTGCTTATCTACTTAAGGACCGATAATGTTTAGAAGCACCATTTGTCGACTGTATTGTTCTGAAATTTGCAGGAAGTTCTCAAATGTAGCAAACCAGTGCCTCCTATACTTTGCAGCATTATTCGAACTGTAAGAAGTCTCAAATATCTGTAGAATTTTGTCCATTTTAAGAGAGAGCGAAATTACTTTTGTGCTGAATAAATAGGTTTTATTTAGAACAAACGTGGAGTTAGTAAAAAAAAGCAGGTTATTTATAATCTGAAGCAGTCCATTATTACACTGAAGGCAGGAGAGATAGGATTGTTTACCACACGGGTTCCATTCTGTTGTTGGGCAGAGGTTCATTTTACTGAGCAGGAAATAACTGTGTATGAAGGTAGCTCCACTTTGTTAATATAATAGACATTGATGTTACCAGTGACGTTCAGCTTCAAGTACCAATGTTTTGTGGATTGGGTTTGGTGAGTTTTCAATTTTATTCAGAAATGGGTTCCATTCTATTGCTTGGTATTGATTGATTTAACTGAGCAGTGCATGAAGATAACTCAACTTTGTAGAGTGGATATTGGTTTTACAAGTGGAATCACTACTTTTACTTTCAATTATTTTGGCTAGAAATTTCGTTGGAGTCGGTTCATTTTCAACAAATCTGCACTCACTATTATTGTCTGAGGCAATAATATAGTCTCAACAAAGTTGATTTTTCTTTTTCTTTGGGCTACTATTTCGTAATTATCAGATTGCAAGTATACATTTGTATTTGTGTATATATATATATATATATATACATGTACAAATGTATACAGACAATCTGATAATTACGAAATAGTAGCCCAAAGATAAATATCTAAAAGGAGAAATAAAATAAAATGAGGGAATTTTATGGGGAGAGAAACAGGGAATGCTTGGCTGGGTATTTGTTGGTGCTAGACTAGGACATATAGGTCAATGTGAGCATAACGCTAAATTTTGATATTAAAGTGTCTGCATTTTATGGATATAAAAAGAATAAAATCATGAAAAAAAGAACAACATCATTGATATAGAGTTTGAAATATATTACTCGATATATTATTTTAATTCTAATAATAACACCAATACGTACAATCGCATCAGTATCAATAATACTAACATCCTCATTACTTATGAAAATGGTAATAATAATAATAATTATAGAAAAATAATGTTAGAATAAATTTAGAGATACCAGTAATAATAATAAGGATTACATGGATTAAGGATTTTACAGTACTCTTTGCTTGAACTTTGATATGTAATGAAGTTTGATTAATTTCTCATTTTATTCTTTCCTTCAATCCATTATTATTATTGTTCTATCCAATATATTGAGTTTTGTTTTTATCCTGATAGTTCACGAATTAAAGATATTAGATATTGTTTATATCTTTGAAGTATCATTTAAATCTCTCTCTCTCTCTCTCTCTCTCTCTCTATATATATATATATATATATATATATATATATATATATATATATATATATATATTATAGAACAATTACTAGATCATATTAAGATGGGCAATGGTACAGAAAATGTTATTTTCTTAATTGTTGTTAAATTCCTAATGTTTCATTTGTTGTATTTTCAGGTGACTTTCTAACTGAACTGTTTATGTGATGATGACGACGATAATAAATGAAACGACTCCTTATGTATTTGACTGCTATAATAGTATTTAAATGCAATCTTCTTCAGATATTTCTGTTTGATGAATGGACCATCATTTTCTAACAAAAGAAGCCGAAAAATTCAATGACTGAAAGATTATTAATGCAGCAATAAAAAAACAAGATTTAAATCAGAGACTGAAAAGATAATTCAAACAAATCTATATAGAAATTGACATAATGAAGTTTAAAATACTGAGGAAGATTCGTACCTGTTGAATGCAAGAATTTTGTTTCATTTCACACGAAACTTGTGTTTACATTAATGTAAAATTTCATGTGATAGCCAAATCAAAAACAAAAAAGAATTCATATGAATGTGTTGTGTATACATCTACCTTTTCATTGAATATTTTTATGAATTTAGGCATCATTAATCTCTTAAAGGCAGACAATGAAATCAGATAAATCCAAACTAAAGAAGAAACGTACTATTATTTTCAAGTAACCTTAAAATTTGACAAGAAATCCAAACTCACACTTCAAATAAACATTTGTGAAGATTATCTTAAATATAAGTAAACTTAGTCAGAAAACATGAATACACCTACTGGGGATAATTTATATTCTTGTAAAATATGTGCCTTTTCTAGTTCAAGAAACTCAAACCTTTTGATACATATGCGAACACACACGGGAGAAAGACCATATTCTTGTACAGTATGTAGCTCTTCTTTCAAGCGGAAAACACATTTGACTGAGCATATCCGAACACACACTGGAGAGAAGCCATATTCTTGTACAGTGTGTGAGTCTTCGTTTAATCAGAAAAAAGCATTAGTTGAACATATACGAATACACACTGGGGAAAAGCCACATTCATGTACATTTTGTTCTTCTACTTTTACTCATAGAACTGGGTTAGTTATACATATGCGAACACACACTGGAGAAAAGCCACATTCCTGTACAGTGTGTGGATCTTCTTTTATTCGAAAATCAGCATTAGATGTACATATGCGAACACACACTGGTGAAAAACCATATTCATGTATGCTGTGTAGATCTTCCTTTACACTGAAAGCACGTTTGGTGGGACATATGCGAAAACATACTGGAGAAACCCCATATTCTTGTACACTGTGTGGCTCACCCTTTACACTGAAAGAACGTTTGGTGGGACATATGCGAACACACACTGGAGAAAAGCCATATTCTTGCAAAGTGTGTGACTCTTCCTTTGGTGACGAAGCAAATTTAGTTGCACATGTGCGAACACACACTGGAGAGAAGCCATATAATTGTGAAGTGTGTGATTCTTCTTTTGCACAAAAAGCAACATTAGTGGTACATATGCGAAAACACACTGGAGAAAAACCATATTCTTGTACAGTGTGTGAATCTTCTTTTACTCAGAAAACAGGCTTAATTATACATATGCGAATACACACTGGAGAAAGGCCATATTCTTGTACAGAGTGTGAATCTTCTTTTGCTCAGAAATCAGCATTAAATGTGCATATGCAAATACACTCAGGAGAAAAGCCACATTTATGTACAGAATGTGGATCTTCTTTTATTCGGAAAGGAGCATTAGTTGTACATATGCGAAAACACACTGGGGAAAAGCCATATTCTTGTACTGTGTGTGAATCTTCCTTTACACTGAAAACACGTTTGGTAGGACATATGCGAAGACACACTGGAGAAAAACCATATTCTTGTGAAATGTGTGACACTGCTTTTAGTGACAAACGAAATTTAGTTGCACATGTGCGAACACACACTGGAGAGAAGCCATATCATTGTGACGTATGTGGTCGTTCCTTTTGTCAGAAATCGGCGTTAGTTGTACATATGAGAAAACACACTGGAGAAAAGCCATATTCTTGTATGGAGTGTGGGTCTTCTTTCACTCACAAGTCAGCATTAGTTGTACATATGCGAAAACACACTGGGGAAAAGCCATATTCTTGTACAGAGTGTGGATCTTCTTTTATTCAGACATCAGAATTGGTTGTACATATGCGAAAACACACTGGAGAAAAGCCATATCATTGTACAGAATGTGGATCTTCTTTTTCTCAACAAGCAGCATTACGTGTACATATGCGAAAACACACTGGAGAAAGGCCATATTCCTGTACAGTTTGTGGGTTTTCTTTTAGTCAGAAAGCACATTTGTTGAGACATGCAAACACACACTGAAGAAAAACGAAATACCAAGGTCTTATGTACGACATGAAAAAATGGAATCTCAAATAGATCTCCATCATTCCAGTAAATATAGAAGCAATTTCAAAAACTACCTGGCGAATATACTCGGTGAACGAAGTGCAAGAGAGATACAAACAATTACACTGAGCAGGACGGTTAGAATCTTAAAAAGATCTCTTGGCTGGAGTGTCTGCAATAGCGGGTGCATGTCTGACATCTGGTAAGATGCCCTATCCTCAGCAAAAAATATAAGAAAATTGAAAAAATGAAAAGCCATATTCTTGTACAAAAATCAATTTTATCATAAACATTCAAAAAAATTATTTTCTTAGAAATGTGTTGATAAGCTTTGTCAGAATATATTGTAACACACATATACTGTCTTCTACATATTCATGTGATGTGTGTACTCCTCTTAACAAGTGAATCGCTTTTAGTTATGCATATGCACATATTCACAGGAAAATTTGTATTTTTCTAAAGTATATAAGTCTCTTGTATCTTGAATCATATGCAGATAAACATTAAGCTAATTTTTTACTGTTTCATTATATAATCTTTTCTTACTCTTTAAAAATATCAATATTTGTAATTAATATCGAAGTCCACTAGAAATTACGTTAAAAAATGTTGCTAAAAGGCATCGTAAAATGCAACGTTTGGCCTAGTATATAGTGTGAAACGTTCACAATTCTAATTTTTACTCAAAAAGCATTTAAATATTATTAAAAAATGAAACGAAAAATATCGCTAATAGTTTTTTCTCAACAAGTAATTTTTATTCATTAAAATAATTTTTAAATCATTTAAGTCCATTTATTTTGAAAACAATTTTAATCTTGAAATATCTCGGAAAAATCTATTGGTGGGATTTGAAAGCAAAAAAGTTCCTCTACTAATTAAGAGTTTTAATAAATAGTGTGTTAAATTCTTCCATGATATATTCTTATGAAGCAAAGAAATGTTTCGTTTTATCAAACAATACTTTTTAAAATTATATAAAACTATGGATGACTTGACTGCCTTCTTTATACTCTGGGAATTTGAGGTAAAATCTGATAACTCAAGCTCTGTAACATTCAGAAAGTTCTTCAAATGTTAATTTTTTAACATTTTCTTAAGCAGATTTCACTTTGCAAAGTGTGTAACAGACTAAACCGATGCATAGTTTGACAATTTATCATTTGTTTTTTAAACTTATTTCTTGACTGGCTCCCCACTTATGATAGATATAAAAATTAATTCATCCGTTTCACGAAAAAATTTAATCCAACTTGTTATTATGAATTTGCATTTAATGAATGATGAAATTAGAACAGAATGTTAAATGACTCGATAAAACTAATTCAATCTTTTTATATAAATAAATGTTTACTTTCCAAATGGCTAACATTGTCTTATAGTTTCTTTATTTCTCTTACATTTTATCCTTTTCATCATGTTCAAGTCTGTCTTTTCAACTACACAAGTTGTGAGGCAACAATGAAATCATTTTCTGACACAACACTTATATTCTTGTGACTCTAATCCATATAGTCATTGTGATTACTGTGAATAGCTGTACAGCCCTTTTAATAATTTAAGAAAAAGGTACACATGTATTCATTTCGTTATGTAAACACTACTTAATATAAACGTTGGGATAGGCAGATATTGCTAATATATGGTCCTTTCAAAATACAACAGAGATGATGGTGTTGTATATCATTGCATACAAGGAACATTATATGCAGCCACTTGAATTGATAAAACATAAAGTCCTATAACTATCAATGCAAAAATGCCCATAAGTCTCTGTCTCTTCAGAAAAAAGTGTTTTAAGTTAGCTTGAATTTGTTTCTATGTCTAAACTTGAGGTGAAATTTGATAACTCAAGAATAGTGACATTAACATAAGGAATGCTAAAATGCTGTTAAACGACCGATGGAAATATAAGAAACCATTATATCTGAAATATTAAACCAAGTATCACAGCAGTGTATAAAGAACTGATATAATAGAAAATAAAGTCGAAAGTCACTATTACAGATATAAAGGTTGAAACTCTTTATTTCAACACTTATACGTTTGTGGCTTATATAATATGAGTTCTTTATTTACAATGTATCAAAGATTTAGTGAAAGCAGAAATAAACTGGAAAATTTTAAATACTATTTTTAAATGCTCGTTTTCCTTTATCTCGCACAGCAAATGACAGGCCGTATCTTTCTTTATATATATATATATATATATATATATATATATATATATATATGGGTACGTGTGTGTATCTGTAGGCACCTACATATATATGTATGTGTGTGTGTGTATCTGTAAGCTGTCATTCACTAGTAGAAAGAAAGTAGGAGTACTTTTACCCAAATATAAATCTTCAAGAAAAGAATCATCAGTAGCTTTACACTCAAATTGTTGTTACCACGTTTCCTGGAAATATGTTTCCATTAGTTCCAAAAATTAATCTGGAAGTTTCACACGTGTTTTATATTCTTCCTTCGCTTGATTTAAATCCCACACTTCATTTTCTTTCACTACATTCTACAATTAATTTATTCCTGGGTTATTCACAAAACCTACTTAGTAATTTGTCAAAATCGATTTTATTTCAAATTGTGGGAAATAATTTCATATATACTCGTTAAAAAATGTCACATTAGTAACAAATATGAACACTAACACTCTTAGCTTAAGGTTCAAAGCCACATCTGGCTCTGAGAACGACATGGACCCAACTAAACCCACTTGCACTTTCTGCTGGAATATATATAGAAATGGCTCTCATTTGTTGTAGAGCACACAGTCACCATGTTGAAAAGGCTGATATGCTTTGTTACTGAACATAAAAACTTATTAAGCAGGGTCGCACCATCTGAGATGAAGCAAAATATAGAACAAATTACTTTTACAAAACGAAAGAAAATTTTATTTTCGATCGACCTGCATAGTTTTTCTGTATTGAAACTTTTTCTAAGTGTTGTTTATTTCTTAATTTATATCAGAGCATCGTAGGCTGGCAACAAAATTGCTGACAAGGTTAGGCCAAACGTTCGATATAATGTAACTTATTTTGAAATCCATAAAAACTCCAAAACACTTGCAGCAAGTCAAAAACATACAAATCGGTCGAGAATTAGATTTTATTCATTTAGTGACACTGATTCGTAATAGTATTTTTAATTCTCGTTTGGTATCTATGCGACATAGAAGCTGAATGCTTACATCTGACGATGTTTTCGTTCAGGCAAATATAGATGCAACATTATATTGAAAAAAAACTTTCAGAAGAATAAAACAATTCAGGAAGGAACAAAAGTAAATTTTATTGCGTTTAGTTACAGTTATTTGTTTTCGATTTCTCGGCTGTTAACTTTAGTACATTATCTTTTCTATATTAATAAATAAATGTTCTGCTTAGCTCGTTAATGTCCTCTCTAAACTCCACAATAAATGCCTTGTCGAATCTTGCTTACCCGATAGCTAAAAAATTAACTGTTTCGTACAAGTGCTCAAGTATCCTATTGAAAGGATTGACAAGCAAATTCATCGCTCAATTAGTCTCTTCCAGCTCTTTGCTAAAATCTTTTAATCGTTTATCAATCTAGTGATAGTCCACAACGTCGTAAATGCTAAACTTTTTTCTGACAGTATGCATTTATGACAGACTGTTCTTCTGCGATAATCCTAAAGATCATCTTTGAACGTATATACCATTCACTGGAAAAGGCAGGTTTAGCTAGGGGGTAGCACTTGATATATCCAAAGGCCTTGAAAAAGTCTGGCAGGAAGGTCTTATTAAAATTAAATCATACGGTATTACTGGGCCAATATTTAATATTATATGATCATTCTAAACTGAAAGAAAAACCCTTAATGTCCTCGATGGCCGTACATTCAAACACCATGACACTAATCCGGGTGTGCCACAGAGGTCGATTCTTATACCTATATTATTCCTGATATTGAAAAACAACCTCGCTTATGATATTGTGTCCGAGATGAGTATATTTGGTGGTGACACCACGATCTATTCTAGGCAAAATAAACGCATACATATCGCATGCAATGTTTGAATCCTTCGTAAATGAGATTCAGTCTGTAGTGGAATAGGGATGTAAATGGATGGTAACATTTAATGCTACGAAGACATATTATAAGAAACATTTTCGACCACTGATTACCATGGCACCCTACTTGAGAGTTCATTATTCACACTTCTCAGCTTTACACAAATTAGAGCAAATACATTGAAGACATTGCCAAAGCTTCTGACAAAGAAGGTGGATCCCTCTACCGTGCCAGGAAACTTCTCACACCTGCCAGTATCCTATATCTCTACAAAGCCACCATCTACCAATGCATGGAGTATTAGTGCCACGTTTGGGCTGGTGCATCTGCCACTAGTCTTTCCCGATTAGACAGGGTTCAAAAAGAGTTTCTAATTTAATAGTTTCTGCACTGTCAACCACTTCAACCTCTATCCAATCGCCGCAATGTTGCATCCCAGTGCTTGTTTTACAAGTACCTCAATAGAATGTGCTTCGATAAATTCGCGACATTAGTGCCCTTTCAGCGTAAACATCATCAACCAACCAGACAAGCAGCAAAATCACACCCTTCACTGTAGAGATCTCAAAATGCCAGAAAGCCTTCTACACAAATAGTTTCTTTCTCGAACTGCTAGCCTGTCATTCCCTCCTTGTTCTCTGCTTCATTGACTGTACTAATATGCAAAAATGTACATGTAATGTGAACAGACATCTCGCTGCCCAACACTATACTAAGGATGTCCCTGTAGGGTAGGTCCCTAATTCACAGTAGCCTCTTACGTCTCAGTAGCAATGTGCCTTGTTTTGGGTGAATAAAAGTTTTGAAACAAGTTTTTTTAATGTGTGTGTGCCCCAAGCATCGATCCATAGACATTTATTTTTCATGATATTCATAAACAACGTTCCTGATGAAATTGGGTCCGAGATAGTTATATTTGCTCATGACATCACGCTCTATTCTAGACATGTGGGAAGAACGAACGCACACATATCCAACACACTGTTGGAATCCTTAGAAACACATCTAGTATGTAATGGGATAGAGGCATAAATGGATGGTAACATTTAATTCTACTAAGAGAAAGCTGTGTTCCTTTAATAATCATAAGAAACCTTTTCAACAACCGATTACTATGGCTAATAGCACTCTACTTGAGAGTCGACCCTCATAACCCCTCAGTCTAATATACACATGCAACATGAATTCGAACAAATACATAGACGTTGCCAAGGCTGCAAAGCAGGTTGGCTACCCCTGCCGTACTAGTAAACTTATCACACGTGCCAGTATCCTATATCTCTACAAAGCCACCATTTAGCATGGAGTATTGTTTACACATCGAGGATAGTGCACTAACTACGAGACTCTTCCTCTTAGACAGGGTCCAAAAAAAGATATTTATATGTATTGTAAACATGTTAAGACCAACTCCTATATCTTATTAGTAAGTGACGACAACCGTCGCACCAAGGGAAAATCAAAACCTTTTTTTATAAAAACAACGAAACGGTTTATTAAATTACCTACACCGTTTGGTATAGGTGGAAGAAAATTCGGCGGTTTCCATGCGAGAAAAAGAGATGTAGAAAGTTCTTTTTTCTGCCGAAAGTCTGTCAGAAGTTATCCTGAAAGGAATATAGTCGATGCTTGAGCATCCAGTGGACAGGAAGCTGAAGTAGTTCTTCAATGCACGCTGCAAGCTGATTGGTCAGTGTGTGACCAAATTGCATAACAGGGATATTGTTCCAAGAGAGAAACAAGTCATTATTCATGACTGCTACAAACAGATCTCTCGCTGCTCAACTCCCTACTTAGGATGCCATTGTAGGTATTGTCTCTGAGTCACAGTAACCCAGTTACGTCCCAGTAGCAATGTACCTTGTTTGGGGTAAATACGTTTTTTTAAGTATAAAAAAAATGCGGGTGTGCCTAAAAGGTCGATCATTGGACCTTTATTATTCCTGATATTAGTAAACGACATCCCTGATGAAATTGTATCCGAGATGGGTATATTTGCTGATGCCAGAATGCTTTATTTTAGGCATATGGTCAGAACGAACGTACATATATTCGACACAATGTTTGAATCCTTAGAAAAGTAGTTTGTGGTGAAATGAAGACATAAATGGATAGTAATATTTAATGCTACTAGGAGAAAGATTTGTCCCTTTAATAATTATAAGAAACCTTTTCAACCACAAAATGCCATGGCTAATAGAACCCTAACCGATGGTTCATCATTCAAACCTCTCGGTCTTACATTCACAGGGAACATGAATTGGAACAAACACATAGAAGACATTGCCAAGGCTGCAAGGAAGGTTGACTCCCTCTACCGTGCTCGAAAACTTATCACACCTGCGAGTATACTATATCTTTACAAATACAACATTTAGCCCGTGCATTGTTGTCATATTTGGGATGGTGCACTCTTCTTCTTAGTCGGTGTCCTTAAAGATCCTTTAATCTAATAGGTCCCACACTAAATAAAGCTTCAGCTCCTTCCGATATTTGCAATGTTGAACACCTGTACTTTTTTGTTTATTAATACTTATTCAGCAGTGGGTGGTTGTATGCGTTGAAGATGATAGGAGTGTAAGCCTTTGCGTATGTGTGTGTGTTTAGTAGTCTATCGACGCGTTGGACCCCCTAGCCTCTCGCCGAAAGGCGAGGGATAGATAAAAGAGAAAGATTTTGTTGTGCAATCTGCTTTTATATTGTTTCACAGTGGTTTGGCGGACGTAGTACAGAGCACGTCACGTGATCAACATTTGCGGCTTTTCTGCGCCTTTTTGTTCGACTGTCTCTGGGAGCTGATATTTATGGCCCCAGTTTGAGCTTTTGTTGTTGAAGTGAAATCGGGTTGGTTTCTGTTTTTGTTATTACGCTGTTTGTTGATAAAATAGAGGATGTCACTCCGATAAGTTCTTTATTTCAAAATACTTGGCACTATACAGAACCATCCGATTTCACGAGTCCGACATATTATCTTTCAAATCCCTTGTAAATAGCGATACAAAATATATATATAAAAACTAAATTTGTTTTTTCACCTCTTTTGAATAACCGTAATTTATTAGTTGTGATGAACGTAATATATTTTACTATTTCTGATAAAAATACAATATTTTATTACTTGTTATGAATGGACAATATTTTATAATTTCTTATTAATATTAAATATTTTTTATTTATCATAAACATACAATATTTTATAATTTCTTATAAATATTAAATATTTTCTATTTATCATAAACATATAATATTTTATAATTTCTTATGAATATAAAATATTTTATTATTTCCAATAAACATGCATTATTTTATTTTAATTATAAAAAATTATAAAAATACAATATTTAATAATTATTATAAATATTAAATTTTATCATTTATTATGGACATACACTATTTATGGTGTACAGTCTTCTTTCCAGCTACCAAGTAAGTACATAACAAAGTTTGCTACGTATATCGAATATGAACCAGTTTTTTTGCGAACTTTGCGTCACCAGAGTTCGGGCATGTTACGTAAACACCCGAGAGATGACGAGGCGAATGTTTTTTTTTTCAGTAATAGTTTGAAATAATTAGGGGGGGGGGGGCTTTTTAAAGTTTTTATTGTGCTGAGTGCAGACGGCAACAGACAAGCAGAAGAGGAGGGGTTCGGCAAGGAAGTAGGAAGAAGCTGGTCAGCTGGGTAGGATTCTGCTATCTGCGGTAATATGGAGACGAATGGGTTGCTTGAAAACTTTTGTCCCCACTTGAATTCGCGCAGATAGCTGTTTACGAATTCCCTGCTGGTGTCACATTCTTTTTTTAGCTTCCTTCTACATTCTTTCGACGGGGGTGGTAGTCGATCTCGTTAATGAGTCCACGTTCCCGGCCAGGCGGTTATGTAAGGCGATGATGATTGGGATGTTAGGGGTTATCCTTTCATCTTCTCGTAAAGAAACGGAACAACGAAAAGTATTTCTGTAACTATAACAAAAAGGTGTTTTATTTACTCAAAGTTACCTATACCGTTTGGTATAGGTAGAAGAGAGTGGAACGGTGTCCGTCTGAGGAAAAGGAAGAATATAAGAGTTCTTAGGGCTGCCCGTGGATTTCTTCATGTGAAGATGATAGTAGTCGTCGAGTGAGGCGACTGCGGCAGGAGAGAGAGTGTTTCCTCGTTCCTCGCTGGTGCTCTCTGCGATGTGTCCAAGCTGGTGCCAGGAGGTCGTCTGATCTTTTTCCCCGAACCCTAAGGGGACATAAGTAGTCCCTTAGGGAACTAACGATATCACTGCGCCCTGTGATTTGATTGGACAAGCCAGCTCACAGGGACAGTGATTACGCATTCAAAAGTAGTCCCTATTGGTGACTGCTACATAACCCCCTGCTTAGGCTGAAAGCCGACAGGAAATAAAAGGAAGTGTAGCAGTGGGAAATAACAAAAATACAAAATTTGTCAATTAACAAATGTTTAAAACGTTTTTTTGTTGTTTTTTTGGCTTTGCAGGGAAAAGTCTTTTCTGCAAGAAGTATTTTCAGGAAATGTTTGTATATTAATGAAAAAAAATATTTTTTTTATTTAAGAGTTTGTCTTCTCTTTGAAAAAAGTAATTTTGGAGAAGTGTGGATCCTTAATGTGAGAAGTATGTTTTGAAAAATAGAGTACAAGGCTCATTCTATATATAAACAGTTTTAGACACTTTTTTGGGCCAATGTACTCGTCGACCACTACGTGTGGTGGTGACATAATTTTCTTTAGGGGTTTCTAAAAGTAAATGTGTATTTGTAGTTGTCTGATGCACAGTAGGGGGAATATAGGGCTCAGGTGTTTCTGCGTTAAGAAAAGCTCTTTTCACCCTGTCGATGGATACAGTGTCTTTTTTGCCACCAATGTCAAGGGTGAAAAGTTTGTCAGTGTGTGAAATCACACGATAAGGACCAGAATAAGGAGGAGTAAGAGGGGCTTTCACAGAGTCTTTTTGCACAAAAACATGAGTCCACGAGGAAATGTCTTTAGAGACCGAAGATTTAATGGTCTGTTGCCTAGGGTGCATAGGTGGGAGCTCATTAAAGTAAGCTTGCTGTCTGTTTATATACAGAGCTATATCTGTTGCCGTTAAATCTATCGGGGTCAGCATCTGACCCAGCAATGATAGAGGTAGTCCATAGACAAGTTCGGCTGAAGAGTATCCGAGGTCCTCTTTGATCATGGCGCGACAGCCAAGAAGGACAACAGGCATGTACTCGCTCCATCGCTGCTGGTCAGGATAAGCACGCAATGCGGCTTTCAATTGGCGATGGAAGCGTTCTATAATCCCATTGGAAGCTGGATGATAGCTGGTTGTACGGTTACATTTAATCCCAAAAATCCTGGAAAGTTCCTGGAATAGGTGGGATTCAAACTGTCCACCACGGTCAGTGGTAATAGTTGAGGGGACTCCATAGTGCGATATCCAGCCCGATATAAGGGCTCGCGCTACAGATTCAGCTGAAATGTCACTTAGATGGATGGCTTCAGGCCACCGTGTAACACGATCTATGCAGGTCAGGAGATAAGTAAATCCCTGACTGACAGGCCATGGTCTAACCAGATCAATATGAACATGGCTGAACCGAGCGTCTGGAGTGATGAAGTTTCCAAGGAGTACACGGATATGCTTGTGCACCTTTGACTTTTTAAGGATATGCAGGAACGTGTCCAGGCAGTGATATCATGCCTCATATTTAGCCAGAAAAATCTAGCTGACATCAGCTTCACTGTGGCTTTGAGTCTGGGGTGTGCCAAGTTGTGAAGGGTATCACAAACAACCCTACGATGAGTCAGTGGAACAAAAGGGTGAGGTGAATCTGTTGAAGTGTCACAGAGTATCTGCGTGTCCGAAGTGGGTACAGGCAGGTATTTGAATTTGCAAGTTGCAAACTCCGGTGACGACAGATCCAGAGTATCCAGACATGGCTGGTCTAAAGCCATCTGTTGTAGATCGATATCCGAAGGTGAAGACAGAGAATTTATAGGAAGGCGGGACAAGGCGTCTGCCGTCGCATTCTGTTCACCAGATATATGTCGGATATCGTTAGTAAATTGCGAAACAAAATCCAAGTGGCGAGTTTCGGCGAGGAGAATATTTGTCCGGTTTAGCATGCAGTGCGTATGTAAGTGGACGGTGATCTGTGTAGATCACGAATTGACGGCCCTCGAGTGAATGCTGAAAGTGTTTTACTGCGAGGTTCATTGCCAGTAGTTCACGGCCAAAGTGCTGTAACGTTGTTCTGCCGGTTTCAGTTGTCTCGAAAAGTATTCGAGAGGTTTCAGTTGGCCTTGATGCTGCTGTTGCAACACTGCACCTACAGCTGTGCCCGATGCGTCAACGACCAGTGAAAACTTCATAACCCCGTTTTTCCTACGGTTAAACAGAGACTCTTCTATCTCCACCGTATGCCCTGGGCATCCGATCTGACGAGGATATAGAAAAAACAACAATTATGTAAGATTGAAATTTGGGGATCATTTTGCATATAATTTTAACATAAAATGATCTCCCATTTCCGGGCCATTCTAACTTTTTTGCCACTAACACTAAGTCCGATCGGCAAACCGTAAAACCACACGTAATCGCTTTAAAAAGTAAAAACCACCCACCCCGCCCGAAAAACAATGCATAGAATTTATATCCCATTGCAAAAGAAAAATAATTACTGCCCTAAAAAGTGATAATGGTCCAGAAATGGTGGATCATTTTATGTTAGAATTATATGCAAAATGATCCCCCAATTTCAATCTTACATAATTGTTGTTTTTTCTTCCTGCGAAAGATGGGTAATACTATACATAATTAAAAAAAATATATATATTTTTTTTTTTACCACGCGGATTTTGGATTAGTAGTAAAAAGGATGCGTCATTTTTTTATGATGCAATCTTTACAAGAATGCAGTATTTACAAAGTACCGGAAAAATGTTAAAAAATTAAATGTAAAAAATTTTGTCAAGAAAAGAAAATTACAGACAAAAACTTATTGATAATTGTAAAAATAATAAATATCAAATTTTTTTTTTTTAATTTTAATAATTAATTTTTACGTTGGTGGGCTTTTGTCCAGGTTTGACTTAATGGGTTTTTGTCCTACCACCATAGAAACAAATGGTCTGCGTTTTACTTTTTGTTTTTTATATAATTTAACCAAAAATTAAAAAAAAAAGCATTGCCTTTGATCAATTTCTTCTGGCTTTAATCAATTTCAATATTGGCTAGAATATTTGTAATCTGGTCGCTGACACCTGATTGGTTAATCGCTCGCCACATCTCGGGTGTTTACGTAACATACTCGAACGCTGCCGACGCGAAGTTCACAGAAACTGGGTCATATTCGATATCAGTACCAAAAGTTTATACATTTCGGTACTTCTATCGACCCTGACTCAATTTTCGTGAATTTCCCGTCGGCAAAGTTCGGGCGTGCTACGTAAACGCCCGAGAGATTACGAGCCGAATGGTGGTAGCTGCGTCGTATTTTTTTCAGTTTTAGTTTCAAGAAAAAGGGCAAAAAAACATAGCGAAATTAATGTTACTAAAAAAATATATATTTTTATTTTTGTAACAAAACAATGCTAAACAACTGGTAATAAAAAAACCTATATCTTTTCCTTCTATAAAGCGGCACATCTAATAGCATTTCAGACATTTTTTTTCTTTTTGCAAACAGCTTCTTTTTCTGACAGAAAGAAATGACTCCTTCGCGCGATTCAAATCTGCTACACATTCATTTGTTTTCTTTTGTTTTTGTTTTCTGTTTTTTGCATTTAACAAGAAATAAACATACACGGCCTTTGATCAATGGTTTCTGGTTTTAATTTAAAAAAAAAGAGAAAATTGTCGTCTGGTTACTGACAGCTGATTGGCTAATCGCTCGGCATCTCTTTGCCACTATTCGGCTCGTCATCGTTTACGTAGCATGCCCGAACGTTGCCGACGCGAAGTTTGGGCAGGATCAATAGAATGTGAAACTACAGAAGCACCTAGTATAGTAAAGCTGCAGGAATCAACGTTTTTTTCCCCCGAAATCTGTAACGGGGCTTTTTCAGACAAGGAACGTAATAATGGTTTACACCGGTTCATGATGACCTTCACATTTCATCAGTTACGATTTTTCCTTTAAACAATTCCACGTTTAAATGGTGTTTTTCCTTATTTTAATTTTCTTAAAAGAGATAAATTGTGTCGATTTAAGACACAGAAATCCCAACAAGCTATATACAACAAAAAAATCAACCCGTTTTTTTTGCTTTCTTTTTCACTTTTTTCCACATTCAATTTCCTCCAATGAAAGGTAAGTATTTCCCCTCTTTTTTCTTCTTATTTTTTCGTTTCAACATTTAATTACTTTTTTATATTTTTAAAATACAAATGAACACAATTTACTTTTTATTTCGATCCAACACAACATCTTGATTCCGTCATTCTGTCTGACTTGATTATTAAAAGTATTGATACAGGTACAGCTTTTGAACCCGACAAAAAACAAAGGGTTCTTCGCTGGCGACATAAATATAATTCGATGAAAAATTGTGTATAGGCGATAAAAATAGTTTTATGTTGTCGTTTATTTTTAATATAAGAACCATTTTGAATTAAAATCTATTTAGAATTACTAGGGACCCCCAAAGCGTACGACAAAACCGATGACGTCAACATTATGCGCGTACTTTACATAAGATGCTTAAATGCGTTTTTAATTCTTTGTTTTAAATCTCCCAAGAATAAACTTAAATATATATATATATATATATATATATATATATATATATATATATATATATATATATATATATATATAGGATGTCATTTTAAAGTAAAATAGTTTATTTAAACATTAAATTATCGAACTGGGAAAGAAACTCGTTCTGTATCTTGAGATTTAAGTACGATAGGGACCTCCAAGCGCAGCCATAGAATCGTTGACGTCACCGGTTTTTGCGTTCTTTTAGAAATTCATACATTAGCGTTCCATTTATAGTTTTTTTAAATCTCCCTAAAATAAAGTTATACTTATAGGAAGTTGTTTTAAAGTAAAATAGTTTATTTAAAGATTAAATTATCTAATTTGGAAATAAACCCTTCTTTATATTCCGATACAAGTACGAAATGTTCTTTTTCTTCGGCTGGATGTATTGTTTACACAATAAATTAGCATCATTGCGAGATGTTACGTACCTATGGATGTACAAAAGTGATAGAATTACTTTCATTATGTTGTAGACAAAATTAACGGTTTTTTTTTCAACCCTCTTTTTATTTTCCTTGAGTTGCACGTTTTTTAGACAGATTATTGGTTTTTTTTACTAAAAAAAGGAATTGCCTAAATAACTTACCTGCTTAAACTAGTATTTACTTGTGTTTCAGGAAAGAATGGATAATTTTAGGATTTTGATATTTACAAATACTATATTTATTAATATATATATAAATTTATTATTTAAATATATATATATATATATATATATATATATATATATATATATAAGGAAATTGACAACATCTTGGAGACACGCATGAGAATGTATTTAAGTGAAATATTTTGAGAATCAACAATCGTGCAATTTAAATGAAAAATTCATTTATTTAATTTTTTTTGCAAGCTTTCGTTGTAGAACAACTTTGTCAGGCGAGACTGTCTTATAGTCTTTTTTCTTTTCTTCCTCCTCATTTTGATGGTATTAACTCGAGGGGTGGAATCAGGATATGAGCAGAAAGATACGTCAAGTTCTAAAAGACGTTAGGATAAGTGTAGTCCTGACTATGTTATGCACAGATTGGCACTTTTTAAGTAAGGAAATTGACAGCATCTTTGAGGCACGCATGAGAATGTATTAAAGTGAAATATTTTGAAAATCAACAATCGTGCAATTTAAATGAAAAATTCATTTATTTAATTTTTTTTGAAAGCTTTTTTTTGAACAACTTTGTCAGGCGAGACTGTCTTATAGTTTTTTCTTCTTAGTCGGCGAAACAGGGGACAGGGAGGGAGTTACAAAGAGTTATAATTCGTGTTTTTTTATATAACAATAATAACAATTTTTTGGTTCTTCTCAGAAGAATATTTATTCAATAAAACAGTAGTTAGCATTTTTGTTTTCCAAAATATAAATTTAATATTACTTTTACAAATGTCAGTTTTTTCTCAACTACTAATAAATAATTGTTATCAAATTATTAATATTCTATTTCTTTCAAACTTGACTTGGCAAAATTGTCATATTTTCCATTGACATTCTGAAGTATTTATAAAGGAACATAATAGAGATTTAAACATATCTCATTCATATAATTAGAAGTATTTAATGCTAGACTACAATATAATATTCAACGCAGTAAGTCAAAACAAAACTTAACTATAGTAATAGATTCCCGAAAATTCTTAATAGATAAAAAATTAGATTGGAACAAGAAAAAAGGTATAATAAATAATATAAATATATAATAATAAATAATAAATATATACATAATATATAGTACTTTTATCGACGTGTCGTACAAAGATTTTTATATTTTTAGAATGTAAACACAAGACCACACGTGCGTGCAGGTGTTTGCAAAAAATTACCTTTAACAATTCACTCGTTAATCCATAATGTAATGGACTTCCATAGTTTCGTATCTCCAGAGAAATGACGAAAAATGCTAACTTACTACTAACTTTTCTTTTCTTAGTATGCTTTTCCAAAGTAAATATTATTAAGTTGATATCAATGTTGGTCTTTCACGATTAATAACATTATGACTATATTATATTAAAATATTTTGAAAAGTTGGGAAGGCGTATTTTCAAAATAGCTGTTTAAACTTCTACTTTGGCTTAATAATGAATTCGTTTAAATGGATTAAAATCTCTGAAAAATTATTTATTTTGTAGAACGAAATTTTTAATTTGCAATGTAATAGATCACAGTATATTTTATTGAGAAAAGGCAGTAAAACATTTCATAACAATAATGCATTTATTTCCACTTTTTAGTTGTGAATTTACAGACCAGTTTACCAAATTACACAACCATAAAATATAATAAAGTAAATCGGATGTTTTTTTAAGACTATTTTGCTTTATATAACATTAAAATATCAACCGATCTGGATATATTTCGTTCAGATTTCATAAAATATTTTGCGAAAAAAGCATATTAAAGATAAATAAGTCTAATAATGCATAAGTATCGAAAATTTCGTGAAAATCTGACAATTACTTGATTTTGCTAGATTTATTAAACACAGGGGTGTTAGCGCATAATAATTAGTGACTACATTAAGGCATAAATTAAGGACACACGTTTTTAGTTTCTCATTTACATTATTTTATGTTTCTCAATTTGAATGGTAAAAAAGTTATGATAATAATGTAAACATATATTAAAGTTCCATCGTGTTACATAGGGATGTTAAATTCTATGGTAAGCTTTGGATGTCTCTAAGGATTACACATGTAATACGAAGGAAAACGCGTTTGAACGGTGTCAATATGCTGGAATAATCAAGATTTTAACAAAATTGTTTTTTGTCTTGCTAAAGACAAAATAAATATTAAGACATCTTTTTTCCCTACATAATACAAAATTGATTTTAACTACAAAACGTTTTTAATGTCGGGTTATTTCATGTGAAATCATCCAGGGCTTGAACCCCATATCCTCAGATTTTGTTGTAACCTGCACCACAGATGGATATCACAAAAACTAAGAAATCCTGAAAATTTGAGTATGTAACTCCAAGTGGTTTCTGATTTAAAGCATTTTCCGTTTCGCGTAAATCACACGAGATGTTGCCCGGGTCACATTTTAATAATTACAATTTCATTAATATTTTCAGTTTTTAACATGATATGACCCTGAAAATTCCCACAGGTAAGTTTTTCAAGTTGAGGAATCCGAAAATGGCATCAGGTTTCAAAAAAATGTAATTATTAAATGCTCTAAATTAAATAAATTTCTAAGTTTTTATGATGTCTATCTGTGGTGCAAGATACAACAAAATCTGAGAATATTGGTTTCTAAATCCTAAATTTCTGAATGATTTGACAAGGAATTACCCTGTCATTTTCATTATATTTATATATATATATATAAGATCATAATAATCCAGGCAAGGTAAACATTCACAGGATAGGAATACAAAGAATTTCAACCGAGCTTATAAAAAGTGCTCAATATCAAATAGAGCTTTTATATATGATTTTATATATATACAGACATGTACAAAATCTGCGACACTGGCTTGTCAATGTTATTGATCAACAGCTCTTATACACTGAGATCTCATATTTAGAAAGAACCAAATATGATCGAAGGTTTAGATAGGATTTTAAATTTTCCAGATCTTAGTTTATGACAGTTTTTAATCGATAACATCGACATGCAAGTGTCGCAGATTATGTAAATAAAAAAATAATTATATATATATATATATATATATATTCATCCACATACAGACTGTTTAGCTGTTTCACAGCTCATCAGTGCGGCTAGACCAGTTAGTATATATATATATATATATATATATATATATATGTGTGTGTGTGTGTATATTATCACCCATACACTAATTTCATTCAACTTTTCATCGAATTCTGTTTATGTTGTCAATCTAGTTTATTGTCGTTTTCTTTTCATACTAACCCGTTTAATAGCCAATACATACATCTGCGATTTTAAATATCTCCCCCCCCCAAAAAAAATGATTCTACATTGACATTTTGATTTGAGAAAAATCACTTCGTTCATTTCAGTATAATTTATCTCGTTTCTAAAAGAAAAATATTACCTACCAAAAGTCAGTCTTGAGTTTCTCAGTTGCAACGACTGGAGGATCAGCTACATTCATTTGCCCACACGTTGGATTACAACAAAATAAGCACAGGTGTATAACAGTTAATCTACCCAACAGTAAGGCATAATGTTACATATGCATACTTATTTAATTGTCTTATGGATGTATTGATGTGCATATGCACTTAACCTAACTTCCCTATTACCATAAATTTGAGATCTGGCCACACTGTGCATGATTGCCATATTTTATTTTTTACAGAATTGTGTATGTGCAGATGTCATTATGATGTATGATTTGATAATTATTAAAAATGTGACAACTAATTTCTTCTTATAATCAGTTTAGCTTAATACATAAATTTAATGGGTTTAATAAACACAAGTCTAAATTTCTAATTAAATGATTTTAATATAAATTAATAATAGAGTGAGTAAATGTGTCTGTTATGGGGTACAAAATTTGATGTAAGTAGGGAAAAGTTAACCTTTTTTAGGACTGCCTGTTATTATACTATTCAGGTTTGCTTTGTGGAAGAATATATTAATATATGAGTATAATTGTTGGTGGAAGTGTGTATGCTGCTGTGAATGGTATTCCATGTAATTTGTGTATGTAAGTAATATTAAATATATGGTGAGATGTGTGTGTATTTGGGCTGTGGTTATGCGTGTGTATGTAAGAATTCTAATGAGTGATGAATCTATGATTAATCGAGTAAAGAAAGCATTTGTTTCAGCTTAAAAGCTTATTTTGAGTCCGATTTTTAGTATGCCTTAGTATTTGTTGATGTATAAGTATATTTATCAGATTGGAGGTTTGATATTTTACCAAAATCTGGTTTGTTATTTATTATAAAAATTATTTCTTGACAATTCTATTTAAAATGAAAATAAAATTATTTTCTCCCCTCGTTAATTATAACCATAATCTACTCTTTCAAATTAAAAATATAATCCGGCTTTGGGTATTTTCTCTTAAAGATGACTATAAAATTTTACGTGAAAAATGCCCATATAATATTTCAGTATATTATATACCTTCTTCAGTAAAGCAGAAACCAAGAAAAAGTTAAAAAAGCAGTTATCTTATATTAGATCTGAAAATACATCTTAATGTTACAGTATTATCATGACATTCGCAACTATCATAATTCATATCAAAACAACTGTAGACTGTCACTACCTCTGCCTTCATGATGTATCTGCATGAGTTCATTGATTCATCTCAGAATCTCTATTATTTAATTCACTTTATCTACTTTTAAAATAGTGTTTAATTTATACAAGGGTTCTTTTTTATTTGGTATTTTACTCTGAGTGAAATGGAAATACCTTTTAGTCGCGGTTCACATACATCCACTCATGAGAGTTGCCCGATTCAAACTTATCTTTGGCCTTGAAATCAATGGAATAATGATAGCATTCCCAAGGACAAAGCGACATATATGAATTTGTATAGTGAATAAGAGAGAGTTTACATTACTTACATGTTTACAATTTCTGTCTGACAAAGTTATCCCCATTATTAAATCTTTGTCAATTGCATCAAGTCTTTTTACAGAGCTAGGCAGTTTCTACATTTTTTGTCACCACAAGCTTTTGTGCATTGGGTTTGGTAAATTTTAAATTTAGTAGAGGACAATTAAAGTAATCAGGAAGTGCATGAAATTAATGTGGCAGTCTTTAATTCCTCAAAAACTAAAAATAGATCTTAATGTGTATGGAGAGGAAAGAGGCATAAGGTGTAGTTTGGGTGAATTTCGGAAAGCATGACGGTTTTAAAGGGGGCTGTGAATCAGCAGTCAACAACTGGTGTAGGAAGTTAGTTCCATGCTTCAGTAATTCTGAAGGAAACTACTTAGTTCCTATTAGCTTGACTCCCCACGAGTGCAGAGTTAGACACAAAGTCGGTTTTTAAAGTGGGAAAATTCTAGCTCCCCAAAAAGTGTCATTCTAGATTGGGACAAAAAATTGAATTGCCTCAGTCTAGAAGGATTCCTCCTTCACTGACCGTGGACAGAACAGATGAAATGTAAAATATTTATTTGCAACAAATATAAAATTTTACATTGCATACAAATTAGGAAGAAGGCCATAAAAACACTCAACACAAGAGTATGATCTTTATGAATTAAAATGTTTGTAAATATTTTGTAATATTTCATCGACCTAAACTGTGTGGACCTCATTAATAAATTAAAATTGTGTCACTTAGTTCTTCATCCTATCTTTCCCCACCTAACCTGTTAGTTACCGTATGGATAAATGACAAGATTTTTCGGATTAAAGGGCCCCCATCTGTCAGATTATTATATGGACAAATGGCAAAATTTTTCTAAGTTCATGCATAAGAAATACCTGATATAATGTTTATTTACATTCATCTTTCCTTTCTATGAAAAAAAAGAAACTGATATCATTTCAATGTTTTTTCCCCCAAAAAGAAGAAATATTTCACTTTAACACTATTTGTGAGGAATGTTTTGATATTATGTCAATATTCCTGAATAAGTTCATTAATCCATGTAAAAATCTTTATTTCTGTGTTCACTATTGTGATATGTACTTTTTCAATGTTGTTTGCTTTAAACAAGGGTGCTTTTTCATCTGCTATTTAAAAAAAAAATTTTCTGCTTGAATTGAATTCTTTTTTACTCAACAGTCACATAGGTCCACAAGGGTGCTTTTTCATCTGCTATTTAAAAATAGGTCCACCCTACTTAGATTTTTTACAATTTTGGGTAACTGATATTTGTTACCCTTGTCTAACAGTTATCCTCATTATTTCTCTACTCAGCAATGACTTCAACCCTATTTTCATCTAGGAAGTTCTTTCCTACATTTTTCTCACCAGAGCTTTCAGCTCCTACTACCAGTTTTTGTGGATTGAGTTTAATGATTTTTCAATTTTATAGTGAAATGGGTTCCATTCTGTTGTTTTGTAGAAGCGGATTTAATGGATCAGTGAATAAAGGTAACTTAACTGTCTATAGAGAAGACATCGATGTTATCAACTCTTTAGTGGCAGGTTTTTAATTCTTCAAAAACTGTTTTTTAAGATCACTCCTAATTTCCTTCTGATGCCAATTACAACTCACACTTTAAAAAAAAAATAGCTGAATGATGTAAACTTCTTATTTGTGGCTCAAACCTGGTGTGTAAGGTTGTTATCGAACTACCTTACACACCAGGTTTGAGCCACAGATAAGAAGTTTACATCATTCAGTCATTTTTCTGTTTTAGAGTGAGTTGTAATTCTCTGTCGATTTTGCCTTGACTATGCCAGTTTCGGAAAGCTTCTACCATTTCTATTACATCTATGTCCTTTGTTTTAGGATTTTATTTAGCAACATTCTTGTGTCCTAATCTATTGATCGAGCCAGTGACATTCGGTAGATTTTGTTTTTCTTTCTCTTTAATTTCACTGCTTTTGTTTTTATTTGTTACTTTAATTGCTATTTATCCCTTGGAATAACTTATAGAGCATTTTGTTATTCCAAGGCCTTCAAGAGAGTTGTTAGGTTTACTTTTCCCACATATATCTTAATAAAGGATTGTTAATGCAACAATTTAAAATTCATCTAGATGACTAGTACTGCTGGATTACCTCACCTAGTTCTTGTTTTATGTTAATTAAGCTTGAGTGGTTTCAGTAGATTTGGAAAGTCGCCATATTTTGCCGATTACTGATCTCGTTACTCTTTTCTAATTATTTTCAGATGGTTGTCAACATATTCTCTGATCTATTTTGATCCAATACCATTCCCAAATCAGAGACAAGACTCATCAACTCCAAATCTGTTAGCTTGTTATTCTGTTCTTCCTTTTTAAAGCTGCTAACCAGAGTTGTAATTAGGGCAGTTCTCCAGTAAAATTTTCACAGCCCTCATTGCTGATATTGTTGGTTGTTCTAGAAAGTACTCTTCTTTATGACTAGGTTATTGTTTCGTTATAAAATAAATAAATATACATTCTGACCCTTCAAACTGCCTAAAATTGAACAACTTGACATACTTTAATTACTGTTGGAATAAAAAAGCATAGTGATGCATATGAGTATGCTATCTGCAGTGGAAACAGGAAATGCATATGCATATTTACCAATATATCACAATTGAAATAGACAACATTGAACAACCCTGGAAACCGTTTAGATCTAAAACCTATAAAAAGTGTATGAACAATAGTAAAAAAGAATGTTATGATAAAGCAATATGTGTGTGCTGAATCATAAAAACTGTACACAAAAAGGTATGCACAAAATAATATGTTATTGTATAGAGTATTGAGTTGATCATAGCATGTTTCATGGATCTAAGTACTTGTCTAGAAAAGGTGACGCTATGTTATGAGATTAATTATAAAGAAACGACAGTTACTGCCCTTTTCATGTTTCCAGTCTCTCTTAACAATTCCTTGTCCAATCGATTTTCTAAACTTAATTCTACCTTGTGTGTTAATAATAATAATAATCAATCTAAAAATAATACTGATTATAATAATACATTACTTGAACGTGATTAAAGAGAAATATGGTACTTGATGGCAGGTTCCGATTATAAATTTTCTCATAAACAAGCTATGTTTATCAGAAAACAGTCCTTATTCTCCATGATGCTTTGTTACTATGGAATACGTTATTACTATGATGCTTTATATATTTAAATTGTGTTACATTTTTATTTATCAAAAAAATACAGATTATGTTTTTTAAATACAGATTTTTTTTTAAAGTATTACAAAATAAAATCAATATTTTCAAACAAAAGAAACATTGATTATTTATTTTAAAAATTCAAATTATTAAAAAGTTAGATTTGTTTATTTGTAATAAAAATTAATAGTAAATTTCTAATTCATTTGACGATGTCCAATGACAAAAGCAGTTTTATTTTCTTATGTGTCAATAATTTGTTTATATCCGGCTTAAAATATACTAGGTAAGAGTTTACTTATAAACCACTTGTCTCTTTCCAAACTTAAAACCGGAAGCCGCCATCAAGTAACTATTTCTCTTTAACCTTGAATGAGTATGCATTATAAATAATAAAATAAAAATTAAAATTCTCTTTTTCCTTACATATTTCTGTTTGATGATTTTTAAAGAATCTTTATTTTCTGACAAAATATGCCGAAAAACAGAATGTGACCGAGAAGATAACAATCTAGTAAAAATGCACTTTGAAAATATTTCACATTGGGAATCGTCATATTCTAATGAACAAACAACAATCTTAAAGAAATCACTGTTTTGTAATACTCTTTTCAATCAGCTGTTAAATAATATTTTAAAAAAAAGATATAATACTCTTTTGAATCAGCTGTTAAATAATATTTCACGAAAAGATATTATAATACTCTTTTCAATCAGCTGTTAAATGATATTTCACAAAATAGATATTATAATACTCTTTTCAATCAGCTGTTTAATAATATTTCACAAAAAAGATATAATACTCTTTTCAATCAGCTGTTAAATAATATTTCACAAAAAAGATATAATACTCTTTTCAATAAGCTGTTAAATAATATTTCACAAAAAAGATATAATACTCTTTTCAATCAGCTGTTAAATAATATTTCACAAAAAAGATATTTCAGAAAGATCTCAATTTATTTAATTATGCATCAAATCTTACATTAAATTAATGTTTTTTTTTGTAAATCATGTTTACAGAGATATAGAGTCACAAAATAAAAAGCAAGGGATCTTTTAAAGGGGAAGTCTATGCAAGTCTATCTGGAAAGAAATCATATTATTGACTTTACATATTCAAAATATTTTTGTGATCTGTAACGTTATTGTCAATAAATATTTAAAAAACTGGATATATTAACTTATTGAATTTGTTTGCTGATAGAGTAATATAAATTTTAGAACAACTACTAGATAATATTAAGCAGAGCAATAGCACAGAAAAATGTTATTTTAATAGTTGTTCACAATGTTTCATTCATTCAGTTGACGTTCTAACTGAACTGATTATGTCAACTGTTCTAATATCGTGATGATAATTATGAGGATAAAAAACGAATCCTTATGAATTTGACTGTTAATAATGTAATTTATATGTAATTGTTTTTCAGATATTTCTGTTTGATAAATTTAATTGCTGATCATTTTCTGACAAAAGACACCTGAAGAAGCTGAGGGATTCAATGACTGAAACATTGATAGAAGGAGGAACAAACAACAAGATTAAAGTTCACCTGAAATTGATATAGAAAAGTTTTGACTGTTTTTATCAGTTTTAAGGTAATATGAAATCACGGAGCAAAAGGAAAGGAAATTTACACAGATCTATATAGAAATAAATCATTTTTTGATTATTGACTTACTTGTACTTTTCAACAAAACCGAGGAAAATGTGTACATGTTGAATGCAGTAATTGTGTTTCATATCAGATGAAAATTAGTAATCGTTTTATTTTCATTAATGTAAAATTTCATGTGATATAAAAATAACACAACTTCTATTAATCTGCTGTATATACAAGTAACTTTTCTATTGAATATTTTTTTCTGGATTTATGAATCATTAATCTCTGAGTTGCAGTAAAACAAACAAGTCAGATAAATCCAAAGACTTGAACATCCAGAGTGTAAAGTAACAATATTCATAATAAACGTGTTATTATTTTCAAGTACCTTCTAAAATGAAAAAAAATGAAACCGCAATGAGACCATATTAAGGAAAAATTTGTGACTCTCGTTTTAAATATAAGTAAACTTTGTCAGGAAACATGGAAAAACATACTGGGGAGAATTTATATTCTTGTCAAATATGTGCTTTTTCTAGTTCTAGAAACTCAAACCTTTTGATACATATGCGAACACACACTGGAGAAAGGCCATATTCTTGTACAGTTTGTAGCTCTTCTTTCAAGCGGAAATCACATTTGACTGAGCATATCCGAACACACACTGGAGAGAAGCCATTTTCTTGTTCAGTGTGTGATTCTTCATTTAATCAGAAAAAAGCGTTAGTTGAACATGTGCGAATACACACTGGAGAAAAGCCGCATTGCTGTACAGTTTGCTCTTCTACTTTTACTCATAGAACTGGGTTAGTTGTACATATGCGAACACACAGTGATGAAAAACCATATTCTTGTACAGTGTGTGGCTATAGCTTTAACCTCAAAGCACGTTTGGTGAAACATATGCGAACACACACTGGAGAAAAACCATATTCTTGTGAAGTGTGTCACTCTTCTTTTGGTCAGAAAGCAACATTAGTTGTTCATATGCGAAAACACACTGGAGAAAAGCCATATTCTTGTGAAGTGTGTGACTCTTCTTTTACTGACGAAGCACATTTAATTGCCCATGTGCGAACACACACTGGTGAGAAGCCATATCAGTGTGAAGTATGTAGCTCTTCTTTTGCTCAAAAAGCAACATTAGTTGTTCATATGCGAAAACACACTGGAGAAAAGCCATATTCTTGTACAGTGTGTGGAACTTCTTTTACTCAGAAAACAGGATTAGTTATACATATGCGAATACACACTGGAGAAAGGCCATATTATTGTACAGAGTGTGGATCTTCTTTTGTTCAGAAATCAGCATTAGGTGTACACATGCGAATACACACGGGAGAAAAGCCTCATTTGTGTACAGAGTGTGGATCTGCTTTTCTTCGAAAACAAGCATTAGTTGTACATATGCGAAAACACACTGGGGAAAAACCATATTCTTGTACACTGTGTGGCTCTTCCTTTACCTTAAAAACACGTTTGGTGGGACATATGCGAACACACACTGGAGAAAAACCATATTCTTGTGAAGTGTGTAACTCCTCTTTTAGTGACAAAGCAAACTTAATTACACATGTGCGAACACATACTGGTGAAAAGCCATACCATTGTAAAGTATGTGGCTCTTCTTTTGTTCAGAAATCGACGTTAGTTGTACATATGCGAAAACACACTGGGGAAAAGCCCTATTCTTGTACAGTATGTGAATCTTCTTTTACTCACAAAATAGGATTAGTTATACACATGCGAAAACACACTGGAGAAAAGCCATATTCTTGTACAGAGTGTGGATCATTTTTTTCTCATAAGGCAGCACTAGTTGTACATATTCGAAAACACACAGGAGAAAAACCATATTCTTGTACGGAATGTGAATCTGCTTTTATTCAGAAAGCAGAATTAATTGTGCATATGCGAAAACACACAGGGGAAAAACCATATTCTTGTACAGAGTGTGGCTCTTCTTTTACTCAGCAAGCAGCATTAATTTCTCATAAGCGAAAACACACTGGAGAAAGGCCATATGCATGTACAGTATGTGGATTTTCTTTCATTCAGAAAGTACATTTGTTGAGACATATGCGAAGACACACTGGAGAAATCCCTTCCTCAGCAGACCTCAACAAAACTAGCCGATAATTTCATGGAAACACACTGGAGAACACTAGCGAAGATGATAACAACCCAGCAACCCTGATCGTGCGCAAGAAGAGGGAGGAGTACACGAAAAAGGTGCTGAAGACCAGACTAGAAGGATGGCGAAATAATAAAAGAGCAGGAAAGTTCATTGAATAACTTAACCAGAGCTATATCGACAAGGAGGCTTCACTACAATGGCCCAAGAGTGGCAACTTCCCATTCAATGAGGAACGGATACTAATAGCAGCACACGACCAAGGCCTACTTACTAATGGATTTAAGAAAATGGCTGGTCTACAAAAAACTGACCAGTGCAGGTTCTGCCACTCTGCCATTGAAAGTCCAAGCCACCTAATGTCTGGATGCAAGATACTTTTGGCTGATGGCCATTACACTGCTCACCACAACAAAGTATGTAAATACCTATATTGGAAGATCTGCGGAGAGATGCAGCTTGAAAGATCACTGAACATCTGGGAACATGAACCCTCACCCAGAACATCGAATGGAAAAGTGACAGTGTTCTATGATAAGGACATACAGGCGGGCAGATACATAAATGACAAGGCCATCAAACCAGATATTGTCATCTAGAACAAACCAGAAAAAACTGCTCTCATCATTTATGTTACTGTCCCAAATGACTATGGTCTCAATAGAGGCGAACGGGAAAAAATAACAAAATACCAAAATCTCAAAAATGATTTTAAAATAACATGGACCCTCGATGAAATAAACATCATACCGGTTGTAGTGGGGGCAACTGGTCTAGTGAAAAAAATCTAAGTAAATCCTTAGAAACAATCCCGGGAAAACCAAACTGTAGGAAGTACAGATAGCAGCCCTAAAAGGAACAATATCTATCCTTAAGAGAGCTGTCAGATATAAATTTTACTCATAGGGAAATCAAGTGTAAGCCTCAAGAGTAGACCCCTTGATCTCTTTAGATAAACTAAATTAAAATAAAAAAAGAGAAAAGCCATACTCTTCTGCAGTCTCATTCTTTTTAAAAAAATCAATTGTAATCGTAAATATTCAAAAAAAAATTTGTTGGAATTATGTGGATTCCCTTTAACTCAGAAATCATCTTCGTGAGAATATATTCTAACATGCATACACTGTCTTCTATATAATCATGTGATATGTGTACCTCATCTTTACAACTAGATCTATTTTAGTGATGCATATTCATAAAAAAATTATATGCAGTTATATATTAAGTGGTATTTTGTACGTTTTTATCGTATAATTGTTTTTTACTTTTTAAAAACATGAAATTTAGATAGTTGTTATCCTATAATTAATATTGAATACACTTAGAAATAACAACAAAAAATTGTTCTGAAAAATGCATCGTAAAATGTAACATTTGGTCTAGCATATTGTGGGAAATATTTGCAATTCTAATATTTTACTGAGAGAACGTTTTAATATTAAAAATGAAAACGTTAATATGAAACGAATAAAATATACCATTAGTTTTTTTCAACTCATGATATTATCTTAAAATAATTAAATTAGAGTTAATTCTCTGTAAAATAAATTTTAATTGGTAAATCTTTTGGAAAATCTATTGGTGAGATTTGAAAGTGAAACTTTGTCTACTAATAAATACATTTAATTGTTGCTACATGTTAAATTGTTCTGTATTATATTCCTTTGAAGCAAAGAAAGGTTTCGTTTTATGACAAAACACTTTCGAAATGATATTCTTGTGGCTTGCTTCCAACCCATGCAGTCATTAGGATATCTAGGTATATTCTTGTGGCTTGCTTCCAACCCTATGCAATCATTAAGATAACTATGTATATTCTTGTGGCTTGCTTCCAACCCATACAGTCATTAGGATAACTATGTATATTCTTGTGGCTTGCTTCCAACCCATGCAGTCATTAGGATAACTATGTATATTCTTGTGGCTTGCTTCCAACCCATACAGTCATTAGGATAACTATGTATATTCTTGTGGCTTGCTTCCAACCCATGCAGTCATTAGGATATCTATGTATATTCTTGTGGCTTGCTTCCAACCCATACAGTCATTAGGATAACTGTATATTCTTGTGGCTTGCTTCCAACTCATGCAGTCATTAGGATAACTATGTATATTCTTGTGGCTTGCTTCAAACCCATGCAGTCATTAGGATAACTATGTATATTCTTGTGGCTTGCTTCCAGCCCATGCAGTCATTAGGATAACTATGTATATTCTTGTGGCTTGCTTCCAACCCATGTAGCCATTAGGATAACTATGTATATGCTTGTGGCTTGCTTCTAACCCATGCAGTCATTAGGATATCTAGGTATATTCTTGTGGCTTGCTTCCAACCCTATGCAATCATTAAGATAACTATGTATATTCTTGTGGCTTGCTTCCAACCCATACAGTCATTAGGATAACTATGTATATTCTTGTGGCTTGCTTCCAACCCATGCAGTCATTAGGATAACTATGTATATTCTTGTGGCTTGCTTCCAACCCATACAGTCATTAGGATAACTATGTATATTCTTGTGGCTTGCTTCCAACCCATGCAGTCATTAGGATATCTATGTATATTCTTGTGGCTTGCTTCCAACCCATACAGTCATTAGGATAACTGTATATTCTTGTGGCTTGCTTCCAACCCATGCAGTCATTAGGATAACTATGTATATTCTTGTGGCTTGCTTCCAACCCTATGCAATCATTAAGATAACTATGTATATTCTTGTGGCTTGCTTCCAACCCATGCAGTCATTAGGATAACTATGTATATTCTTGTGGCTTGCTTCCAACTCATGCAGTCATTAGGATAACTATGTATATTCTTGTGGCTTGCTTCAAACCCATGCAGTCATTAGGATAACTATGTATATTCTTGTGGCTTGCTTCCAGCCCATGCAGTCATTAGGATAACTATGTATATTCTTGTGGCTTGCTTCCAACCCATGCAGCCATTAGGATAACTATGTATATGCTTGTGGCTTGCTTCTAACCCATGCAGTCATTAGGATAACTATGTATATTTTTGTGGCTTGCTTCCAACCCATGCAGCTATTAGGATAATTATGTATAACTTAACTGCCCTTTAATACTCTGAGAATGTTAGGCCAAATCTGATCACTCAACCTTTGTACATTAAGATTATTCTCAAAATCTTAATTAAAATAAATTGCAGGTTTCACTTTGTAAAATGTGTATCAAACTAGACCAATGCAAAGCTTTGTAATATATTTTATTTCAATCATCTCTCAACTGGCTTCTCACTCTAAAAAAAATGTAAAAATCCATTTATTGCATTACCTAAAAAAATTGAATCCAACTCACTATTAGTAGTTTGTATTTAATGAATTATGAAATTAGAGTGGAATGTTAAAATGATTCAATGAATCTTATTTAATCATGTTTATAATTATAAATGTTTACTTTCCAAATGGCAAACATTGTCTTATAGTTTTTATTATTTCTCTTACATTTCATCCTCTTCATGTTCAAGTCTCTCTTTACCACTAAATGAGTTGAGAAGCCACTTTCGTACTATCCAATCATTTTATGACACAACAATTTTATATTCTTGTGCTTTGCTTCGAGTTGATATATCCCTTCTAATAACTGTGGAAAGTATTACTGGCTTTTTAATACTTTCAGGAAAAGGTACACATGTATTCATTCTGTTATGTAAAAACTACTATATATAAACGTTGGGATTACAGAAATCCATAAAACAAACATTAAACACATCAAGACACTTCCAAAAAGAACCCACATGCCATGCCGGCTTATACACTGTCCCATGCAACAACTGCCATCAAATTTACGTGGGAGAAACACAACGTGAATTGAAAAAAAGATTGAGTGAACACAAAAGGGACATAAAAAACAATAACTCTCAGTGCACTTTTCTCCCATGCGTTAGAGCACGATCATGCTTTCAAATTTGAACAAGCCAAAATCACCAAATACATCTACAACAAATCTCGGAAAAGACTACTGGAAACCGTACTCATCACCGCCTCCAACATCATCAAACAACGAAATGGCTTCTATAATCTATCGCCCTTAATAAGCAAAATTATCCTTACTGAACAAAAACTTAACCTAGATCATGGATAACCTCTATTTTTCTCTTCGATCTCAATTATACTCACACACATGTCTCTGCATACACACCCACACACCCCCAAACACACACCTCTTCATTCACCATGAATCCTAACCTTCTAACTTACTCATTCCACGCATTCCTGACATAGCCAGCTGGTCAAACATTCCGACTCTCCAAAAATTTCAAACATAACCACAACAAAATCTCCCCTCTACCCCTCACCCATTTCACTATTTCGACTACTTCTCTCACACTCTTACCCACCCATCCCTCCCACTCTCAAACCACCTCATTTTTTCAAATCTTTTCTAAAACCATGACATTACCCATTAACCAAAATCACAGAGCCTCCCCCTCCTCTTTCCCCACTCCTCCACTTCTTCACTCACAGCCATCCACATTATTTCTGCTCACCCCCACCCCTCCATTTTTTCACTCAGAACCATTCACATTTATTTCATTCCATGCTATTGACTTCTCTAAGCCTGGACCTCGGTCCTGCTGCTCCCAGCATTGGCTACTACTTCTTTCCATCAACCCATCATGTCAACTCAATATTTTTATGTACTTGCATGTAAATATTTCTTAAAATTATCATCCTGAGGAAGTCTTACAAATGAAGACGAAACGTTGATGAATATATAAAAAAAACATCCTTTTTGGTTTTTCCTTTTTTATTTCCCATATTGTTAGTGTATGACCGTTTCAAAATACAACAGATGTTGGTGTCTGCTATTGCATACGGGAAACATTATCTGCAGCCACTGTAATTGATATGTTAATATATATTAATGTGTATGTATGTTAATGTGTGTACGTGAAAATCGGTTTACTGTTATAAAAAGTAGCATAAGCACTATACTAGACTTGTATTAACATTTACTTGAGAATATGTTTTCTATTAGTGCCAAAATAAATCTGAAAGCTTCACACGTTTTATATTTTTTCACTTGCATTAAAGCTCACATTTTGTTTACTTCACTATAATACTACAATGAATTAATCAGTGAGTTTTTCACACAACCCCACTAAATCTACATATTATGGCCCTCGTCAAAATCAAATTAATTTCTGCAAAGACGAAGCTGATTTTCAAATAAAGTTTATATCATGTCTTAACCTACAAAATTGTCTCCTGTTATAAGAAAAACATGGTTGCGATAGAAGATATGTTATACTAAGAGAAGAGCAGAGAAGATATATTGTAATACTTGAATAACTAAAGCTTCTCATTAGAAATGCTAAAAATTCTGTAAGACGAGCAATGGAAATATTAAAGAAACCATTGTATCTCTAAACCAAGTAATACAATACTGTATAAAGAACTGATACCAAAAGTGAGTCCAAAGATGCAGATTGTTTATTTTTTATTTAAACAACTCTTTTGCCCTTTTAATACATTGAGAGAAACATTAACATTTATGTAACTACCTCATATAAACCTTGGGATAACAGACATCGTTAATGCATGCACCTTTTAACATACAACATAGATGATGATGGTGTGTACGATTGTATACAGGGAACATTACACAACCACTTGAACTGATAAAACAAACTATCCATGCAGAAAAATGCCTCTAAAGTATATGTATCTTCTGAAAAATGTGTTTTTAGGTTAGCTTCAATTAATTTCCATGTCTAAAATTGAGATGAAAGCTGATAAATCAAGTTACAGGAGGAAATGCTAAAATGCTATAAGACGAGCGATGGGAATATTAAGAAACAAATATTTCTGTAATATTAAACCAAGTATCACACCACTGTATAATAAACTAACATAAAATATTAAGTTAGAAGTCTTTATTACAGATTATACTATCAAGGCTGAAAATTTGTTTTTAACTTAAAAACTTATATAATGTTTTTATTTAAAAACTGATATACGCTTGTGGCTTATATATTATGATTTCTTTATTTACAAATGATCAAAGATTTAGTGAAAGCAAAATAAACTAAAAACGTTAAAATCCTATTTTTAAAATGCTTGTTTTCCTTTATCTCACACACCAAATTGCAGGACGTATATTTCTTATACATACATATATATATATATATATATATATATATATATATATATATATATATATATAATGTATGGGTAAGCTGTGGTTCACTAGTAGAAAGAAAGTTGCAGTACTCTTTCATCCAAAAATAAATTTCAAAGAAAGCATCATCGGTAGCTTAGCAGTCAAATTTATGTTACCACATTTCCTGGAAATATATGTTCCCATTTGTTCCAAAAATTAATCTTAAAGCTTCACACATGTTTTATATTTTTCCTTCGCTCGATTTAAATCTCACATTTCATATCCTTTCACCTTATTCTACAATGAATTGATAAGTGATTTATTCACGAAAACCTACTCACTTACAAAGTGACGGGCTCAGTAATTTAACAGGTTATGGAATTTATTGAAATTGATTTTATTTCTGAAGACATGAACCTAATTTCCAATTGTGAGAAATAATGACACATCTTCATCTAAAAAATGTGTCAGATTAAGGAAAAACATTAATACAAATAGTCTTAATCCTATCTGTCTCTGAACATGAAACCTTATTAACTAGGGTCGCACCATATGGGATGAAGCAAAATTTATAACAAATAACTTTTACAAAACAAAAAAATTATGTTTTTATCGACCTGCATAGTTTTACAATTTTGAAACTTTTTGTAAGTTTTTTTATTTGATTGGAGCATTGTAGGCTTGTAAAAATTGCTGACAAGGATAGACGAAAATTTTGATATATTGCAACTTATTTTGAAATCAAGAAACCGCAAACAGTTTCAGTGAGTTAAAAATATACAGATCGGTCGACAAATAGATTTTAATGCATTTTGTGACAGTGATTAGTAGTATTTAGTTTTAATTTTCGATTTTTCGAGACATAAAACTAAAGGCTACAAATGACGGTAGCCATATATGATTGTTAGGGGAAATCTTATATTGAAAAACAAAGATTCAGAAGAATAAAACTCTGCAGTCATGTACAAAAAGTAAATTTTCTTGCATGTAATTACAGTTATTTGTTTTTGATTTCTCGCCTGTTAACTATAGTACATTATCCCTGCTATATTAATAAATACACGCTCTCTTGAGCTGGCCCCGTCCTCTATGAACACTACAATAAATGCCTTCTCGAATCTTGCTTCCCTGATATCTGAAAAACTGCCTCTGTGGGAACAGTGTTAAAGAATGCTCGCAAGAGCACTGACCAGAAAAATATATCCTTATTTGTGGCTGCGCTTTTCAATCAAATCTTTAGATCATGAATCAATCTAGCGATAGTCTATCAGCTCGTGAATTCTAATCTTTTTTCTGACCATCAGTATGGATTTAGTCAAGCCCATTCTACTGCAGATATTCTAACGATCATCTCTGATCATATACCATACACTGATCAAGGCAACTGAAGCTAGTGCTGTAGCACTTCATATATCCAAAGCCATTGGGAAGGTCTTGCATGAGGGTCTTCTCATGAAAATTAATTCTTATGGTATTACTGGACAATTATTATAATCAGACCCTTCTAAGCTAAAACAAATCCAGGATGCCAGCGGTGGCCATACTATAGAACATAACAATAACGCTCTTGGTTAAACCAAACACGCGAGAGAAAAATTGGTATCAGAGCTTTTAAGGTATCTATGAAAGTCTTCGTATTAAATTCACAGAGAATCTTTATTTTCCAGGAATGTTGATGTCTATTTGCAACTGTAAGAAAATTTGCTTTTAAAAAGTAAATATTAAGACAAGAATTAGTGCCTTCCCCCAAACGAGGTACAACTAGTTGGGAACCCACATTAGGAAGTCTATAAGTCAATGTTGTGGCTTTAGATTCAAAATTTATAATTTCTAAAGCTGCAGAGGAAAACCGACTTTACTTTATTATAGAGATAAACGAAGCTGGTTAGAAACTCCCTCCTCATGCGTCTACTTACTGTATTCTCTCAGGCATAAGAAAAATACTTTTGTAATAAAAATCGCTTTAGACAGGGCATTTCTTTTCCATCATCGTTTGATATTTTCTTAGCAGCATTTGATATAAAGTTTTGTACTTCAATAACTCTAAAATAGTAGGATAATTTATCCCCAAATTTTCAGGATAATTTCACGTTTACTTATTTAAAAAAATAGTCAACGGGGACGTAGAAATTACTGGCATAGAACTCAGGTGCTGACTTACACCTCTCGGTTAGATGGACACGTAGATCTTGTCAGATCATCCATTTAGGAGATGGAAAACTTTGATATAAAACTTGTGCCGGGATTTCCGAAACCTTAACAACAAATACTGGGGGGAGGAGGCCCCCTAGACCTGGATAGTCACCCTTCCTAGAGCTGGGTACTCGAACAAATTATCCGGTTTGCAAACCGAACAATGTTTAAGGAGTATGTAGGCTCTGCTTATCGTCTGGATTTTACACTGCTTTGTCTATTAGGCAGTCACAGAGGTGCCATCACTGGGACTCGCTAGAGACACCCGGTGTTTTGCCTTGTTTCCTGACTTGGACAATTAATGCCGTTCTCTATCTTTCTAATTCGCTTACTTAGTGATGCTTGTTTGACACTTATTTTCACATGACTAGTCTGGGTCGTGCTTGTCTGACAGGTTGAAGGTACAGCTTGTCTGGCTCCTGTTTCTGACTGATAATACAGGAGCCCTTACTCTTAGTGCTAAGAGCGGCTGCTCTATCAACACATTTATAATATAGGGATACTTGTAGTGCCATGTCATGCATAAAAAGGGACTCTGCACTTATCTCTGCTTGACTTCCCCGATGCCACAACCCCACTCTAATAGTCTAATAGTGTGTACGTATTAGAATCAAACAGACACCCACTTTGCCCAACTCACTCTACCCTAAAATAGAAACAATAAAATGAAATGAAAATCCAAACAAAAAATAATTCAAACCAGACGCGTGGCACCTAAACACAACTAATTTGCCTCCTCCTTTGAGGCTCACGGTGACGAGTATCAGAACCTTGACGATGTAGAATAATTTCTTCTAGTAAACTTTTCAGGTATCCTCGCACTAAATGAAACTAACTTGCACGCCTCCACCCCTTCAATCGCATTGACATGACTGGATACCTCCCACTCTACTGTATGAACTCAAAAAACATATGTACGGATTTGGAGTCTATATTCGTAACACGCTCCTCATGGCTAGAATCAGAAGATCAGACATTCGTGTGATGTAACAAAGCATTAGTTAATTATCTTTCCTCTACCGTTCTCCTTTGACCCAGGATTGTTCCCTGTTCAACCATGTCTCTTATAGTATAGATGTAGCACACTCATTAGATCCAGGCGCCCAAATACATGTATTTTTATTTGGGATATAATTTGCTCGCTTTCTTGAGCTTTACAGACTCAGCTTCTCTATATTTCATTTCCTCTTACGAACCGTCGCCTTCTCGACACACCTTCCAGATCATGAGGACCAGCAAGCTTCATTATCGATCTATTCCTTACTACATTGTCTGAGACTTGTGTGATAAATTCCAATAGCCCACTAGGGAACGCTGATCACCTTTTGATGATGGTAGATATCACTCTTAACTTTGACCCCAAGCTGAAGAATCATTGCTAAAAATGACGAGATACTCCAAAAGGGCTGATTGCGAATTCATCAGAGACACTCCATGGAGTAAGATATTTTCTCACCATGCTGAACAGTGCACAAATGAGGCAACTGAATGGGGCAAAGCAGGCATTAAAGTACATGTCCTCACACGGAAATTCTATAGTAAGCCCCCCTCTCTCCCAATAGTTCACTTCAACCTGTGCAGCTGCTATTGCGCATAGGCAGCAAGCGTTCCGCTAATTCAGCCGCCATAAGTCAGATACAAATAGGAAAAAATTGTGGCCCCTAGAAACCATTGTAAGTGTGAAATAGTGGAAGCCAAGAGAACGTACACTGAAATGACCAGAAAATGCATTGAGTCACAGAAAATAGAAACTCGCAATTTCTGGAAAAGTTATAATAGTGTGGGGAATAACGGACACTCAACAATTCCCCCACTATCCAATCCCTATTTTTTGCTTGCACGGCAACTGAGAAGGGCGAACTGTTTGGCCAGTAGTTAGCCTTGAACTCCACCTGACACCCCAAAAGGAATTCCCTCCAAAATGTGTCAGTGCAGACAGAAGCCACACTAGACGATCTGATCATCACCCCTTCTAATATCCGTAATATCATAAAAACAGACAACTCCAAGGCGGTTGATCTTATCCCTGCTATGTTAATAAAGAAATGCTCTGCTGAGCTAACCCTGTTCTTTTGTCAAAATTCTACAACAAATGCCTTGCCAAATCTTTCTTCCAGGATAGCTGGAAAATTGCCTTTGTCGTACTAGTGTTCAAAACTCTGGTGAAAGAACTGTTAAATTATCGTCCCATTAGCCTCCTCCAGCTCTTTGCTAAAATCTTTGAATCGTTAATCAATCTAGCGATAGTCTGCCAGATCATTAATGCTAAACTTTTTTCTGGTCATTAGTATAGATTCTTGTTCTACTGTGGATATCATAACGATCGTTTTTGAATGTATATACCATGCACTAGACAAGGAAGGTGAAGTTAAGGTTGTAGCCCTTCATATATCCAAGGCCTTCGACAAGGTTTGACATAAAGGTCTTCTCATGAAAATTAAATCATGCGGTATCATTGGATACACATTTAATATGATACAATCCCTCTTAGCTAAAAGAAAAATCCAGAATATCCTCGATGGTCATATATCCAAACAACATGACACTAATCGAGGTGTACCCCAGGAGCTTTTACTATTCCTAATATACATAAACGACCTTTCTTATGAAATTGTGTCCGAGATAGGTATATTTGCTGACGTCACCATGCTCTATTCTAAATATGTGGGCAGAACGAACGGACACATATCAAACTCAATGTATGAATGACCTCCAGTCTGTAGTGGAATGGCGACGTAAATGGATGGTAACATTTAATAATACTAAGACAGCGTTTTTTTTTCCTTTAACAATTATAAGGAACTTTTTCAACCACCGATCATCATATCTGAACGTTACTCATTCAAATTCCTCGGCTTAACATTCCCAGGCAACATGAATTGCAACAAATACATAGAAAACATTGCCAAGGCTGCAAGGAAGTTTGACCTCTACTGTACTAGAAAATTCTCACATCTGCCAGTATCCTATATATTTACAACGCAACCATTTGCCAATGCATCAAGTATTGTTGTCACATCTGGGCTGGTGCACTAACTACTAGTCTCTCTCTGTTTTAGACAGAGTCTAAAACAGATCCTCTCATTTAATAGGTCCCACACTCTCAATAAGCTCCAACCCCTTCCCCATCTCTGCAATGCTAAACCCTGTGCGTTTTATACAAAGACTTCAATGGAATGTACTCTGATAAACTTGCTGCACTGATGCCTCCTCGACATACCTTGACCTACCTGACAATCATCAAAACCTTTCACTATGAAGGTCCTCAGACACCGGAAGGCTTTCTACTTTAATAGCTTCTTTCCTCCAACTTCTAACCTCTGGAATTGCCTCTCTGCTTGCTGTTGCCCTAGCTGCATCAACATGCAAATGTTTGAATGCAATGTGAAAAAAACATCTTGTTGCACAACTCTACACTTATGATGCCCCTGTAAGTATAGACCCTAATTCACAGGTCAAATTAATTTCAACACACGGTTATTTTGCAGGGTGCATTTCTATAAGGTCTCTACTTTAACATACTAAAAGTCTAAAAAAAATCTACAGAGGCGAAATATGCAAATTTGGAATTGTTTATCAACAGGTGCCCTTATTTTTCAGTGAACATGATGTATGCTACTAATCACACCAAGGCATCATTTGAAATTTATAGGTAAAAATTAGGATATGAAATTATGTATATAGAATGTTTCTTTAAGTAAAAATTGACTTATATAAAATTATTTTAAGGTTAATCTTAAGTTTTAAGACAATTTTTTTCGTTAAGATATATCGTTTGCATTAAAAGAATATTCTCCCATTATCAAATTATTAGGATATTTCATGGAATTATTTTATTAAATATACTTCGACATCGTTGTTTCAATTTTTTTTAAAATAATAAATATATTATAAATTCCCCCCACACACAATGTGAGTCATGTTTAACCATCGTTTATTTATTTATTTCTCAGTTTATTTGTCTGTTTTTAGAAACTTTATGCAAACCATAATCACCAGATTCCAATGCGTTTTTTTTTTACCAAAGTTGTATCTTGGAAGTCCCATAAGTTGTATCTTGACCCAAGGAAATCCCATAATAAATCCTGAATCTGATCCTGCAAGACCTTTTGGAATTCAGAAAATCCCTATTTTCATCATTTTCAAAGTTTTTCAAAAAATCACATCTCAGTCAATTTATTGTCTATTCTTTTGAAAGTTGAAACATGGGTACCAGATAGTATTACATATCACCAGATATATTGCACCTAGATTTAAAACATTCAAGATTTGGCAATATTTTTAATTTTCACATAAAACATCCCATTTAACCACTTCATATGAATCTCCGTCAATCTGGCATTTCTCAATCAATATTGTCCTCACCTGCATAGTAGGGTAACACAATAAACTTTGGCAGAGGGTTGTGCTCTCCGGTGCTTTTGTTAGTCAATTATTTTGCAATCATTTAACTCAATGTTATCTTCAGGCACTGACAAATTAGCACAAGCTTTACCTCAACACTCTCCAACTATGTGTTGAACAATTAAATACATACTTTTTACATGTACATCGTGCTGTATAGCAATATTTTTGCAGTTGCACCGGATCAAGTTTAATTGGGATTTAGTAAATGAGTTACCAACCATATCTGTACTTATAAATATGTATTTCTCACCCTATGACTCATAAGCAGATAAGACGTTTGGAAAACCGAAGCCAGGATACAGCCCACAGTGGCAAGGATATCATGCAGTTGTACCAGAGAGTGAGAAGAAACTTCCCAGAATAATATATCCACCGACCAGAAGTTCGGAAGAATGGTGCATGATTGCCCATACAATAAGCAATGCACTTCATAAAGAATTAGATAGAAAGAAATATAATCACCGCTTGGAAAATGTAGTCATGTTATATACCGGATTTTTATGACATTGTATGGTGAAAAATGGAAATCCACTAAACCATCAGTAAAGACGACAGAGGGAGATTATAAACTTAAGAAATAAGGTGGCTCTGGGCAAAAAGGAATATCACATGGTGATATAATAGAAAGTGTCCACCGTATAACTATCTCTGTGAGAGGAAAACTTTTGTTATTTATTTAAAATTATTTATGAATTATCTCCCTTGAACCATTTGGATAATTTAGGAATGTTATTTATTTAAGTATTTATTTATTTTTATTTATTTATTCATACAACAAAGACGTAAGACGCTCAGCCGTTAAAAACAAAAACAGACGAGACGCTGAATCATCAAATGACACGTGAGACGCTAAGCCATTGAAACGTCAGTTGTTTTGATTTCATTGAACAGTTAGATTGAAACGCCATTCAGATAATGGGGGCTCACATCAGTAAGGGGGGCTGATACGCAAAAAAGACGTCGAGAGAAAAGCCCTGAAACGGTGCGTATTCTCTCCTGATGACACGACATTGTCTGGAGGCTGAAATGAAGTATTCTACCAGTAAACCAGCTGTATATATATATATATATATATATATATATATATATATATATATATATATATATATATATATAACGGCGAGGAATACGGACGTTTGGGACATTTTTGGGAGGGTAGAATGAGATTAAACAAATATAAAAACGAGAGAAAACGATTAAAAAGAGATTAATTAATGTACTGAACCGGTTTTCGTCCACACTCATCAGAGTAAAACGTGGAAGTGATTAAATACGACTAAAACCTAATCACTTCCACGTATTACTCTGATGAGTGTGGACGAAAACCGGTTCAGTACATTTCTTTTTAATCGTTTTCTCTCGTTTTTATATTTGTTTAATCTCATTCTACCCTCCCAAAAATGTCCCAAACGTCCGTATTCCTCGCCGTTATTAAATTTTGTACCACGAAAAATTTATATATATATATATATATATATATATATATATATATATATATATATATATATATATATATACACCAGCCCACAAGGTAAGCTGTTTCTTCTAAACAACAATATCTTCTGTTATCAGCTCGCTTCACAGCGAGTTTCTGCTACTGTTCCGGTAGCAAGTTTCATTCTATAATGCATAAAATAGAATTTTGCAGCAACTGTTGTTGGGGGATACATATTTAATCCACTGTGATTATGTTTCTGTGTATCTTTTAGGAAAACCGATCCTAGCACAATTTGTAGACGTTCACTTTTGGCGTTTTTCAGATGCAATAATGCTTTCTTTTGATGTCTTACACTAACAGCAGACTTCAGCACAATGCTGTAAGTCTTTTTTATTTTAATATCAACTGCTTTAGCTGCATTTGATAAGAATGAAATTGTGTCACATCTAAGTATGGTATGAAGAAATGGTAAATGTAAGCATATGCTGAGGCCACGGTCAGATTTCGAACAATGTATATTTTAACAGCAGTTTCAATAATAAGACAGCGTCACCATTGGCATGGATACACTGACACCAGAAAACATCTGGATAAGTCTATGTTTATTAGATATATTTGCTAATAAAATGTCCTTTTTCGTTGCTGGAAACATAGTTAATTTACAGTGTACAGATACAGTATTTACTCTTCTTCCAAAATAAATTATGTCTTTTACTGAAGGTTGTTCACTGTAACCATCAAATATAATAACGCATTTGTCATATTTGCACAGTACGTATTTAATATATGCATAATATATTTATCTAAATGTAAGACTATGATGTGAAATAATCCGATGTAGTAATGCCCCTCAATCAAAAACAAAGTGTCTACTAGTGGGAAGTTTGAATTCTTGGAATCGAAGCTGGCTCCATATGGCACTTCCTAGAATTGCTTTGCTTGCAGATCTGGGAAAAGCAATGGAATCAAACATAGATGTTGTTTAACGACACAGTTCATATTAAAAGAGCTCCTGTATATTTAAGTTTTCTTTTGTTGCAACTAATGTTAAACGTTGAAACAGTGCATATGGATGAATATGCACTACTTTTTTTATCTATAATCACATCTGTTTTTAATTCAAGGCTAAGTGCCTGTTTCTTTTCACTTGAATGAATTGTTAAATACCTCATTGCTTTCCATGGATTGAAGAATCTCATAGTCAACATTTTCTGTTTTATCTAAATTTATTGAATCCTATACAACAATTACTGAGATAATGCTGTCCAGTGACATGAGATTTACTGAGGGAATTTCTAGCTTTCCAAATATGCTTGTTTGTATCTGTGCAGTCTATCTTTTGTCGGGTGTCAGTTACTTCTTTGTGATGTTCACTCATTTTATAATTGACACCAGTAAACTGCTGCATAACTTGATTTAGTTCAGAACAAACCGGACAGATTTAATCCACATGATTCGCTTTTTCTCTACCCTTGTGAGTCTGTCAGTGGATTGTATAATTCGTATAAATAAAACCAGTGGAAGGTCCTGCCCAGTACCACCATGGAAAACAACATGTTAACTATTAAAAAAAAACAATTAAAATCAGCATGGTCAATGATAAGGTTGTAGATTTGTTGTAGATATAAAAATATTGTCTTAGTATACAAATTGTGACCTACAGTAACAAAGAATGGTAGCATGTCATACAATGAAGCAAGATGGAGACTCCAATTTCCTGTTCTTTCAGCCCATAGAAAATGCTTCGAAATGTCTATCATATGGTAACAACAAACAGCAAGTATGATTAATCAAATTTTCCTTTTTTTCTCTTCCAACTCTTCATGGATAATCAGAGGTGCTATCATAGATTCTTCATCTACCATCGTATCTGGATTAGCAATGAGTTTTGCAAATGTTTTTTAGCTGAAATTTTAAACTTTCTGCTAAATTAGTATCTCATTGGAATTATATTAGATTTCTCTATTCATGTGTGAGTCTTCTCTTCACTTTGAGTTTCAGTGCCAGGTATAGAAGTATGTAACACAGTAAGTTACAATATGTCTGCAAGAAGTAATATATTAAGTGCACCGTCTATTAAGAAATTACCTCTTCATACTTTAGCAACGGCATTTCTACTAAGCATATTTGACACTTAGTTGTGGCCATAAATTTCTTACAGAATTTCTGACAATCCTACTTTTTCCATTAGATTAGCTATACACCCAATAAAACTCATCTCCATGTGTAATCCTCTTATTCACAGAACTACATATTCCAGACGGCTACTAGATGGTTTATTAACTATAATAGTTTATGCCTTCCAATACAGTGGATGGTCAAATGTGGTAACAGGAGTTGTGTTGTTATAGTTTTATTTGTTCAACAAAAAATATCAATATAGAATAGATACATGACACATTTAATAGATCTAAGTCAATGAAAGGCAAAATCACAACAGTTGACTTTCCTGGACGATTTTCTTTGTATACCAGTTGCACGAATTCTGACAACATTTGGCATGGCCATTGCAGAAACGGGGAAACTGTCCACAGAGTATCAAGTAAATATGGAGATTTAGGTACATGATAACAAGGCTTAAGATGGGTAAGTTCACCAAAATGATATAGATTGTCTGTGTGATAATGGTAATAATGAATTGTTACTTGTCCAGACCTAAGGATCTCATTAGTCGCTACTTCATGCTGAGAAAGTACATGCGTGACAAATTTACCTGGTGTTAATATACCCATCTGATGAAAGGTGTCATATCCATCAAGGGTTTATATATTGTGGTCAATAGTGTCTGCTGTATATAGCATAAAATAACCTTCTGTAACAGTGACATAACAGTTACAAAAGCATTTCATTCAAATGTTTGGATTTCGTCATATGAGCTACAAACCCCATGTTACTGTAATTAATCTATCAACAAGCTAGAAAAAATGGTGATGCATTTTTATGCCTAACCATAAATGTAAAAGAGCAATCACCATACTTGGTCGAAAAGCTTAAATGACAGCATATTCTAGGGATGCCTGTGTTTCTTCCCTGTATTTTCCAGTTGCAATAATCTGCATAAAGTAAGCAACACTATCAGGGAGTAATGCCAAGGTTTTCTCTAAAGTAAGTTCATCTGTGGATGGATAATCTGAGTTTGGAGTCATATATTTATTTCATTGTTTGCCTGTCTTAAAGTTGGTACTGCATCGTTGGCGATAGACTGCATACTTGGCAGGTAAATCATTTGCAGAGAATAATCTTTCTAATACTTTATCACTCCACTCATCATTTCGGGATTTATAAATGATGTCTATAGTGTTATCAAATGTTAACGCTTTCACAAGATGATAACCCTTTTGTGTGTAATAAACTATTTACCTCGTAAAAATATGTTGGTGCATGGAAAAACAATATGGCCGCCAGCGTTAAAACATCGAATAAAAGTTCGATTCTTAAAACTTTACAAAGTAAATCAGAACTTTATTTCAGGACAACAAATACATTTAAAACTAGTGTAGCAGTTACCTCCTCCTTTCAAAACATAACTACACCGGTTTGCCGGTAGGTGTCGCTTTTTCACCGACAGGTGGCACTGTAAAGCGACACCAGAGTTATCTGCCCTTCTGACTATAAAAACCGTTGCAAACGGAAAATCCATCTCTTGTTCACCGACCAGCCTTGACAGAACGACGCTGACACTAGCGTTCCGTTTCACTTTTCTCTTCTGGTCGATTGGCCTCGGCAGAACGACGCTAATACACTAGCGCTTCGGCTCACGCTTTTCTCTTGAACTGGTCTCGGCAAAACAACTACCAACACGTTTCTTCCGTCAACACGTGGTCAAACAACGGTAAGAGTTCTCAACTCATTTTCTTTGTGTACGGCTTTCAAAGACTTTTCCCACGCCGGTTTCATTTCTTCTCGTACATATTCAACAACTGTTTTTCCATCAACACACATGCATACATCACACGCTTCATCATTCCACGTACACACACGTTCAATAAACCTTATTTGAACTACTTCATTTTTGTTTATTAATTATTACTCTGTCTTTGCATGCAACATTGCTTGATTCAACTTTGCACGTTTATAATCGGCGGAACACCACTCGGTCCCGTAACAATTGGTGACCCGACGTGATAGCTTTGTTGTATGTGGCGGAGTAATTAATTTCGTACAAGAACAAAAAAATATATATATATATATCATTTCTCGTTTTTTCTTTCGTGGTGAAACGAATTACGCATCCATCTTTTTCCTTTTTTTTTCTACCCATGTGGTAGAAATATACAAACAAACAAACAAAAAGAAGCCACCGTCTCCATTTTTCCTGGCCACGCAGAAATATCAAAACAAAGAAAAACAAACATTTCTCGGCTCTCTCCGAGTATTAAACAAATTACAATTTCATTTTTTTTTCTTCTTCTCTTTCTCTACCCACGTGTCGGAAAATTATATACAAAGAAAAAGACAAACTTTTGCCAATCCTTTTTTTTTCTTTTTTGACGAACAAAAGGACCTTACAAGACGCCACTTCCTTTGTTTTGAACACGTGGAGATAAAAAGAAAACAAACGCTCACGCTGCCCATCTTTTTCGTGACCACGTGTTGATAAAAAAATTCAAAATAATGCCGCCATCTTTTTCACGTGGAAATGAAAATTCAAACAAAAAAAGAAAATACGAATTTATTTTCATTTTCAACAACAAGCAAAAAAGGAAGCTGCCATCTTTTTCCCTAACCACGTGGAAATGAAAATTCAAAAAAAAAAAAAAAAAAGAAGAAAATACGAATTATTTTTTTTTCTTCTTTCTTTTCAACAACAAAGAAAAAGAGAAGCCGCCATTCTTTCTCTACGTGGAAACTAACATTCAAACAAACTAAAACGAAAACAAAAAACGTCATTCCGTGTGTGAAACAAATTACAGCTCCATTTTTTTCTCCTTTTAGCTTCTACCAACGTGTTGGAAAAATATATATAAAAGAAAAGAAAACTACAAAACAGACAACACACGATGTCGAACATCACCAAGCCTCAAAACTTAATACTGGTTGTAAAAAGTCAGGCTCAGCAAGCACCAACATCACCCTTCAAGGGCTACCAACCCTCTTCAACAACTGGACGTTCATTGATCAACAGGAGGACACATCAACTTGAACAACCACATCTTCCCGGACATTCATCAAGCACCAAACATTTCCGGACATCACTGACATCACTATGGAAGAAATCACACCAGTTCAAAATGAGTACAACTGCACAAGCACGACTAAATACTCAACAACTGGACGTTCGTTGATCAACTGGGGGACACATCAACTCGAACGACGCGCACCAACACCAGTACAGACCCACTTGTACCTGGACCTGCTAACTCACTTGCAGACATTTGTGCATCTGATTTTGACCATAGTGTACCACCAATCTCAACAACTAGATGTTTGTTCATCAGTTCCTCAACACGGACTAATTAACATGAACAAACTCAACAACTGCACAGACTAACTTGTGCTCATTCATCAACAACTGCACAGACTCACTTGTGCTCATTCATCCACAACTGCACAGACTCACTTGTGCTCATTCATCAACAACTGCACAGACTCACTTGTGCTCATTCATCAACAACTGCACAGACTCACTTGTGCTCATTCATCAACAATTGCACAGACTCACTTGTGCTCATTCATCAACAATTGCACAGACTCACTTGTGCTCATTCATCAACAACCGCACAGATTCACTTGTGCTCACTCATCAATACCGCACAGATTCACTTGTGCTCACTCATCAACAACCGTGCAGACCCAAGCACCAAACATTCCCGGACAACACTGACAATTCAACGTTCGTTCATCAGCTCCGCATCACGCAGACTAATCAACATGAACAACGCCACCAACAAGTGCAAATTCGCTTGCGCTCAAACTTGATGCAGACCCAATTGCATGCAAGACGCACTTGCGATCAATCATTCAATACAGATGCAGAAACAGAAATAAGTAGCGTGCACACTACTTTTTCTAATCTTCAACAGCAAAACAGACATACCCACAAAGAATGCTTCTCATCTACAACTGTACATATTGAATAATATTTTCAATATTTTTCAATCTGGGGGGGGAGTCCTTGTAGCAGTTACCTCCTCCTTTCAAAACATAACTACACCGGTTTGCCGGTAGGTGTCGCTTTTTCACCGACTAGTGGCACTGTAAAGCGACACCAGAGTTATCTGCCCTTCTGACTATAAAAACCGTTGCAAACGGAAAATCCATCTCTTGTTCACCGACCAGCCTTGACAGAACGACGCTGACACTAGCGTTCCGTTTCACTTTTCTCTTCTGGTCGATTGGCCTCGGCAGAACGACGCTAATACACTAGCGCTTCGGCTCACGCTTTTCTCTTGAACTGGTTTCGGCAAAACAACTACCAACACGTTTCTTCCGTCAACACGTGGTCAAACAACGGTAAGAGTTCTCAACTCATTTTCTTTGTGTACGGCTTTCAAAGACTTTTCCCACGCCGGTTTCATTTCTTCTCGTACCTATTCAACAACTGTTTTTCCAGCAACACACATGCATACATCACACACTTCATCATTCCACGTACACACACGTTCAATAAACCTTATTTGAACTACTTCATTTTTGTTTATTAATTATTACTCTGTCTTTGCATGCAACAATTGCTTGATTCAACTTTGCACGTTTATAATCGGGGGAACACGACCCTCGATCATAACACTAGCAATAAAATTTATCGAACATTTTAGTAAAAATGGCAAAATAAAAACGAGATTGTTTACATTTTTTTGTCATAAACACACGCTATTTTCGCAGATTGATAAATGTAAAATGTTAATATTTCCCATCGGTAGATTTTTCAAGACTTTTCATATGTTCATATAGACACCTCATAGAAATGCATTTTGCAAAAAAACTATGTGTTGCAATAAGTTAGATCTTTTTCACTGATTTGACTGAACTATAAACATCTCAGTGGCAAAGTGTCTTGTTTAGGGGGAATACATTTTTTTAAAAGGAAAGAAAGTAAAAAAAAAACTATTCTCGTTCCTATTTTAATTTTTAACGATAAAAATTACCGTAAAAACTATTTAACGGCCTTTAACAGAAAAATTAAAAAATCATCTTTCTGTAAGGTTTTTATTTTGGCGATTGTGAAGTATAGTTGTTAATTATGCGCCCTATTGTGATAGACAAGCGTATGGTTGCAAGGAAACACGGACAACTTGAATAGGATTAATCAAATATATTTATTTACCCCAAAGCAAAGATCGTTCTTTTTATTCTTAATTCCTTGATGACGACGGCGACGGCGACGGAGTGACCTTTTTTCTACGTGTTCACTCGTTGGTCGCTAGCTGGGGAAAAAGATGGCGGCTACCTCCAACTAGCGCCAAGCCCCTTTTCTTGTTTTCCTTTTTGTAGCTCTCCGGAAACGGTGAACGCTCAGCATGTCGCTGTCCAACATTAGTTCCGGATAGAGTGAGATCTGTTATATAACAAATGCCCCCTCAGATCTCAATCAGGTTTGTGAACTAGTCCGTGGGATATCCTCAGTTCATGACAAAGTCCTTGAAGCGTGCAGGTAGTCGTCCCTTCGTCATTCTCGCTGGTAGCGGAGTACTGTCTGTATTGCCCTCTTGTAATGTTGTAGGGTGTATGTCGTGAGTTGGATCTGGGTCCCTTGGTGACTGCGGTTCGACGTGATTTTTGTGGTTGGTACATGGTGAGAGGGGTAAGGGTGTGTTGCATAGGTGTGGTGGTCGAGGGGCCAGTTGTCTGATATGTGCGCGGTGGATCCAGGCTGTATCACCCTTTTCATCTTGCACCCGGCACATCACATCATTTGACTTTGTGACCGTGAAATTCTCCACCCAAGGTAGATGAGATGCTCGGGCCGGTCCTGATTGTGGCCGATGAAGTAGGACCCTGTCACCCACTTGTATTGAGTCTTTGCAAGTAGGATTATGCGCATTCCTCTCAAGTTTGTGGTCAGCCTCGTCGTTGGCCAGAGTGGCATGGTGGTGAACCTGCCTCAGCAGGGCATTGATCTCCATGCCATATGCCCCCGGATCGTCGCTTCTGATTTGTTTATTGTGAAGCATAAGCAAACCAATGTTGGGATGACGATCAGTGATTGCGTAATGGGGGGAGACACCGGTAGCGCTATTGACCGTGGCGTTCATGGACGAGATCACAGATCCCAGGACGTCAGTCCACTCGCAATTTCTGTCCTCGCATAGCATATATAGCGCGTTTTTCATCGTTCGATGTTGTCGCTCGATGTTGCCTGAGCTCTGTGGTCTCCACGGACAGTGGAGTTCCTGCGTGATAGCCAACTGGTCGCAGAATCGTCTATACACTTCTCCCGTGAAGTGTGTGCCACGGTCAGATGAAACAATCCGTGGAATCTCCCTGTGTCGAAGGAAGAATTGATACAACCCACGGGCTGCGTCAATGGCACGGTCCCTTGCGCATGGTATGGCCGTGAAGTACCGACTAAAGCTGCCCAAAATTGTCAGGATGTAACGTTTTCCTTTCGAGTTTGGCATTGTAACAAAGTCTATGAAGACCAACTCAAATGGTTTCTTTCCGCGTTTGCAGTGACCCATGGGCCAGTGGGTGCGTTTGCCATAGTTCCCTTTGCATTTTGCGCATGTTACGCAAGAGTCAACGTAGGCCTTGATGTCGCGGTTCTTGAACTCCCACCAATAACTGGACATGAGTTCTTGCATGCGCGTGATGCCCGAGTGATTGGTGCCTTCATGTGCTTGCGAGAGGTATCTGGCACGAAGTTTATACGGCACAACCAGTTTGGGGGAGTTGTTGCTGTCCCGAATCATCAAAACGGAGGTGCCTGGCTCCAGAAAAAATTGTTGGAAGTGTCTATTGAAGAGCGTAGCACGGTGATCGTCGGGATCGATATGTGGTTTCTCCGGTGAGGGTGACTGGAGGGCACTGATGATCTTCGCTAATGTTTCATCCTTCTGTTGTTCTTCTGCAATTCCCAAGTGATTGCAGATTCTCTCTGTAGGGATGGAGGATGACGAATGATATGCAAAGAACGCATTGCTGATGTGTTCTTGTGCACGGGTGCCTTGTGGTGAGTGAGTCTTAGGAATCAACCGTAAACCGTTAAGTTCGCTGAGGCACCAAGACGGTATATACATGCGTAAAACTGACCCACTTAGCTCGAAAGTCTGGCCTGCTGGGGTCGGGTCATACGGAGTTTTGGCCTTCTTCTGCCCGCAACCCCTACTGAGCATGTCAGCCCAAATGTTCGATTCGCCCTCGATGTATTCGAGAACAAAATCGTAGCACGAAATTTCTTCTTGCCATCTCCGTATTTTGGCATTATTAAATACCCGCTGATCCAGATACGTCAATGACCTGTGGTCGGTGAAAAGAACAAAGGGGCGGTTTCGGAGAAAATAATCAAACTTAATTATCGCCCACTTGATAGTGTAGGCCTCCCGTTCCGTTGTGGACCAGTTCTGTTCCGTGGGGTTGAATGCATGTGAGGCAACAGCTATGATATTCTTCTTCCCGTTGTCAGCTTCTTGCATTAGGATCGCACCACATGCGACATCGCTAGCGTCGGTGGTGAGTGTGAACAGCTTTGAAAAATCCGGGAATGAAATGATTGGTGGAGAGGCAAGCCGTTCTTTGATTCTTCTGAAGGCTTTGTCGGCACTCTCAGTCCAGAGAAAAGGTTTATTGGCCCTGTTGAGGTCATGAATGGGAGACATGAGTTTTGAAAATGTGTCCAATCGGATTTGTTCCTGCAAGCGCGTTTCAAGGAATTGCCTAATCCATACCAACCGCCCGATAAGGCTTTGTAGTTCCTTTTTCGAAGTTGGGGGCTTCATTTCTCGGATAGCCCGAACGTATTCAGGATCAGGCTTGAAACCGTCACTGGTTAAAATGCGTCCGAGGAATTTTGCCTCAGGTGCAAGAAATGAGCATTTTTCCGGGTTTAGCTTGAGACCAAAATTCCGGAGGGCGGTAAAAAGCTGTTCCAGAGCGAATATGTATTCATTGAATGTTCTTGAATGTACCAAGTTTTCGTCGATGTACGACGAGATGTTATCGCGTGAACTGACTGTGGCTAAAGCTTCCGCTACGCAACGTGAAAAGATCTGTCCGGCAGAGGTAAGACCGAAGGCCAGGCGAGTGTACTGGTAGCACTGGTCCTTCCATGTAAACGCGGTTTTGTGACGGTCCTGCTGGTCGATTTCGATTTGCCAGTAGCCGCTGCGAAGATCCAGAGAAGCAAAGTAGGTGTTGCCCCTGCCGATCTTGTTAAATAGATGGTCTATCCTCGGTATTGGATAAGGGTCCAGATCGACTAAGACCTTGTTCAGTGTTCTCTTGAAATTAGCCACTACGCGAACTGAACCGTTTTTCTTGCGCACAGCGAACACTGGGCTGTTAAAGCCCCTGGGGTCACTGCATTTTTCGATAACGCCTTCATTCGCCATGCGTCTGATTTCGCTATCGACATCGGCTTCCAAGGCCTGGGCGATCGGGTGTTGCTTCTGACTGCGGGATTGGCCGTTGGTCGGTATCCGGATGGGTCGGATGAACGTCCCTGGTTTGTTGTCATTCGAGCCGATGATGTCAGCGAATTTGATAAGAAGGTTCGCCGTATCCTCCAATTCGTCCCGGTTTGGGTGATTCGGCAGCGATAGCCCAGTGTTCTGCTTCAGCAAAGTTAATTTATCTTCCAGTGTCTGGGCGTTGGGTTGAGGTTCCGACTTGAGACTCTGGAATACAGCAGTTTGGGGTTCACATGCAGGAACGTGGGTCGACGATATCGGCGGCGCGATGGTCGCGGCGTGTGATAAGGAACCTGAGGGAAATGTGCGCCTGAATTTTACCGTGGAATTTTGGTTGTCAATTATATATGAGCTCAGCGTGCTGTGACGCAGGATATTCTGGCCGATCAGGATTGGTGTGTTTTGGGTTGTAACAAGCACGTTCACTTTTTTTAACGTGGGGGAATTGTGGTTGCCAATCGTGACGTCACATGTCAGTTCACCCAGGGCGGCTATGCTCCCATTGATACCCTTCACCCGAATATCAGTGCGGGTCATATATTTTTCAGCTTCCTTGGGAAGCTGGGACAGCGGTATGATGCACGTGGAGCATCCTGAGTCTAACATCGCGATGCCGGAGAAGTACACACCGTCAATATTGAATGAGGATTGGACGAGCGGTGAATGGTGGTTAGGTCCTTGAAAATTGAAGACGTGGTGGCTGATGTGAGGGTCGGGCGAACGAAGCATCACATCTCGTCCTGCCCGAACGGAAAATCCTGTGTTATGAATGTCTGGTCATCATCCATTGCAGCGATATGAGCCTGTGCTTTGGTGCGAGGCGGGTGGCAGAATGGGCAATTGTGCCCGCGAAAGCAGGGTCGACCCCTCGAGGTAATTCCGGCATAACGGGGTCTGTGAATTGTGCTGGCGACCTTTGCGACCTCGCGGACGGTCTTGCTTCGGATGTTGGTTGACGGGGCCTCTCTGGTGTGGCTGCCTACTGAGTTGGGGTGACAGGGTCGTTCTGAGTGACGCCTCATCCTGGTAAGACTGCTGTGATTTCTGTGTATAGTAGGCTTCTTGTGGCGAGGAGACGTCAGATTTTACACCACGATCGATGTATCGCTGGGCCTCGCAAGCTATGCCGATCGCATTGTAATGATTGTCCATCGTCTTTACTAGGTGAGTGTAAATATTTGGAGTCCAGGTTTTCACCTTTTCGCTCATCAGAATCGCGCCTATTATGGAAACCAGACCGTCCACTGTCAGGTCTGTCTTTTTATCCTTTTTGAATTTCGTTTTAATGTGGACGGCAGCATCTCTCAAAGTGTTCTCCAGGCGAGATGCGAAGTCTGGTAATTTTTCGCCGTCTATTCGCTCCAAGTCCCAGGCTCGGCTAAGGTGCTGGAAGCTCGTCATCTGGCTGCCGTGGGCCGCTTGCAAGTACTCCTTTAGTTCCTCAAAAGTGGACGAGTCTGACTTTGAATCCACCATCTGCTGAAAGATACCCTGGTCAAGTAAATCTTTCGCGGATTTGACGAACTCGCCTTCTAGGCTGGGATATCTCTCCAATTCCGGTGCGACGTGGATGGTATAAGCTTTGTTCAGCGCCGTGATGAATTGGTTCACGTCATTTCCCGGGCGGAATAATTTCTGCTGTTTGAGAACGTCCCGGATAGCCTGTTGACGTATAACTACGCTATACTCGTTCTCCTTCTGATTCGTACGGGTTGCTGTCGAAGGAGTCAGCCTTAAAGCCGCCAGCATGTCGTCTAAGTCGGTTTGAACCTCTTGAATTACACGTTCGGATGGCTGTTCCGCCCCTGTCTTCAAATTGAACAATAGTGTTCTCTGCTCTCTAATGAGGGTGAAAAGTTCGTCCCGTGTGAAGTTCGTGTAGTTCTCCATATTTAACTTGCTGTACGCTTCTGACACCAGTGTGATAGACAAGCGTATGGTTGCAAGGAAACACGGACAACTTGAATAGGATTAATCAAATATATTTATTTACCCCAAAGCAAAGATCGTTCTTTTTATTCTTAATTCCTTGATGACGACGGCGACGGCGACGGAGTGACCTTTTTTCTACGTGTTCACTCGTTGGTCGCTAGCTGGGGAAAAAGATGGCGGCTACCTCCAACTAGCGCCAAGCCCCTTTTCTTGTTTTCCTTTTTGTAGCTCTCCGGAAACGGTGAACGCTCAGCATGTCGCTGTCCAACATTAGTTCCGGATAGAGTGAGATCTGTTATATAACACTATCCATGTGTGTTGGACTATAAAACCCCCTCCCTTTTTATTTGTGGGAATCTCTCCTCACATAGACGATTGCTAAAGATCACGAATCGTAACGCTAGAAAATTCACACTTAACTTGATTTCATGAATAACGACAATGGAGGTGACTTCTTTTTATTGTAAAACGTTGTGAGATCTGCGATCATCACATAGTAAATTTGAATAACATGTAGACACGAGGTTATATTATAACTCGATCTTTAAGGTTCATAGAATTGTTCTGTTATATCCAGAGTTGGCGCGTGGTTAATACCTCACAAAATACAAGAGAAAATGCTGAATGATCCATGGAGTTGGGCACGAGATCCATCGTTGCCTCGCTAAATCTCAACTAAGTAAAACAAAAGGAATTTTTAAAACCATGTGCTTAGCAAAATGCACCAAAAAAAACTCTACGGTCAATGCCAAAGGTCACTAGGTGCTTAAAGTGGTGCCAATATAGCTAAGGTGAAATGGCAAAGGTCACTTTCTCCCTCTTGTAGGAGGGGGTCAGCAAGTATGAACGGCCTAACACTGCGGTTTCTCACACATTGTCTACTCCCAGCATGCACTACTCGACTCGTTCTCAATTTGAATAAAACCTTACTCTCGTCAGTATGCTTTATCTCACCCCTAAACTCGTGTTGTCTTGATCTATTTAAATATATCATAATGTTACATAGTGCGGCGGTGGGGTTTTATTTACTACTCCCCAGGAGTTAGGCACAAGGCCAGTTTTATCTTACTCCCACAAGTAAGATGTGACCCAAGATCGGGTCGAGAAAGTGGGGTTTGAAAAGCCAGCGCTCGAGAGGTGAGCACTCTGGCCATTTAAAAATTGCCTGGGTAGCCCCGTCGGCATTCCCCGGTAGGGGCGCCTCAGACAGTAAGCAATAAACTTACTCCTCCCCAAAGAGGGGAGGCAAAGCCTGGGAGGGTGGACCTCCTAGAACTGCACAGGACAGGCGTGCAGTATCCATCGGAACAGATACTACACTTTGATCTTAGCCAAAAGGCCAAGTAGCGGAGGTGGGGTTTTATTTACTCCTCCCCAGGAGTTAGGCACAAGGCCAGTTTTATCTTACTCCCACAAGTAAGATGTGACCCAAGATAGGTGGGGTGTGAAGCCAGTCTGAAAAGTCGAAATATACGAAGTCATCGTCGGAACGAGCAACAGGTGAACCTGTATTCTCTTTCTAGACGACAAGCTGAAGTCCATAACACTAGTGCTACTACCTGTAGTGTCGAAGATCACGTACCAACGTGATCGGTACGAGAGCAGGAAGCAGCAGCAGCAGCGACATAGCTAGGGACATAGATAGAGAGATTACGACCGTTGATACACACATGTTGTTATAACCCTTGTTAAATAAAGATATGTTTACAACCACCACAATTGACTGTTGTTTATTACCAAACACCACAAACTGGCGACGACGATGAGATGAAATTCTACACAAAAAAAGCAAAGAAAGACATCTACAAAACAAAAGTGCAAACAACGAACTTTTCTACAGAAAAAAAACACGAAAAAAGAGGTCACACGTGCTACAAGAGAGAAAGAAAAATATACTTTTTTTCTTCCAAAGGAAAAGTACAGAAAAAAAACGAGAGATAAGTAATTCGTTTGTTATCACATTTATTGTCTTTAAATAACAATCCTTTTGTTATTCACATCTTATTGTCCTTTTAAACAACAATATGGCAAAATTCGTCACATTGGGGGGGCTAAGCCCTCCACGTGCGTTAGATACGATCGGAGATCCAGAGTCTTTACATAAAAGATGGGTAAATTGGAAAACCGATCTGGAAATTTTCATACTAGCTTCAGGTGTCATAAATTCTGAGCAAAAAAGAGCTATCCTTTTGTTAACAGGAGGCGAGGGTCTGCGTGAAATTTGGACGAATTTCACGGACGAACAAAAAGCCGGACACGAGGCTAATAAAGAAAGAGTCGATGTATTCCGAACAGCTATAGAACTGTTTGACAAAACTTTCGCTCTAAAGGAAAATATCCCTAAAGCGCGTTCAAGATTTTGGGAGTCTGAACCAAACACGGGAGAAACCGTGAATAATTATATCACTCGCTTAAAGAGTTTGGCGAAGGTGTGCGGTTTCACTCCAGAACCGAACGAATTCGTCAGAGACAAGATCCTTCTTCACATAAAGGACGCGGAACTAAAAGCCAAATTATATGGTGAAAGCAACTTGACGTTGGATCGTCTCATCCAAATTATTGGGACGTACCACCACAAAGAGGCCCTAATTTTAGGATCTACTTGTACGTCTGATATAAATAGATTAAGCGACAGACAAAAACCTAAACCAAGCCACAATGTGTCATCTGCATGTTATAAGTGTGGGGGGAATGGACATTTTGCAAGAGATTGTGTTAGAAGCAAGCATCACAAGTGTGGAATCTGTGGGAAAAAGGGACATTTTGAAGTCTGTTGTTTCTACAAAAACAAACAAACAAAAACGCAGAATAGAAACGAACATGACAGAGCCCCAAAATACAGTCGTGGTTGACGAAAGCATTATCATAACAAAGGAATTCAACAGAGTGTAGGGGAAAGGGAAGATAACAAAACTGGTGGCGCTAATGGGTTTAATTTATTCAAAATATCAATGAGTGAAAATGTAATAAACCTCAAAGTCAGAAACACCACCATCCCTTTAGTGATAGACTCAGGAGCACAGCATAATACATTATCTGTAGAGGACTTCAAGAAAATAGAAAAAGAAGGACCCAAAATTAAGCTCCAGCCAGATTCTACTAAACTATACCCCTATGCTAGTGAAAAACCACTTCCCCTTCTAGGAAAGTGCATATTGAAGGTTGAAGTTCCTAGCACAAATCGCTACATAACAGTTCCATTTTTTGTCATACCACAGGCCCAAGCGTCATTTTTAAGTGGTAGAACTAGTAAAAGACTAGGACTTTTAAGTGTGGGCGTTAACGCCAACATCTTGAACTGCTCGGAACTGGATATATGGACAAGAATACTAAAAGAATTTCCAAAGGTTTTCAGTGGATTGGGAAAACTGAAAAACTACCAATTAAAATTCAAAATAAATCCAGAAATTATACCTGTCACTCAGCCAGTACGTCGGATACCATTCAAGCGGCGGCAATGTGTCCTGAACAAATTGCAAGAACTGGTTGATCTGGATGTAATTGAGAGGGTCAGGGAACCTTCTCAATGGGTGAATCCTTTAGTGACAGTGGAAAAAAGGCCCGAGGACAATGGAAAAAGCGATGTGAGGATATGTATCGACATGCGTAGAGCAAACGAAGCTATCGTTCGAGAACGTCATCCAGTGCCCACGATTGAGGAAACCATACAAGAAATGGCTGGAGGCAAATATTTCTCAAAAGTAGATTTGAATATGGCCTACCATCAAATAGAGTTGCATCCAGATTCCAGAGAAATCACAACATTTGCTGCACCTGATGGGCTATACCGGTATAAAAGACTTATGTTTGGGGTAAACATGGCCTCAGAAAAATTTCAGCAAATCATAAGTCAGGTTATAGCTGGCTGCCCAGGAGCATACAACATGTCAGATGACATCATAGTAGTCGGGAAAACAGAAAGTGAGCACGACACTAGACTCGCCAAAGTTTTCCAACACCTAGCCGAACAAGGACTGACCGTCAATGGAAAGAAGTGCTAGATTAAAATGACATCTATAAGATACATGGGCCACATTCTGACACAAGACGGCTTGAAGGTCTCGGACGAAAAGGTGAAGGCTGTAGTTGATGCTCCTCCACCAAAAGATGCATCACAGATGAGGAGTTTCTTGGGACTGGCCCAATTCTGTGCTAAGTTTGTGCCCCATTTTGCTAGTGTAACTGCACCACTTTGGGATCTTACAAGACTAGATTCTGATTGGAAATGGGAAGAAGAGGAACAATATTCCTTTAACAAACTAAAGAAAGGGTTAATTGAAGCGCCAGTCATGGCATACTACAGTGTTGAGTTGCCTACTAGAATCACAACTGATGCTTCTCCCGTTGGCGTGGGTGCAATCATTGAACAACAGCAGCTAAACGGATACTGGAAACCAGTATACTATGCCAGTAGGAAGCTCACACCAACAGAGTCCCGATATTCTCAATTTGAAAGAGAAGCACTGGGAGTATTCTGGGCATGCAAAAAGTTCAGTCTGTACCTCATTGGATGTGACTTTCAGATCCTGACTGATCACAAAGCGCTGGTAAAGGTACTATCACCTTCCTCGAAGCCCCCTTCAGCAAGAGTGGAGAGATGGCTGTTGTTTCTACAACAGTTCACCTACAAAGTCATCCACATTCCTGGCCGAACCAATAAGGCGGACCTGCTGAGTTGACAGCCCGTTGAAAACCCAGACAAAACTGAGGAAAAGGAAACAATGGACTACATCTACAGTATCATTAAAGATACTGTACCTCAGGCACTGACTCCCTGTGAAGTGGAAAAAGCTTCAAAGGATGATGCTACGATCTCCAAACTTCGGCAAGCTATATCCGAAAATGACTGGACCCATTTCAAAGGTACTGCATTTCATGCAATCAAAGATGAACTCTGGATAGCAAGACAGATGCTCATCCGAGGACGCAGGATCATAATCCCTGAGGCACTTCAGGGGCGGGTAGTTGTACTGGCTCATGAAGGACACCAAGGGATTGTGCGAACCAAAAATCGCCTACGGTCCAAAGTTTGGTGGCCAGAGATGGATAGAATGGCAGAAAAGCGAGTAAAAGCGTGTTACCCATGTCAAGTGGTTGGCAAAAATGCCCCTCCAGAAGAACTAGAGAGTACACCGCTGCCTGACCAACCCTGGACCTATGTAGCTGTTGACCTACTGAGTGTCTCCGAAGGGAACTACCTGCTGGCTGTTGTCGACTACTACTCAAGATGGCCAGAAGTTGCGCATATGAAAATAGCAAATGCCAAAAATGTAACGGGTGCACTAGAAATGATGTTCAATCATCATGGATATCCCAACTATCTGAGGAGTGACAACGGACAGCCATTCTCATCAAGAGAATTCAATGAGTATATGAATACTCACGGCATCACCCAGGTGAGAGGGATCCCGTATTGGCCACAGTCCAACGGCGAAGTGGAACGGTTCAACAGAACAATCCTAAAGGCAATTAAGATCGCCAAAGTCGAAGGGAAAGACTGGAGGACTGAACTAAGGAATTTTCTGTTCCAATACCGAACCACCCATCACACAGTAACCGGAGTATCCCCAGCGAAGTTACTAATGAACCGCGAACTCCGAGGTAAGCTGCCAAGTATTGTAGGAGCGTCCACTGATTTTAGTGACGTACATGATAAGGATGCTCTACACAAAATAAAACGCAACATAGCTGCTGACCAGAGAAGAGGAGCCAGAGACCAACAGATCCAGAGAGGGGACACAGTAGTGTGTAAAAATTTACACAGAACAAACAAGCTGGACGCTCGGTTCGAGTCTCAGCCCTATCAAGTTGTGGAAAAGAAGGGAAATGCTGTTCTAATACAACAACCCCAAGGCCAAGTGAGAATGAGAAACGCTGCCCATGTAAAAAAGGTACCCGGCGACATGCAGTATAGTCCTGACTACACCGACGTCCCTAAAGCAGTTTACTCTCCCCCTGATACAACCCACTGGCCCCCTACTTCTACAAAAGATATCGAAGACACACACCTCAACCCAATCGATGCACTTCCCATCTCCAGTCCAGACCCTAAGGAAACTGCTCAAGAACCCCTAACACCGGCCCTAACTGCCCCTAGTGGTTCAATCAGAACACCTAGAGTAAGATCCACCCCAGTGTGGCAAGAAGACTTTATAGTGACATAAATTTATAAAAAAAAGAGGGAAGATGTAGTGTCGAAGATCACGTACCAACGTGATCGGTACGAGAGCAGGAAGCAGCAGCAGCAGCGACATAGCTAGGGACATAGATAGAGAGATTACGACCGTTGATACACACATGTTGTTATAACCCTTGTTAAATAAAGATATGTTTACAACCACCACAATTGACTGTTGTTTATTACCAAACACCACACTACCCACTACTACAAAACTGCCAACAACGTGCGAAAAAGATGGTGGAAAGTTTTAGAACAAACTTAATGCCACCAAGCAGTTTGAATGTGAAAACAAACCCTGCGGAAGCATGGAAACAGATGTGGAATAACTATTGTATTATCGCTAAACTAGCAGATCAGGATGAAAAGTACCAAACAGCGTTGTTTCTACACGCAGTCGAACCAGACGAGTTCACTATCCAAAACGAGTTCTAATTTGACCCCACCGAAAGCAAACATTACGTCGATACGGTGATAGCCAAATTCGACCAACACTACATAGGAAAGACGAATGAAATCTATAAGCGATAAAAAGAGACCAAAAACCAGGTGATACTATCGACTTGTACATTACGGTACTACACAACTTAGCGAAATCGTGCAATTTTTGTGAATGTCCATATAACTCTGCTACGCGACCGTATCGTATGAGAGGTGAGAGATTGTGTCATTTTAGAGGATGTCAATGGATTGAATAGAAACATAACGACAGAGATCAGGTTCTATAAAAAATGGCGTCCTTTATTTACATCAGGCAAAACATGAGTGCCCCGGTAAAGGGGCGTAACTCCAGACGGTGAAACTCTTATTCAGTCCCTCATGCAACATCTTCCCTTTTCACAATAAATAAAAAACAGAAGATAAAGACAAACAAAAAAACAAAACAAAAAGTCTGATAAGAATTAAAAACAGAGTCTACAAAACACAGTGATCTAGGCATTTATTGGGCTGACTACCCTCCTACCTAACAGGGATTATTCTTCCCTTTCACTTATGTTGTGAAATCCTTGAATCTCATAGGATCTCTTATTATCCTTCCCGACCGTGTTGTCCGCAACATTTCCGGACTTGGTTTTGTTGGGAATGGGGTCGGGTTGAGGTTTTCTCTTATTTCACCTTCATATTGAGGTGGTTCTGAGTTACATATCTCTTCTGTACTCTGCCCTGTATTCTTGGGTAACTCGCTCTGCACTTCATATGGCTGTTGTATTACTGATGTGAGTGGGGGTGTCTCTGCAGTTTTCTTCAAATCTACTCGATTCCGTCGATATAAGTCCCCACCCACTTTTACATGGTATGATCGCTCATCCAGTCTCCCCCATACAACAGCTTTCCTCCACTCTTTTTGACCATTTATGTGTGGTTTCATCCGTACTACATCTCCAGGATACAATGATTTAAGTGGTTTTACTTTGTGGTTGAAAGAACGTTCTTGCCTCCTGCAGTCTTGCTTCACTGATTTTCTCAGATTTTTGGGCAATGCTGGCTTGAGTAAATCCTCCCTGGTTGGGAGAAGTGTTTTTGTTCTCCTTGACATCAGCTTCTGAGCTGGTGATAAGAGGCCTTTGGCTGGCGTATTCCTGTGATCCAACATTGCTAGGTATGGATCAGCCTTATCGTCCATCGCTTTCCGGAAAAGGTTCTTTGCCATCTTTATCGCAGATTCCACTTTGCCATTTGCCTTGCTATTGTATGGACTGACAGGTGTATGTGTAAAACACCACTTTTTTGCGAAGGCAGAAAATTCCTGGCTACTAAACTGAGGCCCATTATCAGTTACGACCTGATCTGGTATTCCATGACGTGCAAAATGGTGTTTAAGTTTGGTTATCACTGTCTTTGCTTGTGTATTGAGAAGATGATCGATTTCCCAGAAGTTGCTCATGTAATCAACTGTGCACAGGTAGTCTCTATCTGCAAACTTAAAGAGATCTACTCCCACTTTCGCCCAGGGTCTGTCAGGAACTTCATGGACCATTAATGGTTCTGCCGGGTTGGCCACTTCATATTTTCTACATATGGGGCACTTTGAAACATAGTCTTTGATGTCACTGTTCATATTTAGCCAATACAAACATTCTCTTGCTCTTCTGCAACATCCTTCTACTCCCAGGTGTGTGGAATGCAGTTTTTCTTTCAACACCGCTCGCTGTGTCAGTGGAACCACTACCTGGTTTCCTCTGAAAATTAAGCCATCCTGCACCGTCATTTCATTCCGCATATTAAAATATGGTCTCACCTCTGGGTCAAGATGTATTTTTTCTTCTGGCCATCCTTCCAGAATTACTTGCTGCAACTGCTGCAAGCTTCTGTCTTCCTTCGTGGCTGAGCGCAGTTCAAGCAGCCTTCTCTCTGTTATAGGAATATATTCTGCTTCCTTGACATCATCTTCATTGTCCATATCTTCACTGCCCAATCCATAGATGTATGCTCTTGATAGCGTGTCTGCAAGGAACATTTTCTTACCGTGATGGTACAGAACTGTAGCATCGTAAGCCTGTAGTCGCATCAGCATGTTTTGAAGTCGTTTCGGGCATTTCACCAATTCTTTCTTCATAATCGCTTCCAGTGGCTTATGATCGGTTAGTACTGTTATCTGTCGACCAAACGTATATTGATGAAACCGTTCACATGCGTAGACTACTGCTAGTAGTTCCTTTTCAATCTGTGCATACCGAGTTTCTGTGTCGGTCAGTGCACGGCTGATATAGGCTAGGGGTTGACCTTCTTGTAGTAGTGCAGCCCCCATGCCCTTCTCACTTGCATTTCATTGGATGACCAAAGATTTGTTGGGGTCATAGTACCTCAACACTGGTGCCTCACTCACTACCTCTTTAATTTCCCCAAAAGCCTCTTCATGAATTTGGGACCATGTCCATCGCACATCTGCCTTCACCAAATTTCGAATTGGGGCCATCACATCAGATATGTGTGGTAGAAATTTTGCCAGGTAATTCACGAATCCAACCAATCGTTGCACTCCATTCACATCTGTTGGACACGGCATCTCTTTTATGGCTCTTACTTTCCCAGGATCAGGAAGTAAACCATCACTGGTTATTATGTGTCCCAGGAAAGATATAGACGTTTGTCGTAGGTTCAATTTTTCAGCATTCAATCGCATCCCGCGATCACGACATCTCTGCAACAGTTTCCTGAGTTTTCGGTCATGATCAATTGTTGCTTCTTCCATCGTTTTACCCTTCCCAATCACCAGGAGATCATCCGCTTTGTTAACCACCCCCTCCAAATCGGACACATTGTTAAAAAGGGTCTTTTGAAATATCTCTGGAGCTGGAGAAATACCGAACGGTAAAACCTTCCACCGGAACCTACCATATGGTGTAGCAAATGTTGTTAAGCGACTGCTGGCTTCGTCTAATTTTACATGCCAGAATCCATCTCGTAGATCCAGGGTAGAAAATACCTTGCTGTCAGCCAGTTCTGGTAGTAAATCGCCCAGTGTAGGTAACTGAAAATGTTCCCTTTTTAGAGCTTTATTCAGTGGTCTTGGGTCTATACATATCCGCAGGTTTCCATTTTTCTTAGTTACCAGTGCTAACGCACTTACCCATGGTGTTGGGTCGCTCACTGGTTCAATAACATTCTTCTTAACCAGTTTTTCCAACTCGACTTTTAGCCTGTCTTTAAGTGCCACTGGTATTCTCCGTGTTGCTTCAACATTTGGTGTTACTCCTGGATCCACCTGCAAATGTACCTCTCCTGGTAATTGACCCAATTCTTCCCTGAACACATCTCTGAAGTCATTGATAATTATGTCCGAGTACTGGCTGCTGGATTCATTCATCTGGGAAACTTTGGCGACCATTTTGAATTTGTTGTTATTGATTGTGACGAGTTCCATTTTCTGGATTGCATTTGCTCCCAGTAAGGGATGGAAATCCTCTTTCACAATGACAAACTTAACCGCATATTTTTGTCCAGTTTTGGGGTTTATCATTTTAACTCGACATTCTCCCAACGGCTTCACTTCTGCTCCATTCCACATGACAAGGGTCTTATTTGAATGTTCCAGTGTTTTTCCAATCACGTGTTTCACATTCAATATATTCACGGACTATCGAGCTGAAAAGCAATTGGTTTTCCCTTGACCCTCATTTCTGCCTTTATCACCTCTTGACTCACAGCATTCACTTTTTCCTTAATCGTTATGTTGTCTACCTGTCCATAGTCTGAACAACTACTACTGTCGTTTTCCTGGTCCTCATATTGGGTTTTGACAGCCTGCACCTTCTTTTTCCTTGGTACTTTGCATTTCACGGCAAAGTGGTTTTTTCCATTACATTGATAACAGGTCTTGCCAAATGCATAACATACCTCTTTTCTTGGTCCGTGCCGCAGTGCACACGCCCGGCAATCTCTGTCAGTTTGTGCCGATGTCTTTCTCCTGGGTTTAAAATCAACCTTATTCACTCCTTCAGGCCTTAGGATTCTGGACTGGACCGTGGCATTTTCAGACAGCTTACAAATGTCAATACATTTTTGTAAGTCTGTCTTATTTTCAATAATTCAGCTTGTGTCTGGGGGTTGTGTATTCCCAGCACTACCTGATCTCTGAGTACTGATGAAACGCAATTGTCACAAAAATTGCACGTTTTTACTAACGTCCGAAGTGCCGTAATAAAGGATTCCACAGTCTCTGATCCTCTTTGCTTTCTAGAATGAAATACGTAACGCTCGTAGGTTTCATTCGTTTCCCCTATAGCGTATTTATCAAATGCCTGAATAATTTCGGTGGGTGTTCTTTCATCTTCAGGTGTTAGAAATTGAAATCCGTAGTAAACTTTCAATGCGTCATCTCCCAACGTGTGAAGCAAAAGTGCCGTCTGATATTGTAATGAATGTTTCGTCAAACACGTAATAATGGCGTAGTTATGCCATTTCAGTTTAAACAACTTCCAGTTCGCCGATAAATTATCTTCCATACATAAGGGCGCTGGTGGTCTTATACTAGCCACTGGTCTGTTTGTGTCTTCCGACATTTTTTTTTTCCACGTGACGTACGTACGAATTTACAATTTGAAACAAGAATAATAAAGTTACTTATCTGTTTCTTATCCTTTTGTACATCTTACTTAGACATATATTCATCCCACCGCTGCCACCATGTGTCATTTTAGAGGATGTCAATGGATTGAATAGAAACATAACGACAGAGATCAGGTTCTATAAAAAATGGCGTCCTTTATTTACATCAGGCAAAACATGAGTGCCCCGGTAAAGGGGCGTAACTCCAGACGGTGAAACTCTTATTCAGTCCCTCATGCAACAGAGATAACCATGCCCGTAAAAGACTGCTGTAAAATACGGCACTAACATTTCAACAAAGTGTTGACATATGCCGTAGCTGTGAATCATCGGATACACGGCTGAAAATAATTAATCCTGAACAAGAAGAACGGATTAACAAAGTCCAAGGCCAGGTTATGAGAAAGAGGACCAAAGATACGGAAAAAATAGACTGGCACTTCTGTGGCAGAAGGCATGGTAAAAGAAAAGAAGCATATCCTGCATGATGCTAGAAATGCAACCTTTGCAGTTACAAAATCTACTTTGATTGAAACGCCCGGAGAAGCGACACGGTCAGAGACCAAGGCCGTCTAAAGTAAGACACAAGGTAAATAAATTGTCCGACTCCGACTCTTCTAGCGATGCGGACTACGTACTAAGCGTCAACTCCGAGATAGGGGAGAAAAAAGCAACAGAACCATTACGCTCGAAATAAAATTTCATGTCGACTGTGGTGCTACTGTTAATGTAATTCTACTGAAATACATATGCGATGTAATCTACAACCAGCATAAAAAAAATACAGATGTGGAATATAACCGAACTCCTACCGCTCGGCAGATGCAGGATTACATTGTGCAACCCCCAAAACACGAAAAAGTAATCTGTTGGGTTCACGGAGGTTAAAGAGAATCTAACCCCATTGCTAGGAAAACGGGCGAATAAACAGATGAACTTAATAACATTACATTATGACAACACCGCTAATGTTAAGTCAGACCCAGTCTGTGAACGAGTTATGACAGAGTACTGGGACGTTTTAACGGCGAACTGGGGTCACTGCCCGTTCAAGTGCACCTACAATTGGACCCCACCATAACACACCATACTGCCCCAGCCGGTCGTATACAAATATCGATGATTCCTCGAGTCAACGAGGAATTAAAAAGTTTAGAAAACCTCGGAGGTATCACCCCTGTCGACGAACCAATAGACTAGAATAGTCTAATAATGATCGCTACGAAGAAGTCAGTGAATACCCGAATCTGCATCGAGCCAATACCATTAAACATAGCGCTGAAGCACGAGCGATACCAACTACCTACCATAGAGAAAGTACTACATAAATTCACAAATGCAAAATACTTTACTAAGTTAGACGTTGCATCAGCATACTGGCATGTTGTGCAAGACGACAAATCAAGACTCCTCACAACTTTCCAAACGGGATTCGGTCGATACCGGTGGGTGGGGGCTCCCCTTCAGAACTTGTGTGAGCTCTGAAATATTTTAAAAGCGTCTCCATCAAGCCATAGACGGTCTAAACGGAGTTGCATGCGTAGACGATGATATAATTGCATTCGGTTCATGAGATGACCTAGAACAAGCCTCAGTAAACCATGATGCAAACCCGAAGGCACTCTTACAGCGATGTCGAGAAAGAGGGATGAAGATGAACCGAGAAAAGGCAGAAATAAAAAAGACTGCCATAAACTTCATGTGTCACCTCATTACCAGTGATGGGCTACTCCCAGACCCTTCTAAAATTGACGCAATCTCCAAACTAAAACAGCGCACATCGATCGAAGAGATACAGAGACTTTGTGGAACGGTCAATTACCTAGTCAGGTTCCTACTGACATTGTCGACCGTTATGGAGTCCATACGGCAACTGATGCACAAGGATGTTTTATGGATATTGTCTCAAGCGCGATATAGCGCATTCGTGGTAATGAAACGAACAATCACTAAAGCACCCATACTCACCTACTACAATCTGAAAGTGGCCCTCCCAATACAGTATGCCGCCAGCTCAGAAGGACTTGGCGCAGCATTACTTAAACAAGGCAAGCCAGTAGCATATGCAAGCAGAGTGCTGACTGATACCGAGCCGAGATACGCCCAAATCGAAAAAGGAAATGCTGGCGATTGTGTTCCCACTGGAAAAATTCTTAAAATACACTTATGGCAGACGGACAAAGATACACACAGACCTCAAACCACTGGAATCCATAGTGAAAAAAAAACTCGCAAAAGCTCCAAAACGATTACAGGGAATATTATTGCGGGCTCAGAAGTATGACAGCGACGTTGTGTACCTCAAAGGAAAACAAATATATATCGCTGGCATGCTATCGCGGTCTTACATGACAACAGAAAAGAACAATCAAGCCGAATTCGAGCTTGTCAACATGGTTAGCTTCCTCCCCATCCGGGATAAAAGACTGACTTCGATCCGGAAAGCAATGAATGAAGACGAGGTATGCGACTAACTCAGGAAGACAATAATACCGGGTTGGCCAACTTTGAAAATGGATCTTTCCGCTGTACTACACCCATAGTTCAACACCCGTGATGAGATATCAGTTCAAGATGGACTTATCTTCAAGGGCCACCCGAGTACTCATTCTATTCAGTCGGCAGAGTGACATCTAGCGCTCAATTCACACTCCGCGCTACAGAATATGTTTGTTGACCAGGAATGTCATCAGAGATACGTAAATACATCTCCACTTGTGAAACCATCTACAAGTTCGCGACAGAACAACCAAAAGAAACATTAATGCCACATGATATACCTGATCGGCCATGGCAGAAAGTTGGCATTGATTTGTTTGAAAGCGAGACTGTTAAATATTCCATAACTGTCGATTATTTCTCTTTTTGGAGATAGATCAACTAGAAGACACAGCAACCTCCACCATCATCCGTAAGTTGAAGGCATACTTTGCAAGATATGGGATTCCCTGCTAAGTGATCCCCGATGCTGGACCCCAGTTCACTTCATCAGCTTTAAACACTTCTCGGATAAATGGGACTTCGAACATCTCAAAATAAGCCCGGAAAGGCGGAATTCGCAGTGAAAAGTGCAAAACGCCTCTGCGGAAGAAAAAAGACACTGGCACAGACCAGTTCCTAGAACTACTCGACTTCAGGAATAACCCTACGCAACATATGGGAAGCATACTCTTTTAACGCTGACTGAATCGCCGCGCACGCTGACTTCTGCACATGAGCATCAGTCTGCTGAAACCTAGGTTCACAAACCATGGGGAAAAAGATAAAATACTCCTTGAGCTTAAGCAATGCTTTCGGGCAGAGTATTACAGTCGTCGTACATACAACTTACCACCATTGGCCGAAGGCGAGGTCGCCAGGATGCACCCATACAAGAAAGGTGACTGAGTATGGTTAGGGTTAGGGTTTTAGATTTGAAATTTAATAATATATTTTAATTAAAAAAAAATTTTTCTGATTTTGTATCGCTATCTACAAGGCGTTGAAAAATAGATATTCAAGAGGGTTGCCATTCTTTACTTGATTTGAAGAGTTCATGGCGTATGTTTAACAAGTGAACAATCTAAAATTAAATTAAAAATACAACCAATAATTGTTACCAATCGGTCAAATATTTAACTTTCGGCAGATCTGTATATTTTTAACTTACTGAAACTATTTTAAGTTCTCCTTTATTTAAGAATACTTGACACTATACCAAACAATCCGATTAAATGCTATCTCTCTCAGTTTTATGTGGATGTGGGGGAATCCTCTCATGTATAACATACTCTTTTATATTTAAAACTTTTAAAAAAACTTTTCAAATTACTAAATAGTTAAAATTAAAAACTGAAGAGATGAAAAACATATTTGTTTGCCGTTCAATTGTACTATATGGATTATTTGAATATCTCGCTTATTTCCTTTTATTTTCGCACACATTTTGGATGAAATTTATTAATTAGTCTTACATTGTATATTCTATCTCGAAATAAAATCTTAATTTATTTTTAAAGACTTTATTTATGATAATTTGTTATACATACAACATTTAACTATTTACAATAAACATACACTATTTTATTATTTGTTAGAAACATTGCCTAGTTATTTTTTTCTTTATTCTTCGAAACCAGTAATGTGTTGCGTTGTCCTTTCTTCGTCAGTATTGATCCTTCGTCGTTTCTTTCTTCCTCGGAGCCATGTTGTTGTTTCATCGTTGTGCGTATAACTTATTTGCGTTATAGAAGAATAATTAAGATAAGGCATATTCTGGAAATGGAGTTTTATTGAGATAAAATAACAAGTACAATTAAAACTTATTTATGTAGGAGAGAGACAGTTATATTAACCTAAGTAACTATTAGCAAGATAGAGGATAGACATATGGATGGACAGACATATCATCGCCAATCGCCGCATCTGATTCTCAACTGTTTTATTGTTATGACATTTTGTCAACGACCGCTCACTTCGAGCTCCCCAAATGGTGTCAGATTCAAAATCGTCCAATTTGGAGGCCCCTCTCTGGATTTGTTTTTAGCCTCACTTGGTTGTTTTTGGATTCTGTCGTTGTTAACAACACGAGTAAATCATTATAAGTAAAGTCCTTTGTGATCGCGTTCACCCACATGTGCTAAAATCTATACTATAAGATGTACACCCCCATTATCCAAATAGACTTACAATATTTTATTATTTGTTATAAACATACATTATTTCACTCTTTATAATAAACATACAATATTTTTTTATTATATGTAAGATTATGGATGGTATATCCACGGATATATATTTTGACACGTGAATGAATTACCCGTTCGTAAATAAAAAACGTTCTCAGCGTATATTCTAGATTTATCTGAACTCGGGATCAGATCAGGGTTAGAGATGCCAGACTCAAAGCGACATGATATCCCGCGGATATGACATCGAGTGAAAACAGAACAAGAGACACTGATTAAATTTTAAACTGATATCGTTGTAGAAATTAAAGGCGGGCGGTCACTGAAAAACGTCTTTAAGAATTGTGGAAAATCGCTCTCGACAATCAGCGTCCATCTGTCAGTCCATGGACGGCGGCACCGGGGGGCAGGGGGGTGCTTAAGCCACCCCCACACTTTTTGACTTGGCCCCCTCACGTTACGGCCATCAATAATGAAGTTATATATGCATGTGTTTAACCCCCCCCCCCCCACTTTTTAGGAGAGCCCCCCCCCTCTCCCCACTTTTATAACTGTCCCGCCGGTCCTGCAGTCTATCTATAATAAAGTTAGGAAAACTGTATCTCTCTTATAAGTAAATGTAAATTACTTCCGGATTCTATTTTTATCGACTATTCCCTTAATTATGTATTTCTTTATCTGTTAATCCCTAATTTTCCTTGCGACCTAAGATTTATTTGTATCTCTATCCTTCAAATCAATTTTACCCCATTATAAATAATTTAATCTGATTGAACATCCAGCCCCCACGCCCCTGTTCATATTCCCCCGACACATTTTGGTATTTTTAATTACCCCGCACTTATTGACTTGCCTCTCCCTCCCTTACCCCATTTCTAGTTGAACCCTAATTCACACTAGCGTCTACTTTCATCTATAAGCGACCCATCCCTCCCTCTCACAATCTAAGTTTAAATCGCATTTACTCATCGCACCCGCTCCCTCTTCTTCCACTGCACCCCCTCACACATTCTTGACTTGCATGCTGATTTCATATGAGTATTTGCCATTCTTCCGACGGTCCTGTTTATCAACGGGCAATTGGGAATTTGGCCTAGCTTTTAAATATTAATTCGCTGTCTCTTCGTCAATTTTAACGTATTTTATGATTTTCAGCACAGGAAGACTTTTTAATATGGCTAGTATTTCCCACTTCACGAATTACTGAGCCTTGTTGCATCCACGAACGAACCCTCTATTGAACTTTTTACCCTCTGGATTCTATCTATTTTGGCCGCACCTGAAGATGCTGGCTTCTGGAGTTTTACTTTGAAACCTCTCATTTTATTTCTCGTACCCTCTAACGACCTACTTACAAACCACTTTCTCCGCTGGACTTTTTGGCACTGGATTTTTTTTTACAATCGGACACTTGCTTGCATTCGGGCAGCTTTTCGCCTTGTTTTTTCCCCCACAATCTTTGTTTTACTTTCTCAGATTTTAAATCTTAGCTTTTGCCAACTTATCTATCCCAGCAATTTCCTCTGATGATAACATTTTGATCTTTGAAAAGCCTGGCTTAAGGAAAAAATTAATTATATAAATTGTTTTTTTACGGAATATTATTTTTAATATACATACAATATTTTTCTCTTTATAATACAGATACGATATTTTATTTTTGTTATAAACATACAATGTTTTATTATTTATTATAAACATACAATGCTTTATTATTTGTTATAAACATACAATGTTTTATTATTTTTACAAACATACAATATTTTATTATTTGTTATAAACATACAATGTTTTATTATTTTTACAAACATACAATATGATATTATTTTTTATAAACATACAATATTTTATTATTTGTTATAAACATATAATATTTTATTATTTGTTATAAACATACAGTGTTTTATTATTTTTACAAACACACAATGTTTTATTATTTGTTATAAACATACAATATTTTATTATTAGTGTCTTTTCTTAATTTTTTAAAGAAGTTTTCGTTTAACTTTTGATTGTGCTTGAAAGATGAAAGCATAATATTAATATCTAAAAGAAAACAAATGTATGTTTACGTGTGAAAAAAAAATAGAATTAAAAATGTTATCAAAACAGCGAAAAATCAGTAAAAATTGAAGATTCAATAAAACATGTTTAAAAATCTCTGGAAAAGTAAATATCAGTTTTCTGGAACTGTTTCAAATATAATTATTAAATTAAAGTCTTAAGAGAGTGAATTATAAAAGAATGTACTACTTCTTTTTACTAAAAGTTGCTTAATTACAAAAAAAAGTGTCTTGTAATTGTAAACAGAGAATACGGCTACAAAATCTCAAAGTATGGAAGGCTCAAACTACAGTAATAGTTATTTTTTTATTTTTACGTTACGAACTGCGTCAATTTTACTAATTATTTTTACATGATGATTGATTGAAATCTTGAACAATTACATTACTCGATTTATTCTTTAAGAATTAATGTAATTTTAAATTAGCGTCTACTTTCATCTATAAGCGACCCATCCCTCCCACTCACAATCTAAGTTTAAATCGCATTAATGTAATTTTAAATTACATTAATTCTTAAAGAATAAATAACTAATTTATTGTTACGACACATGTAAGAATTCTTACATGTGTGGTAACGATAAATTACATTAATTCTTTTAAAATAAAGCTAAGAGTATTTTTTTATTTTAAGTATGAAAAAGTAAATTAAAGTCACCGACTACACTGACAATATTCATTGAAAAAAAAGTTAAAGCATTAAAAAATATTTATTAAATATTTATTAAATAGAATTCGATTTTGAAAGAAAATGTCATATTTGAATTCTATTTATAATAATTGTTTAAAACTTTTCAATAATATTTATTAATTAAGAAAATGACAAAGCAAATACAAACTTACGTTTTATCTTTCCAAATAAATGACGATGAACTTAACGAACTTAATGAAATTAACGAAATTATTGAATCTCTGTTGATTTTCCCGCGCCTGTTTATTACAGAAAGGTGCTTCCATAGCGCTGCAAATAGATCGTTAGTAGAAATTATTCAATTAAAAAAATGTTTTCGTTGTTTTCTTGAGTCTCAAATTTGTATTTTTTTTTGGTTTATTTTCAAGATTATAAAAATAAAATTCTTGCGCTGATGATGACACGTTTATGTATGAAAGGGAAATATAATTTGTCGCATTTTTTATTTTCCCAGAAACTCTAATCATTAGAATTACATGAAATATTTTTTCAATTATATTATTTTTTTGGTGAAAATATTGATTAAAAAATGCTTTATTCAATAATAATAACAACGCTAATTCAAAAAAAAAAATGTTTTCTTAGAATTATAGTGATTTTTATTAACACGGTATTTAGGGGCCTTTTTCGTAATATACGAAATATTAAAAAAAATTGTTAACATCTACAATGCTTTATTTTCATTAAAAAAAACATTTTAAAAATTCATACATTTTTTTTATTAATATATAAAAATATAACTTTAATAAAGGTGTATTTAAAAAAAAAATACATTTTCACTAAGATTTTTTTAAAATCATGGGTTCATTATATTCCGTGCTTGTTGATTAATAGATATTGAAAATTTCATTAAAATTGGTTGATTTCCTCAATTTTAGTGAATTTAGTGAATGTTTTTACACTTATGGAGATCAGCCATCGATTTTGCACGTATCTGCTGAGTGAATCAGCGTTTGTTTTCAGAATCGATTTTTTATTCATAGATTTTAATAACAAAAGATTCATGTTTTAAGAAATGTTTGTTTAATTCATGTGTAATTATTCAAGTCTTTAAAATGGACGAATACGCTCTAAAAGCTGATAGCAACTTAGACAAAGTGTTTTCACGTAAGTCATGAACGGACTTTTTTTACACGAGGAACGTAATAATGATTTACACCGCTTTATGCTGACCATTACATTTCATCAGTTGAAACGTTTTCTTTAAATAATTTTTCATTTAAATGTGTTTTTTTTTTCCTTTAATTTTCTTTTCAATCTTTTATTGTTTAATGAATTGGACACACAAAAGAGAGAAATTGCGTCTATTTAAGATTAAGAAATCGCAACAAACCGACCAATGAAAGGTAAGATTTTTTCCTTTTTTTTCTTTTTTTTTCCTTACTGAATTAGATGACTTTTTTTTTTAATACAAATAAAAATAAGGTAAAACTACATGACACAGACACCCTGGCTATGCGCATGCGCCAACAAACGGAAGCGCAAAAAGTAAGTCTATCGATAAAAAAAAAACACACCTAAATTTAAACTGGATGCAAAAAATATCTTTGTGTTGTTTTCTAAGCAAATATTCACAAATATACTCTCATTGATGAGGAATTCTATTAGCGGTTCCGTTTGTTGGCGCATGCGCACAGCCAGGGGGTCTGTGTTATGCAGTTTTACCAAAAATAATTTATTTGTTATTTCGATCCGACAAAAGATCTCAGTTCCGCCATTCTGTCTGACCTGATTATAAAAAATATTAATATCCGATTTTTAAAATCCATCCCCACACACGCACTCACTCCACATAGAGATTTTGATTTGAGAAAAACCTCTTTATTCGTTTAAGTATAGTTTAAATGATTTCTAAGATAACAATATTTCCTACCTCAACATAAAAGTGAAATCATTTAATTCCAAAGTGTTAGATTATTAACTTATATGTACCAAATCAAAAGATTTTAGTGATTGACAAATCTTGATAGAGGCCAAAAAGAAAAACTAAACACACATTTTTTTTCTTATACGTAGGCGTAGTTTTTTGGGTAGAGTTACAATTCGATGCTGAATTTCACTTCCCGTTGCTGACTGATTTTTAATTGAATTTTACGGTATCTTTTATTTATAAAATTGTTAGGTGAAAATACAGCATAGTTAAAACATGTTAAGAATGGCTTTCTAAATAATAACGGTATTATTTAGAAAGCCATTCTTAGCATGGGGGAAGTGAAATTTAGCAAAGAATCATAGCGTTAACCTGTTTTTTTCATATGTACGCATACGCTTTCTTTAAATTTCGTAAAATCATTTTAATTGTATTAGATATTAAAGAAAAAAAACAACTTTGACACTTCTGCAGAATAGGGACGAGCCGAAATTTATTTTGTTTTCATTTTAGAAGAGCCCCAATAGTGCAAAGGGCCGACAACTCTCTTTTTTCCACTTTTAAGTATGTGAATGAAAAATATGTATTTTTTAAATAAGAAGTAATGCAAATTAAATTATTAATAAAACATTTATCTAAGAAATTAAACTTTGTGAAAATCAACAGTATATTAATAGAACATTTATTGAAGAAAAGAAAATTTGGGAAAATCAACAGTATATTTATAGAATATTTATTGAAGAAAAGAAAACTTGGGAAAATCAACAGTATATTAATAGAACATTTATTGAAGAAAAGAAAACTTGGGAAAATCAACAGTATATTAATAGAACATTTATTGAAGAAAAGAAAACTTGGGAAAATCAACAGTATATTAATAGAACATTTATTCAAGAAAAGAAAACTTGGGAAAATCAACAGTATATTAATAGAACATTTATTGAAGAAAAGAAAACTTGGGAAAATCAACAGTATATTAATAGAACATTTATTGAAGAAAAGAAAACTTGGGAAAATCAACAGTATATTAATAGAACATTTATTGAAGAAAAGAAAACTTGGGAAAATCAACAGTATATTAATAGAACATTTATTGAAGAAAAGAAAATTTTGGAAAATCAACAGTATATTTATAGAATATTTATTGAAGAAAAGAAAACTTGGGAAAATCAACAGTATATTAATAGAACATTTATTGAAGAAAAGAAAACTTGGGAAAATCAACAGTATATTAATAGAACATTTATTGAAGAAAAGAAAACTTGGGAAAATCAACAGTATATTAATAGAACATTTATTGAAGAAAAGAAAACTTGGGAAAATCAACAGTATATTAATAGAACATTTATTCAAGAAAAGAAAATTTGGGAAAATCAACAGTATATTTATAGAATATTTATTGAAGAAAAGAAAACTTGGGAAAATCAACAGTATATTAATAGAACATTTATTGAAGAAAAGAAAACTTGGGAAAATCAACAGTATATTAATAGAACATTTATTGAAGAAAAGAAAACTTGGGAAAATCAACAGTATATTAATAGAACATTTATTGAAGAAAAGAAAACTTGGGAAAATCAACAGTATATTAATAGAACATTTATTGAAGAAAAGAAAACTTGGGAAAATCAACAGTATATTAATAGAACATTTATTGAAGAAAAGAAAACTTGGGAAAATCAACAGTATATTAATAGAACATTTATTGAAGAAAAGAAAACTTGGGAAAATCAACAGTATATTAATAGAACATTTATTCAAGAAAAGAAAATTTGGGAAAATCAACAGTATATTTATAGAATATTTATTGAAGAAAAGAAAACTTGGGAAAATCAACAGTATATTAATAGAACATTTATTGAAGAAAAGAAAACTTGGGAAAATCAACAGTATATTAATAGAACATTTATTCAAGAAAAGAAAACTTGGGAAAATCAACAGTATATTAATAGAACATTTATTGAAGAAAAGAAAACTTGGGAAAATCAACAGTATATTAATAGAACATTTATTGAAGAAAAGAAAACTTGGGAAAATCAACAGTATATTAATAGAACATTTATTCAAGAAAAGAAAACTTGGGAAAATCAACAGTATATTAATAGAACATTTATTGAAGAAAAGAAAACTTGGGAAAATCAACAGTATATTAATAGAACATTTATTGAAGAAAAGAAAACTTGGGAAAATCAACAGTATATTAATAGAACATTTATTGAAGAAAAGAAAACTTGGGAAAATCAACAGTATATTAATAGAACATTTATTGAAGAAAAGAAAACTTGGGAAAATCAACAGTATATTAATAGAACATTTATTGAAGAAAAGAAAACTTGGGAAAATCAACAGTATATTAATAGAACATTTATTGAAGAAAAGAAAACTTGGGAAAATCAACAGTATATTTATAGAACATTTATTCAAGAAAAGAAAATTTGGGAAAATCAACAGTATATTTATAGAATATTTATTGAAGAAAAGAAAATTTGGGAAAATCAACAGTATATTAATAGAACATTTATTGAAGAAAAGAAAATTTGGGAAAATCAACAGTATATTAATAGAACATATATTCAAGAAAAGAAAATTAGGGGAAAATTAACGGTATATTAATAGAACATTTATTGAAGAAAAGAAAATTTGGGAAAATCAATAGTATATTAATAGAACATTTATTGAAGAAAAGAAAACTTGGGAAAATCAACAGTATATTTATAGAACATTTATTGAAGAAAAGAAAATTTTGGAAAATCAACAGTATATTAATAGAACATTTATTGAAGAAAAGAAAATTTGGGAAAATCAACAGTATATTAATAGAACATATATTCAAGAAAAGAAAATTAGGGGAAAATCAACAGTATATTAATAGAACATTTATTGAAGAAAAGAAAATTTGGGAAAATCAATAGTATATTAATAGAACATTTATTGAAGAAAAGAAAATTTGGGAAAATCAACAGTATATTTATAGAACATTTATTGAAGAAAAGAAAATTTTGGAAAATCAACAGTATATTAATAGAACATATATTGAAGAAAAGAAAATTTGGGAAAATCAACAGTATATTAATAGAATATTTATTGAAGAAAAGAAAATTTGGGAAAATCAACAGTATATTAATAGAACATTTATTGAAGAAAAGAAAATTTGGGAAAATCAACAGTATATTAATAGAATATTTATTGAAGAAAAGAAAATTTGGGAAAATCAACAGTATATTAATAGAACATATATTCAAGAAAAGAAAATTAGGGGAAAATTAACGGTATATTAATAGAACATTTATTGAAGAAAAGGCTATGGGAGTAAACCCTATACAAATCCGGAGTCTGAATCCCCAAGGCAGATGAATGGCATACTTGTCCCTTTCCGGCAATTCATCCATCCTGACGTGTCCTCAGTTGTCTCGAATTCCTTTTGCCACTGGACCAAATACACCAGGACGAGAGAGTGAGGTTGATTCTGCACATGTCTTCATCACTATAACCCAAAACCTGCACATGTCAAATCAACAATGACAACGACGGCATCGCATCGTCTGTAACAACCAGTCCTGTGATGATGGGGAAATGGTGGAGCAGCAGGTGTGGAGTCACTGGCAGCTGTAGTCACGAACCTGCACACAAGCGACTCAGGACAAGTGGTCGTTCCTCACTGAATCAGGAACTGCAGTGGAGTCTGACAGCATTCTGAGTGACCGAGCAGCCCTCTTCAGGATCGCTCTGCTCGCCCCCTAGCACAGGGATGGGGCTAGAAAAAGTGCCCTTAACATCGCTTGTCTCACACGACACTGGCCAGCTTGTCAAAAAGTCCGATGCACTAACTATTGCAACATGGAATATCAGAACCCTTCTTGACAACCCCAAAACAAGCTGACCAGGGAGACGAACTGGTGGTACAACATTGACATAACTGCACTGAGCAAGACACGTCTTGAAGAGAAAGGTCAGCTGACCGAGACAGCCGGTGGATATGCGTTCTACTGGAGCGGCAGCAAGGCAGGTGATAGATGGGAATCTAGTGTCAGCTTTGCTATACAGAATACCCTTGTGCAGAAACTAGAAAGCATCCCCTAGGGTTGAGCGACTGCCTGATTAAGATGAGGCTCCCACTCAGAAACAGAGTTTGCGCTACAATCATCAGCGCCTACACACCAACAATGACCGATTCAGACGACGTGAAGGATCAGTTCTATGAGAAACTGAACTCGTTGATCGCAACAACAATCAAATCCGACAAATTGTTCATCCTCAGAGACTTCACCGCCAGGATCGGCATCGACTATTAAGCCTGGCCAAGAGTTCTAGGCAAACAAGGAATCGGTAAATGCAAAAGCAACGGGAATCTTCTTCTACAAACATGCACCTTCCACAATCTCTTTTTCGTGTACCAATCCGTAACAAGATATCATGGATGCACCCGCGATCCAAGCACTGGCACCTCATTGACTACGTCATCGTCAGATCAAAAGACAGGAAGGATGTGAGATCAATCAAGGCTATGTGTAGAGCAGAATGCTGGACAAACCACCACTTATTGTCGCAAAGGTGAGTCTCTTCAAGCTGAGCCACAGGGACTGAAAGTTTAAAAGAAGCTTAACATCAGCTAACTTGAAGACAAGGAAGTTGGGCAGGATTTTCGTCTCGCATATTCCTCAACACGGCCACCTCACACTCCAGTATCGAAGAGCAATGGATGGTATTTCGCGATTCTACTTATCGTATCTCATTGGAAACTATCGAACCAATCATTGGAATACAACAGACGAAAATGATAAAGAAGTCAAAATTCTGCTGGAAGAGAAACGAAACCTGCTACGGGCTCATCAAAAGAATCGGGCAAACATGGCAAAGAAAACTGCGTTCAGCAACAAATGCTCCTTGATTCGAGTTAAACTCCGCCAAATGCAGGACAAGTGGCTGAGTGCAGAAACAGACGAGATTCAAAGCTACACAGACACAATACAAAGAGGTTCTATGACGCACTGAAAGCAGTCTACGGACCTCAGCACCAGGGCACATCCCCCATATACAGTTCAGACGGGATCACACTTCTAACCGACAAAAAACTGATACTGTCGAGATAGGCAGAATACTTCAAAAGCGTTCTAAACGACAAAGCTCCAGGATCAGACGCCATAAGGCAGGGGTCTGGCAAGGACCAACCAACTCACAATATTGTATCAGTCAATGTGGAAAGAAGACACATTGCCCAGCAACGATCATACACATATTCAAGCCAAAAAGAAACCAAAATAATAAAAAATATTACTATAAAAGATAATATATAAAATATAAAATAAAGTAAAATAAAATAAAATAAAGTGAAAAGAGAGATATAATAAAAAGGGTAGAATAAATAGATAGATAGAAAGATAGATAGATAGATAGATAGATAGAAATACAATTTTATTTTATATTTTATATATTATCTTTTATTTTAATATTTTTTATAATTTTTTGATCTTAACATTTTGATTCTTAACGGTCCCAACCACGTGACTTTCCAAATTTTGAAATTTTAAATTTCTTTTCTTTTTCTCCATTTCATTCTTTCCAAATATGATCTAAGGTTAAGATCGGATTCTAACTCTGCCTCATGAGATCTCAGTTTATAATAGCTGTTGATCGATAACATCGACATGCCAGTGTCGCAGATTATGTACATGTCTGTGTAAATAAAAAGAATCATATATAAAAGTTCTATTTGATATTGAGCACTTTTTTATAAACCTGGTTGAAATTCTTTGGATTACTACCCTGTGGATGTTTTACCTGGATTATTATATATATATATATATATATATATATATATATATATATATATGTGTGTGTGTGTGTGTGTGTATGTATGTGTAAGATAATGAAGAGGGGCAATAATGAATCGTGGACGAGTCCATTGTGGGTGGGACGTCGAGAAAGTAAAAGGTTTCGCAGTGCATGCGAAACTTGAAAAGTGACAGTTTAAGAAATGGAAAGCAGGTTATAGGAGTATCGAGGTACTGGAAGAATGGGAGTTTAGCGATGTTTATTGCACCGATGAAGCTTTATTGGCTATGGTACCCAAGCCATCCGATGACACTGTGAATCTGTTTCCCAGAAAAGTCTCCAAATTAGCTGCAGTGTCCTTGTTTTTTTTTCAGTTTGGAGGTGTCAAACGTCTGTGTGCTGTTATTTTTTCTGTTTCTTTAAATTTTTTAAAATTTAACAATCGATAGATAGTGGTCACTACAAATATCGACACCTTGATAGGTCCTTACATCGAGCAAGCTGGCTGTTCTCTATTTCGGACCAATGGTGATGTTGTCTATTTGTGTGTTGGTCTTATGGTCTTTGAAACCTAGGTCATTTTGTGGACTCACTTATGATCAAGAAGTGATGAGCCAACTTTCATATTGTTCATACCGTAAAATTGGCTCAACCTGTCCCCATTGTTAGTGTGGTTTCTAAAAGTGTGGGGACAAGTTCAACCCACATTCTATTTCCCCCAATCTGTGCGTTTATGTCACCCATGATGATGAGGATATCATGCCTTGGGGTTTTCTCAACTCCATTTCGAAGTTGTTAGTAGAAACATTTCTTTTCATTGTCGTCTTTGTCATTAGTGAGAGCATAACATTGAATGGCAATAACCCTTACATAGGAAGTGGTGAATCTTTCTGTTATTATGCGTTCATTAATAGGTGTCCATTCCTCAAGGGCACTGTTAGTAGCTCTGTCCATGGTGATAGCAACTCAACCTTTATGGAGCCCATCCTGTTGACTTGAGAATAGGATGGTCTTCTTCACATGCATCAACTTACCGGAATCAGTCCAGAAGACTTTGCTTAGTCCCAAGATGTTCAAGTTGTAACTCTTAATTACATTGATGATTTGTGCAAGTTTAGATGATTGGTTCAGAATCCTCACATTCCAAAATCCAATTGATTTTGCAGAAAGATTTCTAGCTTTCGCGATGACGACTTCTTCAGTGAAGCTTTTTATCAGCATCTGTCATATAACTCGGTGAGGACAGCCGTTGTTCTGGCTGCCTTGAATTTTAAGTTGGTATACTTTGACTGTTTTCATAACAAAAGTTTTCTACAGAGGCAGATGGCTGGTCTGAGGCCAAACCACTAACATTTCGAAAGGAGACTGTAAGTAGAGGAAGTTTCTCATGCAGTTAATTTTAATTTGGTATACTTTCACTGTTTTCATAGCAAGAGTTTTTACAGGGACAGATGGCTGGTCTGAGGCCAAGCCACTAACATTTCGAAAGGAGACTGTAAGTAGGGGAAGTATCTCGTGCAGTTGCAAACCGATCACTACGTATTAATATGTGGTTCGCCTTCAACTTTGGCGATTAAAATCAATTCTTCATGTTGCTGTTGTTATTTCATTTATTTTTCTCCTATTTTTCTTGTTTTCCTTTTTTTGATTTTCTTTTTATTCATATATTTTTTTAAAACCGTCACGATGATAATGCGTTTTGGCTGCTATGAAAAATATTTGTTACATCTCTCTAACGGCAAGCGAAATTTGAATCAAAGCTCCACGTTGCTGTTATTTTCTTTTGTAAATAAAACCGTCACGTGTGGCTGCTATGAACAAGAAAATATTTGATTACATTTGCTTACTTCAAATTTTTTATTGTTGTTAAATTCACAAATTGATCATTCATTATATTTTCAGCTTTCCTCACTTGATTTAATGAGAGTTGGCAATTGGGCAAAAAGCACGTTGTTATGAAATATGATTTCAAAAAAATACATTTTCAATCATACATTCAAGCTGACATTGGTAATCGTCATATTTTAATGAACAAAAACTCATAAAGCGTTTTCACTCCCCTTATCTCTTTATCAATGACAAGCCCTTCAAGTAATTGTCAGATATGCTCAGGTAGACTGCTCTTATTATGTAATGAGTATAGTAATAAATAAAACGAATGCTTCTGAATTTGACTGTTAATAATGGAATTTAATTTAATTTTTTTTCAGATATTTCTGTTTGATGAATTTAAATAGATCATTATTTCTGACAAATGACACCTGAAGAAGCTGTGAATCCAACAACAAACAAGAAGAAGATTTAAGTCTACCAGAAAGAGTTAAACAAAGTACTCATTGTCCGTTTTTGATGAGTTTTAAGGTGATATGAAGTCACAGACTGAAAAGAATCTTATGAAATTGAAATTTAAACAAATCTATATAGAAATAAATAATTTCTTGATTATTGACTTGATGTCGCTTTTCAACAAAGCTTAAAAATTATTAGAAAAATGTGTCCATGTTAAATGCAATAATTTTTCTTTACTGTCAGACGAAAATTAGTCTTGTTTTCATTAATATAAAATTTCAAGCTATTACAAACAGAAAAGGACTTATATCTTATGTTGTATATACATCTACTTTTCCATTGAATATGTTTATGGATTCATGAATCATTTGAATCATTGTTTAAGTCAGGCAAAAATGTCAGATAAATCCAGAATCTAAAATATACATAATTAACAAACATACATAATGAAACAATATTCTTAATAATCTTAAAGAACTTCCAAATTTGAGAAAGACATGCAAAATCCCACTGTAAAAAAAACATATACATGAAAAACTAGTGACTTTCATTTTAAATGTAAGTCAACTTTGGCAGGAAGCATGGAAAAACATACTGGGGTTAATTTATATTCTTGTCGAATATGTGGCTTTTCTAGTTCAAGAAACTCAAACCTTTTAATACATATGCGAACACACACTGGAGAAAGGCCATATTCTTGTAGAGTGTGCGGATCTTCTTTTACACGAAAAGCACATTTGTTGGGACATATGCGAACACACACTGGAGAAAAGCCATATTCCTGTACAGTATGTGGATCTTCTTTTATTCAGAAATCAGCATTAGTTGCACATATGCCAAAACATACTGGAGAAAAGCCATATAATTGTACAGTGTGTGGATTTTCTTTTACTCAGAAAGCACATTTGTTGAGACATATGCGAAAACATACAGGAGAAAAACGATATTCTTGCGAGGTGTGTGGCTCTTTTCTTAGTGACAAAACAAATTTAGTTGCACATATGCGAACACACACTGGGGAGAAGCCATATCATTGTGAAGTGTGTGGCTCTTCCTTTGGTCAGAAAGCATCGTTAGTAAAACATATGCGAACACACACTGGAGAAAGGCCATATTCTTGTACAGAGTGTGGATCTTCTTTTACTCAGCAAGCATCATTATGCTTACATGTGCGAAAACACACTGGAGAAAGGCCATATTCTTGTACAGTGTGTGGATTTTCTTTTACCCAGAAAGCACATTTGTTGAGACATATGCGAACACATACAGCAAAAACAAAAGGATAAAAAAATTAAAAAAAGAATGAGAAAAACTACCTGGCAAATATATCTGGTGAACCAAGTGCAAGAGAGATACAAACAATTGCACTTAAAGCGACGATAAGAATCTTAATAGGATCTCTCAGATGAAGTTTGTGAAATAGCGAGTATTGATTTACTCCTCTCCAGGAGTTAGGCACAAGGCCAGTTTTTATCTTACTCCCACAAGTAAGATGTGACCCAAGGTCGGGTCGGGAAAGTGGGATTTAAAAATTGCCTGGGCAGCCCCGTCGGCATTCCCCGGTAGGGGCGCCTCAGGCAGTAAGCAATAAACTTACTCCTCCCCAAAGAGGGGAGGCGAAGCCTGGAAGGTTTGAACTCCTAGAACTGCACATGGCAGACCCATAGACCGGCATAAATCAAGCCAAGACAATACCAGTTTATGGGGTGTAGTATCCATCAGAACAGATACTACACTTTGATCTTAGCCAAAAGGCCAAGAAGAAATAGCGAGTAATCAGACAGTTTTTGTGTGAATTATGAGTTTAACTTTAGCTGTGATGCACATACGTACCACGGGCAATGGCCTCGTCAAAAGAAGCCACTGCATCCTAAAGAGGGTTGCTGCCAGGAAAAAATGCTCCATTGGAGAAACAACATACTGGTACAATGGTACACTGAAGGATGGTGTATCTCCGGTAACCACACCTGTGAATGCCATCTGCATGTACCATGTCGGGTAAAAGGAATCGATCTTGTGCAGTCACTTGACAACAAGAAGATGGAAAGGTCATATGATGTTAAATATAATGTATGGGTGAAACCTCCAGGCTGTCAATGTATGACCAAATTTAAACGGCCGAGTGACTGGCGTGGTCAGTCAGCAATCTGTTTTGGTTGATGGAATCTCACTTTACTATAGCGATCTCTGTCCTGCTTTGGAAACGGACCATTCAACAACTGGGCAAAATGATGAGGAAAGTAATAAGTCATCTGATGCTGAACTATTAATGGGCAATGTTAGTAATCCTCACGAAAATGGAACCACGAAGCAGAAACTTCGTCAGACGATTCAGAAGCAGAAACTTCATTGGGCGATTCAGAAGCAGTAACTGGGGTGCATATCATATTTCAAAGAAGCGCACGAATCAAAAGGACACCACCATCCTGCATCATGTCTTATCAAAAGATCAGGACGGAATGTAAAACAGTCATCATGTTGGCCCATGAGGAAAAAAAGTGAGGCTCGCACTGTGAAGTTAATCAGGGATTGAACCCAGAATGTTCCGCTTACAAGATAGAATCTTGTTTTGTTTGTGCGATGACAAGAGCTCACTTATACAAATGAGCATTATTTTGCATGGGCGAATTCTCGTTAAAATAAAAATAGTAGAAACTTTCCTCACGGAGAGACGTTAAAAGTGATGTGACGAATTGGGACCACATCGAGTGGTCAACAAGAGAAAAAAGCAAAAAAAATTGTGTTGGCGTCGTTTGTGTCAAGTTACTTGATTGACAATATTCGTATTTTGGAGAAATGTTAATTACAATTCGAGAGTAAGACTTTTGAGAGTGATTTTTTGTATGCGCATTTTAAACGCAAATGCAAGTTTCCTATGAATAAATGGTTACTTTTCAAATGTCCAACATTGTCTAGCAGTTTCTCATTTCGTTGTCTGCTTTTTTCATGCTCAAGTATCTTATTACCACTATATGAGTTGTGAAACCACTTTCCTACAGTCCAATCACTTGTAGACTCTTCTCATATCCTGGTGCTATTGGCAGCTGTCTGTGAAACATTATGACTCATTTTAAACTCGTGCAAGTAATAAATAATTTGAAATTTAATAAATAAAGAGTAAAATACATCAATTATACATCATATACAATTTTGTATGACAAAAACGGAAATCTAAATCAAGCATTTCAACTTATATATCTTGATGAATAAAATCATGGCCCTATTTCTCATGTATGTGTACATCTGTTTCTCGGAACTGTGTGACTTACACATTATTATTTATTGAATATTAATCGAATATTTATTAAAACTAAAACAAAATGAAATTTTTAAAAACTTATTTTAAAAATATTTTACTTTCGTGAATTTTGTTATCAGAAATAGTATCGATTTCCCTTTGCATGTGCAGCCGAATAACAGTAAGTAGATTAACACTGATTTTGTTCATATATATTGATGTGGGTGCGTACCTATATGTGTGGTAATCTAAGCTGTCTTTTAATATTATATAGAAAAGTGGCATCAGCACATTTATACTGAACTTGTAACTACATTTTCGTGGGAATATGTGTTCCATTAGTACCAAAATAAATCCGAAAGCTTGACACGTGTTTTCCATTTTTCCTTCACCTGATTTAAATTTATGTTTCATTTTCTTCTGCATATTTCTACAATTAATGCTTCAGTCGGCTTTTTACACGACTCAACTCAATTTACATTTCATTTTCTCGACATATTTCTACAATGAATGCTTCAGTAGGCTTTTTAAACGACCCCCTCAAATTACATTTCATTTTTTTCACATATTTCTACAATGAATGCTTCAGTGTGCTTTTACACGACCCAACTCAATTTACATTTCATTTTCTTCCACATATTTATACAATGAATCCTTCAGTGGGCTTTTTACACGACCCCGCTCAATTTACATTTCATTTTCTTCCACATATTTCTACAATGAATGCTTCAGTGTGTTTTTACACGACCCCACTTAATTTACATTTCATTTTTTCAACATATTTCTACAATGAATGCTTCAGTGGGCTTTTTACACGACCCCACTCAATTTACATTTCATTTCTTTCACCATATTTCTACAATGAATGCTTCAGTGGGATTTTTACACGACCCCACTCAATTTACAGATTATAGCCCTAGTCGAAATCGACTTTATTTTAGTGGAGACGAAACTGATTACTAAATAAAGTTCATATCATATTTTCATCTAAAACAAGAATAGAGAAGATGCGTTGTATTACTTGAAACAAAATATGAGATAAGAAATACTAAAAATTCTGTAAGACGTATGATTGAAATATTAAGAAATCACTATATCGAAAATAATAAAGAAAATATCAAAACACTGTAATAAGAACTGACATCATAAAATATGATGTCAGAAAACAGCTACAGATTATATTATAAGGACTGATTTATTTTATTTAAACACTTATATAAGCTTATGGTTTAGATATGATGATATCTTTTCTATTGAGCGAATATTTATTGGACGCAAAAATAAAAAGAGAACTTAAAAATCCTATTTTTAAAATGATCCGTTTTTATATATTTCGCACGCCAAATAACAGGATCTATATTTGTTAATATATATATATTAACAAATATAGATCCTGTTATTTGGCGTGCAAAATATATAAAAACGGATCATTTTAAAAATAGGATTTTAAAGTTCTCATTTTATATATATATATATATATATACTTAATATTTTTTCAAATTTTGAATTTTGGCTTTTCCACTGCCAACTTATCTATCTATGTAATTCCTCTGATGATAAGATTTTAATCTTTGAAAAAAGCCTTGGCTTAAGGAAAGAATAATAAACATGGTTTACTGAGTACACCTTGTATTGAACAATCGAAGTTGAAATAAATTTGTCAATCGTATATGTTTATCCCTCTTCTTTCATCTATCTTTATATTTATATATATATATATATATATATATATATATATATATGCGTTGATGTATGCACGTACATATGTATGTGTATGTGTAAGCTGTGGTGCACTACTAGAAAGGAAGTAGCAGTAGATTTGAACAAACTGTTATTTCTCGGATATATATGTTTCCATTAGCTCCAAAAATTAATCTGAAAGTTTCACACGAGTTTTATATTTTTCCATAACTTGATTTAAAGCTAACACTTCATTTCCTTTCACATTTTTTACAATTCATCCGTGGATTATTCACAAAACAAACTACTTATTAACAGGTTATGGGCTCAGTGATTTATTTCTGCAGACATGGAACTGATTTTCAATTGTAGACAATAATTTGATATATCGTCGTCTAAAAAATGTGTCAGATTAGAGACAAATATGAACATAAAAAGTCCATTCGCTTAAGGCCAAAATGCTTGTCTGTCTCCGAGACCCATGTAGACCACACTGACTCTCTTGCCCTTCCTGCTCGAATATATATAGATATTGTTATTTTCTGTGGTAGATTACACATCCAGCTGCTTTATTACTGAACATAAAACTAACTGATCAGGAGGGGCACCAGCTTGGATGATCGTAACTTTTGGAAGTGTCAAGTGGTCTACAGACATCATGGAACCTCGTATTTAAAAAGACATTACTATTTCAAAAGTCTGCCATATTCTTGGGTGTTCTCCGTTCTGACCAGACTTTGCCTCGCCAACGTTTGAGCACAACCAGAAACTATGCCCAAATGAACCCCGAGCGCAGGACTTGACCGATTTAACAGAAACTATCGAACGAGCACCCCATCTTACTCGGCCTTCCCTGCGGACCATGCCTCCCTTCATATAAAAAGACCTTAACCCAACCTAACACTAACCTTACACTAAACCTTACCATAACCTAACCCTAACATATATTTTTGTGGGGCCACAAATGCAGAAATCTTATGAACTCTTTTAATTTCAAGTTTCACCTCCCAAAAAAGGTACCGTTTCTTATTAAAAAGTACGTTCGACACACAGTGGATCTCCGGATAAATCTATCGATCGCTTTCAATCCAATCTGGTGTTTGCACGTGTCTTTCCCTGAACATTGTAGATAAAATAAAGAAATAGAATCGGAACAGTTAAACAGAGGTGTCGCCAAGATCAAGTCCAAATGAATGTTAATATCTCTCTCCAGTGTAAAAAATAAAACGTCGTTCAGTTCAACATGAAAAAAAATCTAGCACTATTCTCTCCTTTCATTCGCTTTACGATCCCACGTTCAGCACGATCTCCACATCTCTCACCGAATCTTCATTTTCCTTCTCTTATTAAAAAAAAAATGCGACGCATGCAAACCAACTTAATTTGCATAAATCTCTCTCTCTCTCTCTCTCTCTCTCTCTCTCTCTCTCTCGACGCCGCCGCCCGGATCTTCAAATAAAAACCTTATTTTACTTTCTGACGCTTTTCTCTTCCTACTCCTCTTTTTTTTTTGTCGTCAGCGAGCGTTTTCGGGTTCGCTCCACACACACAGCATAGGAGACGCTGCCTCTTTGAACGGCGCCGACAAGTGTCTGCATTTACGTCAGTCGGCCGCTCTCCGTTACAAAAAAAACCTTACAAAATTTAATGTATGTTTACCGAAGTCAAAAGAGTACCATTTAGATAAAAAGCAAGCAAATTATGAAGTATAGTTAACACCAAATATATCGAAAACAAACAGAATATACAGCAAATAACTTTTACCTAACACAAGCAAATTTAAGTGTCTGTCGACCTGCATAGTTTGACAGTTCTGAAACCTTTTGTAAGTGATTATTTATTACAGTATTTGTATCGGAGCATCGAAGTCTTGCGAAAAATGTCTGACCACGTTGGAAAAAAAGCTTCGATATACTTAGTCTATAAGTATGGACGTAGACAAAAGTAAGGGAAGCCAATTAATTTAATTTCCCATGAGTAGGGAAGTGAGAATAGTTCATCACATAAAATATTTGTACACCGGCTACAGTGTCAGGACACGTCTATGTGTGTATGTAAGTATGTGTGTCTGTACACCGATGTGAAAGTCAGTTCACATGTAAACAGTTATGTGTTTGTGTGTTATTTAAGTCCACGTGTATGCGACAGTAGCCATGTTGGATCCTTGTCTTTTTTTGGAAACCGAACCCAGGGCCAAAGGCCCGGGCAGATGGCTGTTGCGTCCCCAGAGAGGGAGCGTCTGTTTGGCAGTGCCAAAGAAGGAAAGAAAGAGAAGAAACTTCTCGTGCCGAAAAAGAGAAAGAGCGGATGGCGCTCAAGTGTGTATATAGTTATGCTAGCCATCCGAGATTCGCCTAAGAGAAGGCCACTGATTGGACAAGCTAAGGAGAAAGTAAATTACTTGAACCAATCAGCAGGCAGCTAAGAAGTGATCAATATTTAAACAATATGGCGGCTGTGTGCCAGCCCGTAGAAAACTACTAAAGATTAAGATAGAGACTTAAGTAAGGAAGAATAAGAAAGTAAGAAACAAAGTAAACTACTTTATTCAGAACATGATCACTTGCACAGACATACACACAAAGGAAAGTCATTGTTCATAATGGGGTGATATGTCGTCGAAAAGGCGACATTTTGTCATACTATTATTTAGCTGGAAGGAGGGATATGTATTTGATAAAGGAAAAAAAGAGATACAGAGTCCGACGACAGTTGGTGGTTGATGTGTTTTGATTTTGTTTTTCAGGGCAGACAGACGCGGCTATGAAATAAAAAGACGGAATAGATGAAGAGTGAGAGAGAACATTTGAGTAGTATGTTGTATTTTTTATGGTGATATTCTTTGTGTGAGAAGTGGGTGGTTTTATTTTTTTTATTTTCCATGTTTAAAAAAAACGTGAACTGTACGAATTGTGCAAATTGTTTGTTGTCAGCTTGACATTCTGTTGGAAATATTATTTTGTAATGTTGTAGTTTGTTGAACTTTTCACCTTTGTTAAAAATTAAAACGATGCTTGTATGATGTTGTATTTGTGTGTGGTGTCAATACAAAGAGGTTTTCTTGTATATATGTTACTTATGACAGATTTTGCATTGATATCTGGATTTAGTTATATTTTGGACCAAGGTGAAAGATAGCTTTTTTATTTATCCAAACATTATTTCTGAATAATTATTTGAAAAAAAAATGAAATGCATTGAGTGTTTAGAATCGTGATCAACCGAATAATTAATTTATAGTACGATGTAGCAAGTGAGAGATATGTTGTGTTTTCGCGGTAATTTATTTTTCGATGCCCGGAGGTGGGAAGAATTAAGTCAATCAAAGTTACGGAAACTGGGCGATTGATTAGTTTTTTTGAGACGTTTTGCGATGCCCCATAGTATGGGCCGCTTGATTCAGCTAAAAAAAAAGATATTCGAAGTCAAGCCAGTATGAAGCCCAACCGGGGGTTTTGTCGCGGTGCCGACTTGAAGGAAAACATGGAATTCTCACCCACATTTAGATAGGCGGGTGTGATGCGAAAGTATAGACGGTCATGGTCATTTTTGTGGATCAATTGAACCTCCAAAATATCACAGTTATATATACGATTTGTGTGAGTGTTTTTTTTAGAATTAAGCAGTGAGTTGTAATGCCGTCTTCAGATTTTTATGTTAATTTACGTCATAGAATCGTGTGTTAGAGGAAAGTTTAACATAGCTGCTGCGGGAATGCGGTCCCACATCGACTGGGTTAGGAGATAAATGGGTGTGGAGTACTTTGGGGTATACGTCGGAAGGCGAATGGATTTTATAGATGGGTCAAAATAAAAGAAGGTACCGTAATAGGGTATCTTTAAATAGTATGAGAATAAGATGTGGACCTGTTTTCGCAATCTGATACCTACCAGTGTTGGTGTTGAATATAACCTTTTATTTTTTTTACATCTAGTTAGAGACATGAGGTGGGTGAATTATGTAGAGTTCGGAATTGGAGGGACTATCCGATTAAAGGGATTGGGAGTTAGATGATGGTGTGATGTTTTGGGGGAAATCATGTCGAGAGTGCTGAAGTGTCTCGAACGTCAGATGTAGTGATTACGTATAGAAACGCTACCTTATATACAACTCGTGGGCGTACTATATGAGAAGATATACAAAGAGGGGTTTCTGTTTTTTTTCTTTATATTTATGTAATACGCATTAGTTAGATTAATTTTAAATCGGGCATACTTTGGTGCATTGATAGAGGTGTATGGGTATAATGATGATGATAATGAAGATGACCATTGAGGTCCTGGGATGTTGGGAGTTGGTCCTGACCTTACTTTACGGGTGAGAATGGAAAAATCTTAGCATTGTTTTTTTTTCAGATACAGGGGTATAATAGGGTAATAGTGTGATATTATGTGTTTTAGATTGTGACCCAGGTGAATGAGTGCGGTCACAATTACCTGCTCTTTCATGAAAAACAAGAATAAGATATCACTGAAGGGTGATGACGAAAGCAAAGAATCACTAAACAGAGGAAACTTTCTGGAGTTACTCTCACTTTTATCTTCGAAAACGCTTGCAGAAACTTCTGAGAAATGCACAAATGCACAGACATTCAAAATGATTACTCTTTTCAGCGCAGAATGTTCGGTTAGAGGAAATCAGGGACCAGGTTGAGGAAGCCGGATATTATGCGGTAGTAGCTGATGAGGTTAAGGACATCTCTATCAAAGAATTACTTCGTGTTTCATTACGGTTTCTGCACGAATGTAAAAGTTCATGAACAGGCCATTGGTTTTATCGAGCTTTATGACTTGACTGCTGCCAGTATTTCGGAACAGCTGCAAGGTATGCTGCAGTCTATGAACGTGGAGAAGGATATGTGTGCTGGCCAAGAATACGATGGTGCAAGTGTGATGTCAGGTGAACATGGTGGTATCCAAGCGCTAATGAAAAGGTATAGCTATACAACTGGTCAATATGTGCACTGTGGATCTCACAGGTGGAATTTAGTTCTCGCATCTGTCACTGAGATTGATCCTGCCATTAAGAAATTCTTAGAGACCATAGATTTAGTGTACACTTTCATGACAGATACAAAACCTCATTCCCAATACCTGGAAATCCAGAAGATGTACCCGAAAGACCCACAATTGGAACTGACCTATTCATCTACAACCAGGTGGACTTCCAGATCCTTAGTGGTTGAAAGGTTCTTGCGCTGCTTTGATGTAATTCTGACATCCTTTAAAAATGATCCAGCTGCTGAAACAAAACTTGTGCTATTACTCTATTGAAGGTAATTGAGAGAAAGGAGTTCCTAGTTCTCCTAATCGTTTTTGGAAGACGATATGACTATAAAGATGTTGTGACCAATGGTCTGCAAAAGAAACAAACCAATGCAGAGACAACTATTGGCTTGGTGGAAACACTACTTGAACATGTAGAATCAATTGATACAGAGGTGGTAAAGTCTGCATTGGAGCTTGCCACAAAGTATGATATCACGGATATTGATACTCAGCCATCTGAAAGAGCACGAAAGTTATCCGGAAAATTGTCGTCGGAACTATACGTAGACAGTGGGACTCTGAAATAACTAGGCCCACTATTTGGTGTTTTGGTAAAGGAGAAAGAGATGGAAATATTCAAGAACTACATTCAGTGACGTCTCCTTACAGAAGATCTGGGACTTTCAGAATTATTCGAACAATGTGACGGGGATATTTGTCCATCGATGCATAGAGTATTGCCGTTGCTCCTTACAATCCAACAAATCTCAGTAACCGTTGAAAGTATATTCCCGTCAGGAAAGTGCATCAAAGCAAGAATGCGATCTTTGATGTCAATAGAAAGACTGACCTCACTCTGCCTCATGTGCTTTGAAAAAAACATTTGCTTAGAAGCATCGACAGAGAGCGCATCCTTGCGCATTTAAATTACTATAAAAATAGGAGATTATTATAGAATTCTGTATAGCTAGTGCTGCAGGGGCCGGTCACTAGGCTGATCGGTCTTACAACTGAGAAAGTGGACACAGGCAAATTACGGCAATGGCAAGAGAAGTTTAAAATAAAGATGTTCATATACCAAGAAGGTAATAATGTGTGAAGGGAAGCTGAGGTGACGCACTGGAAGCAGGAGAGTCTGGAATAAGGAATCTGGTACATGGATAGCAGGAAAGGTAGGATGGATGGGAAAGAGGTCTGGAACTGGATAGCAGGAAGAGCTGGATCGATAGGACCGGGAACTGAATAGGCTGAGTTGGCAGGAAAAGATATCTGGATCCTGGAAAGTAGGAGATGCTGGATCGACAGGAAAGACATATGGAATTTGGGCAGCTTGGGAAGTTGTCCCACCGAGTTTGATGTAGACGTCACTGAGATGTAAGTAAGTGCTTCAGGTCGGTCCGGTCCGTGTGGACGTGGGTAATGGCTGGATCAGAGCGTCGAGAGGAACTGGAAAGGCATGATGTCGACAGGCACTGGAATAGGAGCTGGAAAAGCTGGTGCTGGAACAAGGAGCAGGCACTGCTGGAACTAGCTGCAGCAAGAGCCGCTGGAGAAAGCTGTAGAAGGCTTTGCTGGATAGAGCTATAACAAGAGCCGCTTGAGAGAATTAGTGTTAGCGTTGCTGGAGAGAGCTATAGCAGAAGCCGCTGGGAGCTGGTGCAGGAGTAGGAGATGCTGGGTCAGGTGCTGCAAGAATGTGGTGCAGGAGTGAGCTGGAGCAGGTGTTACAGGAAGCAGGTGCAGGAGTGAGCCGGGGCAGGAGACTGAAGAGGGAGACTGGAGTCAGGTGAATGGATCAGGCAGCAAAGTGAGAATCGCATTATTAGTAGTGTGTAGGTGGCCCTGAAAAGGGCCGCTTGATTGTTGCTGCTGTTGGTGGTGTCTTCTTTTGTTTCTTGGCTCGACGACTGGTCCACCTAGTTGCAGTTGGTGGTCTCCTAAGCCCCCGACTGAGCTGTCTTTTCGGTTGAAAACTTGCCATATATATTTAGGAGAAACGGCATTACAGCTGCAGGTCTCATGAAGCAAACAAATGTTATAAACGTGACCCTACGACACCAATTTTACAAACGTGAAAATTAGCGTCGAACGTTAATCATGTGTAAGGTTGGAAATCCCCGCTCCCCTCACCCTATCCTTTATGTTTTAATTGGGCCCGCAGGTCACATGTAAAGACCCACGGTAGTAAAACGTATTTTCATTAAAACGATAAAAGGGAGAACAGCAAGTAATCATGGTAGAGAAAGAACGGGACACATTTGAATTACAATTTATGAACATAAAATAAGAAATAAGACACCTGTAAGGCGAGATTATGCAAACATAACAAGTGTTTATTAAATAATAAAAATAAAAAATAAAAAATAAAAAAAGTTCTGCTCCGCTCTAGGGAGTTTTTCATATGGGGGCTGGTTTAGATAAGATCGAGAATAGTTGATCAGTTCAGAGTTATAAAAATGTGCAAATAATGAAAGTTAAAAATAAGTAATTTGTTTTCTTTTTTTGTTTGTGTTTTTGTTTTTCATGGGGGACATACCTTTTTATAGCCTTTTTTGTGTGTGTTAATTGACATGCTGAGTGGAAGATATTTTTCACAGCACTTTAAATCCTGACGTCCATTCCTTCGCAGGGTTTCGTTAATGTGGCGAGCTTAGGTTATCTCGTAAACCTTACCCTTCCTTGTATACGGGTGTATAGCTTTCAATTTGAAGTGCTCTAGGTCGGCACAAAACCTTGATACAACTTCACTCCTCCGCTCGTGAAATCTGACTGTCTCGTCTTTTGCGGATAGTTTTTTTTGTATGTGTGGAATTGACGGCTATATGGAAGATATTGTCACAGAATTTTAGATTCTGATGTCCGTCTATCGCGGATAGTTTTTAGGTGGCGAGATATAGGTAATCTCGTATTTAGAAAAGAAAGTTGTACCTTCATCTATATGGCCAACTTTGTCGGATTGGATTTTTCCTTGTGAATCTCCTTTTGTTTTTGTTTTTGTATTTTTGCGGGGTTCTATATTTCGATTTCTGCTTGGTCGGCAGCACATCTTAGAAACGTCTTGACTCCACCACTGCCGCGAACCAACACCTTGTCTTTCTTGCCCAGCTCTTCCCGCTTATTGTCTAGGGCCTTCCGTTTGCATAGCAACAGGCTTTTCTCCAATGTGATTGGTTGCCCTTCATCCGCCCCCGCAAACTGCGTGGGCTGACTTTACGGCTCTTGGCCTCTCGCTGTCTAGACTACATCTGGTCCCAATTTTTTTTATGTGTGTTTCCTTTTTTTGTGAAGTGCACCATACTTCTTTTTTGAATGAGAACATGTGCCAACAAGTCCCCTATTCTTCTTTTCATGCTTTATGGGGCAAAATATGTTGATATAACATAACCAACTAAAATTAATTCTAGGCCAAATTCATCACAGTCAAAAATAGCTGGAAAGCTGTTGACCATGTTTACACAAATCCCGGCACTTTTCAGATGCTGGTATTTCAGATTATTGTTACAAAGTGATACAAGCTGAACCGCGTGGGCGATGGTAAAACAGAGAAAACCAACCAAAGGATAAGCGGAAATTTTACCACGGCTGCTACTGATGCCCATCAGTGGAAAAGTACTAGAGTAAAGTTATTCTGGGTATGTTTCTCGTTTTTTTTATTGGCTTTCAAAGAGCTGTATAAGTCCGTAATATTTGTAAACATTGCTAGCGGTGAATGAATACCGCGAAACTCGCTAGTAGCTACCGTGTTTTACGAACTTTATGTTATTATTACTGTGTTTACTATTGTTTATGTGCTTTGCTATGCATCTACCGAAATACACAACAATATATTTAGATTATATAAAATAAATTGAATTTTTTATCTACTTATCTACATTAATATATCAGTACACACACACACTCTGAACGAAAAAGTCACTCATATTAGAATATCAATATTAGTTTTGCCCCTCCTAAAAAATGCCCCCCCCCCCCAAGTTAAAGTCCGACCACTTGCCTGTTTTAAAATCAAAAATAATTTGCTGTTGTAACCGCCAAATTCTCCCGGATGATTACATATCGTCTAAAAAAACTACAATTTTGTTTTTCTTTACAGGTAAACTAACGTAGCTGCTGGGATACGCACAAATCATACATTTCATGTATTTATAAAGCAACGAGACTCAACAATATATTTAGTAAAGCTGAGTGAATCAGCCTTTGTTTCCGGAATCTATTTTTCGCATAAAAAAAAGATTCATGCAAAAATATTAAATAAAATGTGTGTAATTCGTATTCATGTTTAATAATTCAAGTCTTGAGAATGGACAAATACGCTGTTAAAGCTGATAGCCACTCAGACAAATTGTGTTCACGTAACGGACTTTTTCAGACGAGGAACGTAATAATGATTTACACCGCTTCATGATGACCTCCCCTTTTTATCTGTTGAAACGTTTACTTTTAACAGTGGAAAAGTTTTCTTTAAATAATTTTACGTTTAATGATTATTTTCCTTCCTTTAATTTTCTTTTCAATTTTTTATTGTTTAATAAATTGGACACACAAAAGAGAGAAATTGTGTCGATTTAAGGCTAAGAAATTGCAACAAACCAACCAATGAAAGGTAAGATTTTCCTCCTTTTTCTTATTTTGTCGTTACGAAATTTGATTTTTTTTTTTTAATATTTAAAATAAAATTATTTTTTTAAATTTCGATCGAGCAAGAAATCTCAGTTCCGCCATTCTGGCTGACCTGATTATAAAAAAAAACATGAATCTCTCATTTTAAACCTCTTTATTGATATTTTGACAAAAAATTATTTGGTTTTCTTATATTTGCGAACTGTTTTTCAAATATCATTTTGTTTTCTGATTTTTTTCGGATTTCTTTATTATTATTTTTTTTTGTTGAAAATATTGATTCCTCTGATAAAAGTCAATTTCTTCAACACTATTCTATATTGAATATGATTTTATTTTTACAAAACAAAATATACCTAATTTAACTAGCTAATCATAGGTCCGAATGGCAACAAATTGATATGTATTTGAAAAATAATCCTAAAAATTTTTAAAAAAAACAAGTTAATATTTGACAAAAAAATTGGACTAAAATAAAAACAGTCGATTAAATCGTCCTGTAACAGCTTGAAAAAAAACAGACAATGCTAGTCTATACAATTAAGCGCTATGTTTGGGAGGTAACTGCTTTAATATAACTGACATCTTTTTCTTAATGTCGTGTATGAGTTTTATATATATATATATATATATATATATATATATATATATATATATATATATATATATAAGTAATCCAACAAAAGATATAAGAGTCAACTTATATCTTATAATTAGTTAAACATCCGGATAAAAACTATAGCTCAATATACTGGATAGAGCATTAATATCTGAGCGGAGAGAAAAGGTTTTGTTTATTTGGCTCGCGGGAGAGTGACTACTTTAAAACTTTACTCATTGGAATTATCTTTGTTGGACCCGGGGGAAGAGATGGCCGTGTTTGTCGGCTCAATTCAATTTTAATTTTATTCAAATCGGATTAACGGATTTTCCATTTAACCAGCAAATTTTGATTTGTACTGCTCCGATCAAATCATTGGAACCCTAAATTTTTAACAGTATGATTTCTACACATAGTGAGTTTACTGAACTTTTTATTTGATTTGGTTTATTTATCGTAGTAATAATTAACATAAACATTGGATGCATTTTTCACTGCATCGATTGCGGACGCATCTCACGACTGGATAGCTTTTTCAATTTTTTCAATTTTTCATTTTTGGACTGTCACTCATTACCTGGATCAATCTTCAGTCAACCTCCAGGATATCTTTCCTCAATATGTTTTTAAATTGTATGACTTGGATGGATTGTATAGATTTAACAAAAAAGTATGTCTTTGGGTTGATATATTTGAGTTTATATACTTTTATGTATTTTTGTATATATTTTTTATATATTTTCAAAGTGTAATTTTATTACATGCAGTGATGTCGCTGCGGTAATGGTCCTCTGAGGAGAAGAATTATCTTTGAAAACTCATGAGTTAAGGACGTTAAGATACTTTGCTTGAACCTTGAGTTCTAATAAAATTTGATTCGCACCTTATTTTATTATTTCATTTTATAGTATGAAATATATATATATATATATATATATATATATATATATATATATATATATATATATATTTATATATACTGGTACAGATAGGGTAAAATTAATTCACAAAACAGAAGTTTTGCACCAATTTTGTGCCCCCTTAGGAAGAGTTAAATCAATATATGATGTTACTAAATCTTATGTCTTGAATTTTTATTCTAATTTTTATTAACATCCATTACAGGAATTTGATTCTAGAAAATGTCTAAACTTCAAGAGGTGTTAAGAATGAATTGAAATGAATGGAATTTTCCTTAATTGATGTCTATAGACCAAATTCTATGCAAATCTGAAATATTTGAGTTTTCAAATAGAAGGTGGTGTCCATATTATGCCCACAAAAATTACTTTAAAATACTCAATAGAAACTGAAATGAAGAGAATATTTATTAATTGATGTCTAATACCTATTATTAAAATGTCACACAAATCGGAGATATCTGAATTTTTAAAAAAGGGTTCCATCTTGTTTTTGCTCCCTTTTGCATAGAAATAGATAGACCTAAATGTAAGCCGCATTAACTACTCTTAGGCCTAGAAGCTGTGTTCCAAAATTTATAATGATCGGTTCATTAGTTTAGGAGTTAATCAATCCGATACATAGAAATATGTAAATGTATACACATACCTAAGTTTATATAAATGTTAAAATTTACAAAAAAAATAATGTGCCCATGTTTCTCACCAAGTTAGTTTGAATATATATTCCAGAATTCACATTGATCAATTCATTAGTTTGGGAGTTTATCTTTTACAACGATATATACATATAAGTTTGAGAGCCGTTCTATTGGCTGCGCCGAGTAATCCTGTACCTTCACTGTCGCGGTAGAATTGTTCATCCGCTTCTTTGGTGCTTATCGATTTGTTCCCGTAGTTTATGTCGTGTCGTTTTGCCGCCCAGTCTAGTTTATTTAACAGCGGTGTGTATCTTTCGTGTTTTGGTCCCAAGAATCGGTGATAAAGTACGACGAACGCGATCGGACGTCTTTTCCGGTGACGAATTGGCGGCATAATGACGTAATTTGAAAAACTCAAGTACTTATATCCGTATCCGGTATTGCGTAATCCTGATTTTTTGTATCTTCAAAGGTATGGTACAGAACTAGTAAGGGCACTGTACAATTTTAGTGATGGTCGGATGGTATGACGTATATTTTTTACGTCGATTTACCCTCCATTTCTGGTACCTAAGGTACTTAAGCTTTATTTTTAATTAATTTATTTTTTAATGCAACTTTAATTCCTATATAATTTTATTGCTAGCTACCATATTGCAGAATGGTTCTTGGGTGTAGTGTTTAGATAGTATTATTATTATTATTATTATTTTTTATTATTGTTATAATTAATGTGATTTGATATGCAAATTATCATATCATACGGTAGTCTTAAAGGTAATATATTATTATTATTATTATTTATTTATTTATGTATATATTAGTGAAATTTTAAGCTGAATTATTTCGACACTTGATTATTGGGGAAATGGTAGTTTAATCAGTACCATTGGAGAGCCATGAATATTATAACTGTCCTGTTTTTAAATCTCCGAAACAGTTACATGGTAAACAGCTGATGATCCCCGTGTTACTATTAGACGCTTAAGGTCTCCTGTTTTTGTTTCACTCTTAGATACTTAACCCCCCCCCCCCGTTTTATTTATTTTTGTACTTATTTTTTTATTTATTAATTTTCTAACGAATGTTAAGTCTGCAATATCTTGGATTTAGTTCGTTTCTCTGGGAATTTAAACTGCATTTTACTATTTGTTTGGTTTAAAATGACTCAAAGCTTCTTTAGACTATATATATATATATATATATATATATATATATATATATATATATATATATATATAATACACATACCAACTTTGCCTCGAAGATATATTCAAAGATTAATAATTATCTGTTCATTTGTTTAGGAGATTATGATATATATATATGTACATAATGTATATATATATATATATAATTTATATATATATATATAAACATTGTGTATATATATATGTATTATGTGAATGTATATTGTGTATGTATGTATGTATGTATATAATGTGTATATATACATATATACTGTGAATATATCTATAATGTGTATGTATAGTTTGTATATATATAATGTGTATATATATGTATAATGAGTATGTTTATATATAATGTGTATATATATGTATAATGAGTATGTTTATATATAATGTGTATATATATGTATAATGAGTATGTTTATATATAATGTGTATATATATGTATGTGTATGTTTATATATAATATGTATATATATATATGTATAATGTGTATGTTTGATATATAATGTGTATGTATAATGTGTATATATACATATATATATATGGATATATATGTAAAGTTATGTATAATGTATATATAGATATACATAATATGTATATATATGTATAATGTATATAATATGTATATATATATATGAATAATGTATATATATATATATGTATATATTTATATGTGTATATATATATAACGTGTATATAAATATATATATATATAACGTTTATATATATATATATATAATGTGTATATAGATATATATATATAATGTGTATATATATATGTGTATATAGATATATATATATATATATATAATGTGTATATATATGTGTCTGTATAAATATATATATATATATATAAATATATAATATGTACATATATATATATAATGTGTACATACTAGCCCATTAGGTGTGATAGTAAAAGAGAGAAAGAGGATAAATAAAAAATAGAAACAGAAGAATAAGAAACAGAAGAATGTGTCACCCACTTATCATATTCACACATCACTTAATATCTTCTCATATGGTCCAATCAGATCATCCTTCCCTCATATGTGTGTGCCTTCAAAATAAAATTATTTCCATATCTTCATTTTCTGAAGACGTTCGTTACGAACGAAACCGGTCAAAAGATCTCTTGTTTTTGTTTTTCGCCCGCACTTTAACTTGTTTTCCGTTTGTCATTTTTTCACACATATATATATTTATATATATGTATATATATATGTATGATGTGTGTATATATATATATATATATATATATATATATATATATATATATATATGTATATATATATATATTATGTGTATATGTATATATATATATATTATGTGTATATATATATATATATATATGATGTGTGTATACATATATATATATATATATGTATATATATATATATATGATGTGTGTATATATATATATATGTATTTGTGTATATATATATATATGATGTGTGTATATATATATATGTATTTGTATATATATATAATGTGTATGTATATATATATAATGTGTATGTATATATATATATATAATGTGTATATATATATGTATTTGTATATATATATAATGTGTATATATATATAATGTGTATATATATGTATAATGTATATATATATATATATATATATATATATAATGAAGAAGAATGGAAAGGAATTAGAGAAGCAAAAGTCAAATCATAATTCAATTCAATTGCTCAGAGCAGGGTATATTCCGCAAAAAAGGCAATTTATTCAAGTTAAATTTTCCTTAAGCCAGGCTTTTCAAAGATCAAAATCTTATCATCAGAGGAAGTCGCTGGGATAGATAAGTTAGCAAAGGCCAAGATTTAAAATTTGAAAAAATAAAATAAAAGTTGTAGGGGGAAGAAACACAGGGCAAAATTCTGCCCGAATGCAAGCAAATGTCCGATTGCTAAAAAGTCCGGTGTCGAAAAGTCCAGTGGAGAGAATGAGATGTAGATAGGTAGGTCGTTAAAAGGCCCGAAAGGTTGTGAGAGAGGAATCAAAGTTAAATTCCAAGAAGCCACAACTTCAGGTGCGGCGAAAATAGAAAATCCAAAGGGTAAAATGTCCAATAAGTGCAGGCAGGCAGGCTCAGAAGAGAGTGAGGTGGAAAATATTCGCCATTAACAATACTTCCTGGGCAAAGATGTCAGAGAAAATGCTTTAAAATGGGAAAAAATGTAGCGAAAATATTTTAAAGTTAGCCCGAAGTGAAAGCCGGCTTGAAAATGAGAAAAGGCATAAACTCCTGTGCGACCAGTATGCAGGGAGGGAATGAGTGAGGGGTGTGTAGGGGGAGAGAAGAACGGGTGCAAAGAAGGAAAAGGGGTGTGGAGAGTGAATGCGGTTAAAACTAAGAGTGTGATTGTGTGGGGTGAGTAGCATGAAAGTAGAAATTGGATGTTAGCGCGAATTTGGGTTCAACTAAAAAAGGGAAAGGATTGGGTAGGAGTAAGTCAACGAGTGCTGGGAGGGAGAGTTCAAATGCCAGAATGCGTCTATAAATAGAGTTCGGGGTTTAGTTGTTTTATCAGGAGACCTTACTTATAAATATATTGAAGGGTAGAATTAGAGAAATAGTAAGAATAAAAATTGAAAGATTAAAAAAGTAAAAAAGTAAAATAAGAATAGAATTAAAATTAAAGATAAAAATAAAAATAAGAAAAATAAAAAATGAAAAAGAGATAATAAAATTAGTATTAGTTTTAAGCTCGCAAAGAAAATTATGGGTTGCCTGATAAGAAAATAATAATAGAATGAGGGAAAAAGTCGATAAAATTGGAACTCGAAAATGAGTATTAGAATGAGGGAAGAGTAAATTAGACCTCGAAAGGATATCCGGAATGGGAATCCCCAAGGTGGTTAAAGGTATGGGTTGAAATAAAATGAGCAGTTACGAGACGCTAGTGCTTTATGGAAGTGTGAGAATTAAACTTTGAAACAAAAAATTTTCCAAAAAAAAGGTATAAGGAGGTTGATTAAGAAAATTATTAATTAGGTTAATGATGGCAGAAAGAAGCAAGAGACATACGAAGTTAAAGTAGTGACAATAGATTAAACCAGAGTGAGAATGGAGATCGCAGTTAAAAGTAAATATTATGGGGGTTAAAAGATGTAGAGTGAGGGCGGGTTAGGGGTTGAACATGGTCTGAGAGAAGTGAACGAAGGGCGAGGTAAACTAGGGGGGGAATAATCGAGGCTATTAAAAGAGTGAGAAGAATTATTTAAAAGTAAAAGCAAGAGGGGGAAAAAATTTAGAGTGCACAGAGAGAACAGTAAGGAGATCGATATCGGAGTGTGCAAAGGGGATTAAGAGTAGTGTGGTGTAAATGAGGAAAAAGAAGAGAAAACAAGAACGACCGACCGCGTTTTTGCGTGGCTTACCTCGTGTGAAGAAGAAGGAAACAAGAATGGCCGACTTGTTTCTTTAAATGCCTACAGGGTGACTACGAGGTATGCAAATGAGATGCTCCTGATTGGAAATGGAAGAGATAAAAGAGGAGTGATTGGGGGAGGAGGCACAGGGAAGTTAGATTGCGAACAGAGAAGTTTGATCATAGGAGAAAAGTCGGATCCGTAGAGAGTGAAGAAAAACGTTGCAGAAATTCGTTTCGGAGTGGATAGAAAGCGGAAGTACGGCCAGCAGTGTCGCGTATATCACAAGTAGATAAGGCGAATCAACAAGTGAAAAAAGGGCTAGGGTATAATAAGAAAATGGTGGGTTAGTTATCAGGGTGAGAGGGAAGGATAGAAGTTTGGAAGTGTTGATGGGAAGCGGAAGAATGTATTAAAAGAAGTTAAAGGGGAAAGAAATGGAAGTCATATAAAAAATCATACGGTTAAGGAGGTTAAGTAAAATGATTTAGGGGTTAGTGGGAGAAAGGTATTAAAGTTGAGGGAATTGTGAAGCTAACGGAGTTCATGGGAAATTTTTTAAGTTAAGAGGAGGCTAAAGGGATGAGGGGGATATATGCAGAGATTATAGAGCAACAGGAATTAGAACAATCTGAAAGGAGATTCGAGATGTAGGGAGGGAAAATCCGAGATGATGGGAGGGTATTTAATCAAATGGGGGAGGGGTGTCTGGGGGATTACTATGCTTGCTATACTTGAATTTACGTTTATGCCTGCAACTGTAGATAAGTTCATTCTTAGAGTTAATAATGTTTTTAGATTTATTAGCAGTAGCTATCATAAAGGTTTCCAAAGTACAAAGTTGGCAATGGGATGCTCCCGGGGTATATGATTTAGACTTTTTAAGTATTGACCAGTGAAGTGAATAGGGAGTATTTTTAAGATTGAGGTTTCTAATTAAATTGGAAAGTGAAGTGCCTGTGCTATTATCGTTGCTATTTTTAAAGGAATAGATATGGTTAGAGATCCGGGTCTTAATGGGGAAAGAGGACGCCCCAATATAAGTGTGTATCTTGAAGGGTGGTGCTATAGTTGCATTGAGATTGCTAGTGGTATTAGATGAGATTTGGGTTTGGAGATTCGAGTTATGCGAGGGAGGTTGTTTGAAGGAATAGGGTGGAGCGGATATGGGGGAAATGTGAGTTAGCCCATGGGTACTATCTATTATTGGGGGTGCTTGGTTAGAGGTATGGCTGCATAAGTGGGAATCTTGAGGAGAAGCGGATTGGGGTTGAGGGGAGATGCAAAAGTCTTGGTGGAGTATGGGAAGTATGATTGCTCACAACATTGGTGGAGCGGGGCAATTGTTTCACAGTACAAGTGTATATTACGTCCTTCTGTACACAATTGTTGTTTAGGGGACAATCTCTGGGTTTACGGCAGTTACAAGTGGTGAGGGATACGGTGGGTGGTTGTTGTTGGATATGTTTGATTTTCCTATTGTTAGAGGTTATGATAGTTTGTTCAATATTGGGCATAGAGTAAGATATTTTAATAGAATTTTTGTTAAGAATAGTGCTATATCTGTGGGGGTGCTTAAAAGATCTGTCTAAAATTTGGAAAAATTCCTTAGGTATATTGGTTTTAACATTACTGCTGAAAGGCGGATTGAACCAAATGTTATTCTTTCTTCTAAGTTTTCTTCTTTGTCTGTGCGCCTGTGGGTCTGCCCGATTATCAATATTGTTAATTCCTATGGGCTTATTAGCGTGTGTTTTGAATGTCTTAGGTGCAGATGTGTTAAACTTTTTACTTCTGTGTGTGGTCATGTGGGTAATAATGCCTGAGAGTTTGTTAACTTGAGTAAAGGGGTTGCAGTTATATTTAATTTTGTGATTGTAGCCTGAGTTTAGCAAAGCATTATTGTAGAAGCTCGAATTTTTATCGAAGATAGATTTATTCGCAGATAGCTTAGAGATTCTGTTAGATACTGAGGGGACTATTGAGTTTATGATGGATTTAGGGTGGTTAGATAGGCTATGTATGTAGAAAAGGGTTAAGTTAGGTTCATGGTATGGGCTGAAGGTTCCCGAGTTAAGATCTAATGCGAGGTCAAGAAAGTTGGATATTCTTTTCTCAGGTTCCACAGTAATGGTCAAACCAAAGTTTTTGAAGAAGTTATGTAAGTTTTTGATAGTGTTATTATATTGTCTCGATCTCTCCCCAGATACAAACAAGGCATCGTCCCTATACAACCCACCCTGCAAATGCCCAAAATTAAACCCCAATTCTCTCATCAGGTACAAACCCACCAAGTCAGTGACCTGGGCAGAGTCTGACGCCCCCATAGTAATATCAAAGTTATTGGGGGTGTTCTTCCTGGTCCAAAGCTTATTATCAAATTTTAGTAGGGATCTTCTGGCTAATATTATTAGTTTAATCTCTATGTCTGTAATATCAGAATTATTTTTAGCGAAGATTAATGCTTTGTTAAGTAAGATAGGGGAAATGGACTGGTAGTAATTATTAATATCGAATGTTATGAAATTCAAGTTAGGTTTAGACTTATCAATGAGGTAAAGGAACCAGGTAGTAACCTCATCTGAGGATTGCCAAAGAGTGTAACGAATTTTTTCTTTTAAGGTGGGGATAATTCTATCCAAGATCTTCTTACTTATGATGCCTAGGTCGGATTTAGAAGGGCAGATTAGTCTGATGGTAGGGTTTTCCTGGAAATTATTTTTATGGTCCTTCAAGGTGAATCTAGGTATTGCAGTGGTTAAAATTCCTGCATAGTTAAGGACATTCAAAGATGTTAGTATGGATTTTGCTTCACTGTTTATACTAGCCAAGGTATCGTAGGATGTGCTTTTGTAAGATTTATTTAATTCTTTGTAGATTAAGGATTTGTATTGACTATATTTTAGTTTGTAAAAATTCTTAGTTTTATCCGCTGGGACAATTATATCTGGGTGTTTCCTAATATTGTTAGTGAATTTGTTGATTTTTTTGATGATGGGATTGAGGTGTTTATTGTGCCTTTTGAATTTAATGCGACTAATGAGGTCAAATAGGTCATTTTCGAAATTATTGAGGAGTTCCTTTTGTTTGGGAATATATATAATGTATATATATATGTATAATGTGTATATATATATATGTATATATATAATGTGTATATATATGTATAATGTGTATATATATGTATAATGTATATATATATATGTATATATATATATATATAATGTGTATATATATGTATAATGTATATATATATATATATAATGTGTATATATATGTATAATATATATATATAATGTATATATATATATATATAATGTGTATATATATGTATAATATATATATATGTATAATATATATATATAATGTATATATATATATATAATGTGTATATATATGTATAATGTATATATATATGTATGTATATATGTATAATGTATATATATATATATAATGTGTATATATATGTATAATGTATATATATGTATGTATATATATATATATGTATAATGTATATATATGTATGTATATATATATATGTATATATATATAATATGTATATAGATATATGTATTTATAATGTGTATATATATAGATATATATATATGTATATATATATAATATGTATATAGATATATGTATTTATAATGTGTATATATATAGATATATATATATGTGTATATATATATAATATGTATATAGAAATATGTATATATAATGTGTATATATATAGATATATATATGTGTATATATAAATATAATATGTATATAGATATATACATATAATGTGTATATATATAGATATATATATGTGTATAAATATGTATATAGATATATACATATAATGTGTATATATATAGATATATATATGTGTATATATATGTACATATATATAATGTGTACATATATATATATATAATGTGTACATATATATATATAATGTGTACATATATATGTGTGTAATGTGTACATATATATATATATGTGTAATGTGTACATACATATACATATATACATATATATAATGTGTATATAGATAGATATAATGTATATATATATAATGTGTATAATGCATATATATATATATGATGTGTATATATATATATATATATATATGATGTGTGTATATATATGATGTGTGTATATATATAATGTATATATATATATATATATATATATATATATATATATATATATGATGTGTGTATATTGTCACGAATGCCACCGGTCGGGACCACCGAAAGACATTTCGTGACAAAGATAAAAAAAAAGTTTTTAAAAAAAAAGTTAAAAAAAGTCCGGAGTGGCTCGTATCATCCCAGGTTTAAAATAAAGCATGTCAAATGATATGGGATGGGGATTTCTCCAATATAAGACACTGTCAGGAAATACAACAAAAAGATGCGAAGAAACGACAAAAGACTTTAGGATTTAAATGTTATATTCATTTATTTAATAAAATTGTGTACTAAAAAAAAAGGGAGTGTATCTATAAAACAAAACAAAATAAAACATCAAAACAAAAGTATATTCTTAAGAAGAATGGGGGATTATATATCCTATCCCTATAGTAGCAGGATTCATTTCTACACTAAAAAATATACACATATATAACAGCCCTAGGGGGCGAATGTCCGTGAAGAGATATGCAGGTTGTTACTCACAGATGGATGCATTGTTCGATTTAGAGTAGATATTTCCGTTCAGCGGGTCGTCTCGCCCGAGCCGAGGGCGGCTATAATTCAATTTTCATTTCTCCGCTAAGTTCAGCGGGTCGTCTCGCCCGAGCCGAGGGCGGCTATAATTCCATTTTCATTTCTCCGCTTAGTTCAGCGGGTCATCTCGCCCGAGCCTAGGGCGGCTATAATTCCATTTTCAACAGGCTCGTCTCGCCCGAGCCGAGGGCGGCTATAATTCCATTTTCAACAGGCTCGTCTCGCCCGAGCCGAGGGCGGCTATAATTCCATTTTCAACAGGCTCGTCTCACCCGAGCCGAGGGAGGCTATAATTCCATTTTCAACAGGCTCGTCTCGCCCGAGCCGAGGGCGGCTATAATTCTATTTTCAACAGGCTCGTCTTGCCCGAGCCAAGGGCGGCTATAATTCCATTTTCGACAGGCTCGTCTCGCCTGAGCCGGGGGCGGCTATAATTCCATTTTCAGAAGGCTCCACTGCGATACTGTAGTCGCACATGGGTCGTCTCGCCCAAGCCAAGGGCGGATATAATTCCATCTTCAAATTCCATTTACAAAAGGCCCCTGCCTTTCCTCGCGACTTTCTTGTCGACGGTTGTTCATTTCTTCCCCGTTCAGCGCAGAGGTACTCGGGAAGACTGACTATAGTTGTCCTCAAAATTTGTCCGTCTTAACCCGGCAGCTAACGTACTTCCTTGCCGGCATCCTTCGTCCTCTGTATCGCGTTAACTTCCTGTCGACTGTTCTTCTTCGGGTGCGGCTGAAGTTTTTGTCTTCACTCTCTCTTTTTTTTTCTCTTTTTCTGACGTCATTCGAGTCGCATTATGATAATTTCTCGGTCGTGTATAAATATGCAAAAATGAATCCCATCTCTCTCCGTAAACCGGAGTCGTGAGTTCGAATCCCGATAGCTCTCCCTACATTTTGTAACAATATATATAATGTATATATATATATATAATGTATATATAATGTGTTTATATATTTATATATAATGTATATATATATATATATATATAATGTGTGTATATATATATGATGTATATATATAATGTAAATATAGATATATATATATATAATCTGTATATATATATGTAATGTGTGTATATATATATATATATATATATATATATATGTGTGTGTATATATATAATGGGTATATATATATAATGGGTATATATAAAGTGTATGTATATATATAATGTATATATATATATGATGTGTATATAGATATATATGTGTATATATATGATTGATGTATATATATATATGTATATTATTAATGTGTGTATATATATTATTAATGTGTGTATATATATAATGTGTGTGTATATATATAATGTATATATATCATGTGTATATATGATGTATATATACATATACATATAATGTGTATATATATATAATGTATATATATACATATAATGTGTATAGATATCACGTGTACATAGATATAATGTATATATATAATGTGTATATATATAATGTATATATATAATGTGTGTATATATATAATGTGTATATAGATATATATAATGTGTGTATATATATAATGTGTGTGTATATATAATGTGTGTGTATATATAATGTGTGTATATATATAATGTGTATATATATATAATGTGTGTATATATATAATGTGTATATATATATAATGTGTGTATGTATATAATGTGTGCATGTATATATATATATATATATATATAATGTGTGTATGTATATCATGTGTGTATGTATATATATATATATATATAATGTGTGTATATATATAATGTGTATATATATATATAATGTATATACATATATAATTGAATTATAGAATTAATGAATTTTGTTACTAATTAGCGACATTTACAGTCTATATCTAATTTCATGGAAGTAGATGAACCCAATTCAAAATTAATATCTCAACTATAAAACAAAAAGGTGCAGGGGAAATAACTCTGACTGAGACACATTAAAAATCTTAAATATCAGATTTTAAATCTTCAATTTCAAATTTTACATCCTCCATCAATTAATATAATGTCAGACTAGAAACAGAAGTCTGTTGTTTAGGGGACAGATTCTCAAGAATTAATTCTGAAGATCCAGTCATCAAAAATCCATACACTTATGTACCCCACAGATCAGACACACAAGTTGGGTATAGGTTGAAGTAAAAAAAAATATTTTAATATTTTCTTTAATATTGAATACTTTTTATATTTAGATGTAGGAGGGTAATTAATACATGGAATGGGAGAAATACTGAAATAAGACAATAGAAGTCAAATTAAATAGGGGTTTCCTCATCGTATCGGGTTGGTTAGACCTGTAACAGTCGATATACTGAGATAGAGTAGATTTTAAATTGAATAACGTCTTGAATATTTAAATATGGGATGGTAATTGATTAATTAATTGATACAAGGAATGAGAGGGAATTATTATAATGGGACAATAGGAGTGATTTGTAATTCTCTGCCGATTTAGTCTTGGTATGCCAGTTTAAGAATGTTTATACAATTTCGGTGACACTAATGGTTTTTTTTATTTTTGCAGAATTGTTCTTTGTTTTTGTATTTTATGGAGAAACATTCTCATGACATTCTAGAGTATTGATCAAGCCAGGAGCATTGAGTAGATTTTACCTGGGTCGATATTACTCACAAGTTTCTCAGATAATCAAAGGCAATCATGTTCTAGCTTACTGCTGTTCAAGCATCTATGATTGGATTTCTTTAATTTCACTGAAATATATCCACAGAAATGATCATTTGCTTTGATTTTTGCTTGTTACATAAACTGTAAGAACCATGGCCCTTTTTAGATCATTTTTACGTTTGTCATTCGACATGGTTACTCATTACATAATATTGGCGTCTCTACTAATCTACCTTGTTTGGAGAACTAGACTGTTGTTTAATTCGACAACCTTAGAGTCACTCATCAAGCATTTTGTTTTTCTTTATCACTAACAAGACTTGCAATTGGATAAACAGTACGTTCTTATGAAATTTGATTTCAAGAAAATACATTTTCAATAATACATGCAAGTAATCGTGGTATTTCAATGAACAAAAACTCATAGAGTGTTTTCTATTCTTTTATCAATGACAAAAATTAATATAATGTCAGACTTAAAACAGAAGTCTATTGTTTAGGGGACAGATGCTCAAAAATTAATTCTAAAGATCCAGTCATCAAAAATCCATACACTTATGTACCTCACAGATCACACTTAAAAGGTCAGTTGGGTATAGGTAGAAGTAAAAAGAATTATTTTAATTTTAATATTTTTTATATTTATATGTGGGGGGTTATTAAGGGAATGGGGTAAATACTGTAATGTGACAATATGACTCAAATAAAATAGGGGTTTCTTCACCGTTATAGGTTGGTTACTCCTGCAACAGAAGATATATTTAGATACAGTAGATCATACATTGAATAAAATCTTAAATATTTAGATAGGAGGGATGGGTAATTGATTAATTAATTAATATAGGGAATGAGGGGAAATTTAATGGGACAATAAGAGTGATTTGTAATTCACTGACAATTTTACCTTGGGTATGCCAGTTTCAGAATGTTTCTGCAATTTCTGGGGTTTTCATTTTCACAGAATTGTTCTTTGTTTTTGTATTTTATGGAGAAACATTCTCATGTCATTCTAGAGTATTGATCAAGCCAGTGACATTGAGTAGATTTGTTATGGGTCGATATTACTCACAAGTTTCTCAGAAAATACATTTTCGATCATACATGCAGGCTCACATTGGTAATCGTGATATTTTAATGAACAAAAAACTCAGCGTTTTCAGTACCATCATCTCTTTATTAATGACAAGACCTTCGAGTAATTGTCAGATATGCTATTCCCACATATTTCGAGAAAAAATTATATTTAATGCATTATTTATAAATTTTTACTTTAAATTTATGTTGGTTTTTCTGTAAATAAAATGTTAGGAGATATGAAGTGACAGATTAAAAAGCAACAGAGTTTTTAAAGAGGAAATATATGTTATTCTATTTGGAAATAAATATTGTTTTTATTATTGAGTTTACTTAAAAATATTTGTTTGTGATCTGTAAAGTAATTGTAAAGACGGATTTAAAAAACTAGATCTATTAACTAATAAAACTTGTTTGCTAATATAGTAATATATATTTTAGAACAATAACTAGATCAGATTGATAGCACAGAAAATATTCTTTTATTGTTGTTAAATTCACAAATTGATCAGTCATTGTATTTTCATCCTTCGTCAGTTGATTTAATGAGAGTTGCAAATCATTTCTAACTAAACTGTTTATGTAATATACTGAAGTAGACGGCTCTTATGGTGATAGTTTTAAATAAAATGAATGCTTCTGAATTTGACTGTTAATAATGGAATTTAAATGTTGTTGTAATTTTTTTTTCAGATATTTGTTTGATGAATTTGAATGGATCATTAATCCTGACAAATGACACCTAAAAGCCTAAGGATTCAATGACTGAAATATTGTAAATGTAACAACAGACAAGAAGAAGATAAAATTCTATCAGAAAGAGTTTAAGAAAGTACTCATTCTCAGTTTCAAGGAGATATGAAGTCACAGCTCTAAAGCAAAGGAATCTCATAGAATAAAAATTGAAACAAATCTTTATAGAAATTAACCATTTTTTGATTATTGACATGATGGCACTTTTCAACGAAGGTGAGGAAAATTTGTCCATGTTGAATGCAAGTATTTTGTGTCATGTCAGTCGAATATAAGTATGTGTCTTGTTTTATTTAATGTAAAATTTTAAGTGATATCGAAATTACGAACAGAAAATAACTTCTATTTATCTGTTATATATACATCTACTGTTTATGGATTTATGAATCATTCATCTCTGACCGTTTTTAAGTCAGACAAAGAAGTCAGATAAATGCAAAGACTTAAACATCTATTGTGTAAATAAACAATATTCCTTAGAAACATGTTATCTTCAAGGACGTCCAAATTGGAGAATGACATGCAAAATCACACTGCTAAATACATATAAATCAAACATTTGTGACTCTTATTTTGTATATAAGCCAACTTTGACAGACATCATGAAAACACGTAGTGGGGAGAATTTATATTCTTGTCAGATTTGTACATTTTCTAGTTCAAGAAAGTCAAAACTTTTGATACATATGCGAACACACACTGGAATGAAGCCATATTCTTGTACAGTCTGTGGCTCTTCTTTTATCAGAAAAGCACAGTTGATGGGGCATATGCGAACACACACTGGAGAAAGACCATATAAATGTACAGTGTGTGGCTCTTCTTTTATCAGAAAAGCACAGTTGATGGGGCATATGCGAACACATACTGGAGAAAGACCATATAAATGTACAGTGTGTGGATCTTCTTTTATTGAGAAATCTGCATTAGTTACACATATACGAACACACACTGGAGAAAAACCATATTCATGTACAGTGTGTGGATCTTCTTTTACTGTCACATCAGCATTAGTTTTACATATGCGAACACACACTGGAGAAAAACCATATTCTTGTAAGGTATGTGGATCTTCTTTTAGTCAGAATTCATCATTAGTTGCACATATGCGAACACACACTGGAGAAAAGCCATTTTCATGTTCTGTGTGTGGATCTTCTTTTATTCAGAAATCAGCATTAGTTGCACATATGCCAAAACACACTGGAGAAAAGCCATATTCTTGTACAGTGTGTGGATTTTCTTTTGCTCAGAAATCAGCATTAGTTCCACATATGCGAATACACACAGGAGAAAAGCCATATTCCTGCACAGTGTGTGGATTACCTTTTATTCGGAAATCAGCATTAGATGTACACATGCTGACACATACTGGAGATAAACCATATTTTTGCACACTGTGTTCCTCTTGCTTCACACAGAAAGCATGTTTGTTGTCACATATGCGGTCACACACTGGAGAAAAACCACATTCTTGTATAATATGTGGATCTTCTTTTATTGTGAAATCAGCATTAGTTGGACATATGCGAACACACACTGGAGAAAAACCATATGCCTGTATAGTGTGTGGAAAGTCTTTTAGTCAGAAATCAGCTTTAGTTTCTACATATGCGAACACACACTGGAGAGAAACCATATTCGTGTTCAGTATGTGAGTCTTCTTTTATACAGAAATCAGGATTAGTTACACATATGCGAATTCACACTGGAGAAAAGCCATATTCTTGTACAGTGTGTGGATCTTCTTTTGGTCGAAAATCAGTATTAGATGTACATATGCGAACACACACTGGAGAAAAGCCATATTCTTGTACAGTGTGTGGATTGTCTTTTACTCAAAAACCGCATTTGTTGAGACATATGCAAACACACACTGGAGAAATCCCTACTTGAATGCCTACTAGACACCACCCTTGGGTGGCTTCGGTCTCACTGTACAGGGGTTTGTCAAAGGCTCTGACATGAGAATACTTCGTACTTGAAGTAAACCTAGACCAAATATTAAGAAAAAATGGTGTGCTGTCTCCTCAAGCCATCCAGCACTTCTCGCAAATTGCCGACAGTGGTATCTCCTCTATTAATAGAAGGCAGCTTCGAATAATGTATTAGAAGCCGTTGGCAATGAGGAAATAAATGGTAAAAAATATGAATAAAAACAAAAATACATACTGCTAGGCTGGCATTCAGGATAAAAAGTGCCCATCAACCCGTTCATACATCAGGTGGAAAGATGTATGCAATGGTGTGAACCTTCTAATCTCTGGAAATAGTGCTTCAGCCATGACAGCAGCAAACCAGTCTTAACTATCAGGCCTTGAGACAAAAGGTCCTGGCACCATATCTCCATCAAATGCAACAACAAAAAGGAAACATAAGAAAAACTGTTGCACGAAAGAAGGTGCTATTGTTTTGGTACTACTACTCAAAGTTTGAAAAGTGGAGCAAAACATCCAATGAGATTTTAGCTGATAAGATTCAAGAATCGTCTCTCCCTGGAGAAATGCACAATAAATAAAGGGAAAAGACAGTATAAAAAAATCTTAATATAAACACTGGCTATATTGATGACCTAGGAGAGGATGCTTTCTATAAATACCTTGGAGTAGAGTAGAATGAGAAGCTTAAACAGAAAGTTGAGAGAGAAGGTACAGGGGTAAAATATAAAGCGCATGAAAAACATTCTCACATCAGGACTCTCATAAAGAAATTAAATAACTGCCATAAACCAACTTGCAATACCTGTTGTTTTTATGGGTTCGGCATTAGCTACAAGGCTACATCAATAACTTTAACATAAAAACTTGGAAAATGCTAGCACTACATAAAGTCATTTACCGACATCAATGTATGAAGAGGATGTACTTACCACAAAAGTGGTCTGGGCCTCATTGAAAATAACCACACATACAGAGCCTCAATGGTAAGTGTGGGGCAATATATAAAGAGCTCATGTGATCAAAAAATAAGAATGGTTAAGGAACATCACACCAAATACCTTCCTCAGCAGACCTCAACATCAAAACTAGCTGATAATTTCAATGGAAACACACTGGAGCACACTACCAAAGATTAATACAACCGAGCAACAATGATCTCACGCCAGAAGGGGGAGTTGAAGACCAGAGTAGAAAGATGGCGACAGAATAAAAGAGCAGGAGAGTTCATTGAAGAACTTATCCAGAGTTATATCGACAAGGAGGCTTCACTACAATGGCTCAAGAGTGGCAACTTCCCATATTATGAGAAATGGATGCTAATAGCTGAACAAGAGCAAGGCTTACGAATGGATTTTAGAAAATGGCGGGTCTACAAAAATCTGACCAGCGCATGTTCTGTCATTCGGCCATTGAAAGTCAAAACTACCTAATGTCTGGATGCAAGATCCTTTTGACTGCTGGTCATTACACTGCCCACCACAGCAAAGTATTTAGATACCTACATTGGAACATCTGTGAAGAGATGCAGCATGAAAGATCACTGAACATTTGGGAACATCATATGAAAAAGTGACAGTGTTCTATGATAAAGACATGCAGGCAGGCAGATACATAAAAGACAAGGTAATGACACCAGACATTGTCATCTGGAACAAACTAGAAAGAACTCCTCTCATCATTGACGTAACTGTCCCAAACGACTATGACCTCAATAGAGACAAACGCGAAAAATAACCAAATACGAAGACCTCAAGAATTATTTTTAAGTAACATGGTCTTTCAAAGAAATACACATTATACCGGTTGTAGTTGGGGCAACTGGTCTAGTGAAAAAAAGTCTAATAAATTACTTAGACACAATCCCCGGAAGACCAAACTGTAGGGAAGTACAGATAACAGCCCTAAAAGGGGAACCATCTATCCTAAAGAGAGCCCTCGGATATAAATTTTACTGATAGGTAAATCAAGTGTAAGCCTCAGGAGGGGCCGCTTGATCTCTTTAGATTAAATGAATCAAAATGATATAAAAAGAGAAAACTGGGCTTAAACCGGTTATAAAATTTAAAAGATCTCTTTTTTGGAGTGTCTGGAATATGAGATAAATGTCTGGCATCAGATAGGATGTCCCATCTGCAACAAAAAACATAAAATTGAAAATAAAGAGAACGGTCATATTTTTGTATATTATGATTCTTCTTTTTTTAAAAAATTAATTTTTGCTATACATATTCGAAAAATTAAAATTGTTGGAAATGTGTGGATCCTATTTAACTCAGAAATAAGCTGTGAAAATAGATTCTAACACACAGACTATCTTCAACTTTTAGTGTGATGTGTGTATTTCCTCTTCTGTATAAATGAGTAAATGTGTTGTGTATAACTCTTCTGTACAAATGAGTCCATTTTTGTGATGCATATGCAAATATTCACAGAAAAATATGTGTTCTTAGAAAGTATATGAATCGTCATTTTATAATGAATTAGGGTATATCTATATAGTCATAAATTAGGGTATATCTTTTTTAGTTTTGCAAAATATAATAATTTGGAAAGTTCTTTGTTCTTATATTAAATACTTAATACAACTAGAAATAGCATTAAAATCTTTTTTAAAATGCAACCTTTCCACAAAAATGTGATGTGAACTGTTTTCAATTTCAATATTTAACTGGGGAAACATTCTGATATTATTCCAAATTAAAACATTAAAATAAAACAAATAAAATATATCTACTTTTTACTGAACTCATTAGATTAATTTTAAACAATAATAACAATCCTTGAGATTTGAAAATGAAAATTAAACTTTTACTATGAATGAAGCGTTTTTTTATAAATTATTAACATATTGTGCTAAATTGTTCCATGTTATACTCTATGAAGCAAATAATAACCTGTTTAATGACACAGCACCTTAATATCCTAGTGTTTCGAACCATTGGATAACTGTGTATTACTTTTCTGCCCTTAACATACTTTGAAAGAAATACACATCTCTTCATTTCTTTATGTAAAATCTACTTCATTTAAACTTGGAAGAACCAGACAGTGTTAGTGTATGACCCTTTTAAACTACAACATTGTAGTGTCTATTATTGAATACAGGGAATATAAGCATCGACCTGAATTGAGAAAAAATAAAAATAAAGTCCTAAGATTTTACATTTATAAAACAAATACCCCTAAATTTTCTGGACAATGTTTTTAGGTTAGCTTTAATTTATTTCCATGTCTACACATGGGTTCAAATCTGATAATTAACGATAACATTAAAAGAGAATGTTTACATGATTTGATGAATCAATTTTATACAAGCCGCGCGTGCGTGGTCCCCCTCTGTATGTGGCGAGTATAAAATGCCATAAATTTTAGCAATTTGGGGCATTTCCCCCCCCCCCTTGATCACTGGGGGCGCGAACCAGAATTGTTATGAGGTCAAGGATGCTCATTTTATATCCAGAACAATTGCTTCTACATTTTGGCCAGGTTTCAGAAAAATTGAATGGATGGATCAGATTTTTTCCAAGGTCAGCGATACTTTTTTTCTATTAGGAACAATTGCCTCCACATTTTGGCCAAGTTTCAGAGAAATTGAATGGATGGATGAAAAGTTATGGAGCAAAAAATGTCATTTTTTGCCATTTCGGGGCCTTTTGACCCCTTGGGGGCCTAATCAGATTTTTTTCAAAAATTGGAGAATGTCACTTTCTAACCTGACCAAAGTTACAACTTCATGCAAAATTTCAGAGAAATTCAATGGATGATTGCAGAGAAAAATCCGGACGGACGGACATGCCTCAAAACATAAGTTCCCCGATTTTATATATCGGGGGACCAATAAATAGACATTGTCTTATAGTTTCTCATTTGTCTACATGTTAATGTCTCTCATTAGCACGAGAGAAGTTGTGAAATCACTTTCATGCAGTGCTATCACTTGTGGACTCTTCACATACCATGTTCATATTGGCGGCTGTATGTGAAATATTGTGGCCGTCTTTGAAATCCTGCAAGAAAAACATGTTTTAAGATTTAAATAGTTTATATCGGTATATTTTTTATAATAAAGCGTAAGCATAAGTTTTATGATAAACATATTGTTAAGAGGCCTCGTAGAACGTATAAGCATGATTTTAAAATGAACTCCTAGAAAGGAGGAAGTAAATCACGATGACTCGGAAATTACATATGAAATAGTTTCTATGGGTATTTTGTATTTAATAACAAAACGAAAGTATAAGTTAATTGATTAAAATTCTTTTAATAAGTCCGCCAGAACGTATTAGCATGATTATAAAGTAAAATAAAGAAAAACATACAATGACTCAATAAGCTACGCGATTTTGACTGAGTGGAGATTCTAAGAGAGGTATTTGAGAATGCAATTGCGAATTCTGGAATGAGAATCAATGAAATAAGTTTGATATGACATAATATGCGTAACGGTTATTTATTTGGAATTCAATCCGATATTCCAGTATTCTTTGAATTTGTTTTTTCTGTACATATACTGGTAATATTTAATAGAATTAATTAGCCTTATTTTCGAGAGTGGTACTTTTTTTACAGCAATTTACATCCTGTTTTAATTTCTTTTTCGTTGCAATTATATTCGATTATTTCAGAATAGGATTTCTCCAACCGATCAGTGTCGTAGAAGTAGGAAGAATAAGCTTTAGGGAGCGGTTCGTATAAGCTAAGATATATGGGTGAAAAACAATAGCACTGAATTAAAAATGAAACAATAACGATCGTAGTTGCCAACTATATTTATTTTAAGAAGTCTTGGTGTAAGATGGTGTAGTGGTAGTAGTTTTGCATGTGAGTAAAAGTTACTCCAACTTTGTGTATGTATGACTTGTTTGAGAGAGTAAAGTATGCCGGAATTAATGTAGGAAATTATGAAATTGAATGAAACTTATAATTTCTGAAAACAGGCATCCGTTATTAGCATAAAGAGTGGCCATGTTGGAATTCTATATAAAGCTAGTGTTCAAAGTCTTGTAGTGACTAAAGTTACAGGGGAGAATCGAGTTTACTTTATTAATATAGAGGTGAATTAATATATATTAATATATTATTTGTATTATATTACTTATATACATACATATAATATATTATAGATCGTAGGTAAAAAAATTACAACATAGTCATTTACATACGTTGCAAGAATTCAACATAAACAACAAAGAAGATTCAGATTGAGATAGTAACATTTCTTCAATTTCATCATCAGAACATACTTTCTCTCATCAACAGTCGGTCTCTCTTTCACCAGATCTATCAACAGTTCCTGATTTATCTGTAAAAGGAGAGCCACCGGTTAAGCCAAGACGCGAGGTTCCAAAGAATCAGACTACTGGTTGAGGTCTCAGTGTGGAATGTCGTTTTACACCAAATTTGAATGGATCGAGTACAGTATATTTCGTCATACATGCAGGCATTTTGGACATTCACATGCGGAAAAAGTAGTCTGGACAGAGTTTGGCTTTTGTGATTGGAAGAAAATTGGTCAGAAAATGAAAGCATATAATGACACTGATGTCCACAAAGAAGCGAACACAGTTTTGATCACCTTGGAAAATGTTCAGAAAGTAGGGAGAGTGGATCAACTCTTGGATCATGCTACCGAGACAAAAAATTAATCAGTGAGCACAAACAGCATCTGACAGTACTGGACATAGTATTCTTCTGTGCAGAGTATGAGATAGAACTGAGAGGAAAGAACGAAAGAAAAGAATCAAACAGAGGAAACTTTCTGGAGTTACTCTCACTTTTATCCAAGTATTCAACAATGCTTGGAGTAAATTCCGAGAAATGAACAAATATCAAGCCCAGACATTAAAAATGATTTACTCTTTTCAGTGCAGAAGGTTATGTTAAAGGAAATCAGGGACCAGGTTCAGGAAGCCGGATATAATGCGGTTGTAGCTGATGAGGTTAAGGACATCTCTAACAAAGAATTACTTGGTGTTTCATTACGGTTTCTGCACGAAGGAAAAGTTAATTAACGGGCCATTGGTGTTATGCAGCTGTATAACTTGTCTGCTGCCAGTATTTCGGAACAGCTGCAAGGTATGCTGCAGTCTATTAACTTGGAGAAGAAGATGTGTGTTGGCCAAGGAGACGACGATGGTGCAAGTGTGATGTCAGGTGAACATGGTGGTATTCAAGCACTGATTAAAAGGGTTCGCTATACAACTGGCCAGTATGTGCACTGTGGATCTCACAGACTGAATTTAGTTCTTGCATCTATCACTGAGATTGATCCTGCCATTAAGACATTCTTCAAGACCCTCGATTTAGTGTACACTTTCATGACAAAACGTTATTCCCGATATTAGGAAATCCAGAAGATGTTGTATCTGAAAGACCCACAATTGGAACTGACCCATTTCTACAATCAGGTGGTCTTCCAGATCCTTAGAGGTTGAAAAGTTCTTGCGCCGTTTTGATGTAATTTTGGACACCCTGGCATCCTTTCAAAATGATCCAGCTGCTGAAAGTAAACTTTCTGCTATTGCTCTACTGATGGCAATTGAGAGAAAGAAGTTCCTAGTTCTCGTAATCTTTTTTGTGAGACTATATGACTATACACATGTGACCAAATGTTTGCAGAACAAAGAAACAAATGTAGGGGCAGCTATTGGCGCGGTGGAAACACTACTTGAACATGCAGAATCAATCGATACAGAGAAGGTGGTTAAGTATGCATTGGAGATTGTCACAAAGTATGATATCACGGATATTGATACTGGGCCATCTGGAAGGGCACGAAAGTTATCCAGAAAATTGGATAGCGCATTAGTGACTGGTTCCGTTGGCAATAACTGTGTGGGCACAGTGGAAGATTCTGATTTGGTACTCCGACAATTGCTGAAGTGCTCGATTTGGAAATGCTCAATGTGCAGTGATGAAAGTTGCTGCAGTGTGTAACACGTCATCAGAATACTTAGTAGAGAGTTAGACGCTAAAACAGCTAGGCCCACTATTTGGTGTTTTGGTAAAAGAGAGCGAGATGGAAATATTCAAGAACTACATTCAGTGACGTCTCCCTACAGAAGATCTTGGACTTTAAGAATTATTCGAAAAATGTAACAGGTATATTTTCCCATCGGTGCATAGAGTATTCCAGTTGCTCTTCGCCATCCCACAGACTTCAGTAACCATTGAAAGGCTATTCTCTTCAGTGAAGCGCATCAAAATAAGAATGCTATCTTTGATGTAAACAGAGAGACTAACAGTCCTTTGAAAAATATTTGCTTAGAAGTATTGACAGAGTGCAACCATGCGCATTTCAGAAACCGTAAAAATAGGAGATTGTTATTGAATTCTGTATAGCTAGATGCTGAAAAAATATTAGGGTAAAGTTCTGGGTTTGTTTGTTACTTTTAGAAGCGTGACTTTGAAAAAGGTGTATGAGTCCGTAATGCTTGTAAACATTGCTAGCGGTTAATGAATACCACAAAACTAGCTAGCAGCTACCGTATTTTACGAACTTTATGTTATTATTACTATGTTTACTATTGTTTATGTGCTTGACTATGCTCATGTTATTATTTACATGTACCTACCGAAATACAAAACAATATATTTAGATTATATATGTAATGAGTTAGTCAAAAAGGATAGAATAGAATGAGTTTAAGAAGACTGAGTTTGCTTGAAGAAGCTTTATTCGACAAAGATCTATGCAGGGATCTAGTCTCTACGAGAAACAATTGCTGACTAAAAAAGAAAGAGTGATCAAGGGAAGTAATTCATTTCCAAAGCATAGAAGGGGATAGAAGAGTTCTCTTTTCATCACATTCTCCGCCACCCAGGGAAGGATCAAGGCTGTGTGTTTGACTTGGGAAAAAGGGTTCTGAAGACTCTCAGGTGGGCATCTCTGATTAAACTGAAAAAGAGAAAATCAAACAAAAGTTCAAAGCTGATAGTTTTCAGTTAAATACTGAGGACTTCGATGGATTTTGGTAGAACGTCGAAGATTCAGCACATCGGCATCTTCTGAAGATATCCTCAGGCCACCCTCAGAGTGTGGGGAGTGAGAAGGAGTAGGAACTGAATTCTCAGCGATGGAGTTTTCGTGAGCTCTCAGCAGAAGATGAATAGGAGAAATATTAGACTGGAGAGGTGCAGTCTGTATCTCTTGGTTTTCTGGCATAGGATCAATTTCCGTATCTGGACTGCCCGTTCCATCACCCCATGGAGATATGTGGCATAGGGACACCATCGTCTCTCGTCCATTATTGAAACGTACGTGAGCACAGCTGGGATTGACTTCAAGTACTTGAACGGGCTCTACTAGGGGCTCGTATTTTCTTCCACGTACATGCCACTTGAAGAGGACGGATGTCGCTTTCGTTAACCATGTAGGTATGGAATCTCCAGTAGCTGCTTTCCTTTGGAAGTTGAAGAGACGTTCGTGGGGAGTGCAAGTAGTGGAGGTGGAGAGTAATGAGCGGATACATCTAACACTTTTCCCAATTGATAATAGGGAGATTTCTCAACCGGATTTACTGTTTGCCAGATGATACTGTTGTACCTCTCCATTTGACTGTTTCCTTGAGGATTAAAGGCGGTCGTTCGACGGGTAGCAATGCCTCTGGAAAGCAGGAATTCCTTTAGTTCGTCTGACATGAAAGCTGTACCACGATCAGAGTGTACAAAAGAAGGATTTCTGAAAATAGAAAATAGATTAGTTAGATGTTTCCGGAAAGTCACGGCTGAGATATTGGCACAAGGGAAAGCAAAGGGGAAGCGAGAGTATTCATCAACAACTGTTAGTATGTAGCGGTTGCTAGTATTTAAAGGTAATGGTCCCTTGAAGTCTACGCTTAGTCTTTCAAATGGTTGACTCACTTTTATGAGTCTGAAGTGCCGCATTAAGGAATCTCGGTTTTATCTCCAAACAAACTTTACAGGCCCTTATTACCACGCTTACATCTTCCACAGAGTATGGCAGATTCTTGCTCCTGACAAAATGTAGCATTCAGGTGACCCCTGGGTTACATAAGTCTGAGTGCAAGGTGTGTAACTTGCTAGCAGATGTGGTAGTAGAGCAAATGCGAGACAAGGCGTCTGCAGCGGCGTTTTGTTTCCCAGGGCGATATGCAATGCCGTAGCTAAAACAGGCAAGTTCCAACTTCCATCTTGTTATCTTCTCATTTTTTATTTTGCTTTTGCCTTTAGAGTTAAACATGAAAGAGACAGATTTTTGATCTGTGATTAGCTTAAAATGCTTTCCAATCAGTAAGTGTCGCCATTTTCGGATTGCCTCGACAAGAGCGTAGCCCTCCTTTTTAACAGAGGAGTGCTTCTGCTAGGCAGACGTTAAAGTTCTTGAAAATAAAGCCACGGGCCGAGAATTCTGGGTTAAAGAGGCAGCAATCGCATGTTCCGAAGCATTGGTTTCGACCTCGAGAGGGAGAGAAGAGTCTATGGCTATCAGGGATGATTTTGCAATTTCCTTCTTCAGATACCTGAAGGCGTCTGCTTGTTCCCTAGTGAGGGGAAAATTGGTCACTTTGATAAGGGAGTGTAGTTTTTCAGAGAAGTTCGAGATCCACCTAGAATAGTGAGAGAATATCCCCATTGCTCGGTGAAGAGAAGGAAGATCTTGAAGTACTGGCAAGTTCATCAATCCCTTGAGCCTATCAAGGTCAGGTTTTACCGAGCCCTTGCTTATTGTATACCCAAGCAAGTCTACAGAAGTAAGTGAGTAGTGACACTTGTCTTTGTTCAGCGTCAGTCCGTACTTCGTTACTGCATTCATGAACTCTTTCAAATTAATATCATGCATAGCCTGATATTCTCCACAAATGGTAACGTTGTCGATGTAAGCATAGGTTCCTTGAAGGTCTTCTCGCTTGATGATGTCATCGATGACTCGTTGAAAACTCGCTACTCCATTGGTTATTCCAAACGGGATTCGACGAAACTGATACAGAGATCCAGAAGCTTCGAAGGCAATGCTGAATATTTTGTAAGTGGCAATCTCATTTACCCTGTCTTCCATTCGAGGAAGAGGATAAGCGTCAAAGAGAGTAAACCAAATTATTGTTTAGGAGTAATCCACAACAAGTCTCTTTTTGTGATTTTCAGAAGATACCACAAGTATTTGGGCTCGCCATAGGGATTGAGAGGGCTCTATGATACCTTCCTTTAGCATATGGGAGATTTCCGATTGGATAAATTTAGCATCAGGTAGGGTATGTCTCCTGGATTTAACAGCTATTGGGCGACAGTCCGAGGTTAGATTGGTAAACAGAGAGGGGTAAGGGATATTTTTAATGGTGGTCAGTCTACAAACGATGAGAGGGGGGAGGGGTCCTCCGAAAGGTATTTCTGCTGAAGAGTGTTGGCATAGAAATGTATGCCCGAGAATGATGTCACAGCATAGGTTGGCCGTAATTGATAGTTTCACATTCCTGTACTCCCTATGTCTCAGACACGACACAGTGCCCGATAGTAGAGGATGAATGAGAACGGCTAGTCCTCCCAAGCTTGTCGTGACCGCCAAACCGAGCCCCCTAACCTTATCAGGATGAATTAAATTTTCAGAATCCCTGTATCGACAAGTATCTGCATAGACTCACCTTTGATTTTCCCCCATAAGGACGAACGAGATAGACTCTCCGAGGAGTTAAAAGGAAGCAAGAAGGAACTCACCGTTATTGATAGCAGCCGCTGTAGGTGACCTGCAGACACGAGTAAAATGCCCTTTGCAATTTTTACAAATAGAGTTTTTAGCAGAGCACCTCGTTCTGTCATGTCTCGAGTTTCCACAGAAAAAAACATTTCTGACTGGAGAGTGCCGCTATCGTGGGTTGCTCCTCATATGTAGACTGGTCGTTCTTCGATTCTTCTTTTTCAGCAGTGGAAACCGAGGCAGCTAAGGAGTCCGACTGAGCGTACGAAGTTAATTGTTTGGGGGCTGTCTTGAGTGTTAATGCCTGGTTGTACGCCGTGTATAAGTCGAGACGTTTGTTTTCTAAGAGTATTTGTCTGATGTGGGATGACGGAATCCCATTTATGAATGCATCCCTGAAGTACTCATCCCTCACCTGTATAGCTGTCACGGTCTGGAAATCACAGTCTAGAGAGTGTTTTTAGAGACTGTAAATATTGGTCCACGATTTCGTTTCCCTGTTGCCGACGAGTTGCTAATAAATGCCGGCAAAAAATGCTGTTTTGGGGCTGGACGAAAACTTCTTTCAGGACGTTCATAGCTGAATGATAATGACCGATGTCCGATATGTGTTTAAAAATTGACGGAGACACGACCTTAATTAACAAATTCAGTTTTAACTCGTCCGTTGACAGCGCCAAGAAAAATGTTGAATGACCTCTTCCAGTGTCGCCACGTGTCGGCCGCGTCCAGTTTTGACGGGTCTAAGTCCAATCGTTCAGGCTTGAGGTATTTTTCCATCTTAGATCTTTGTCGAATAAATTGTAATGAGTTAGTCAAAAGGATAGAATAGAATGAGTTTAAGAAGACTGAGTTGCTTGAAGAAGCTTTATTCGACAAAGATCTACGCAGGGATCTAGTCTCTACGAGAAACAATGGCTGACTAAAAAAGAAAGAGTGATCAAGGGAAGTAATTCACTTTCGAAGCATAGAAGGAGATAAAAGAGTTCTCTTTTCACCACAATATAAAAGAAATTGAATTTTTTTTATCTACCTTGTTATATTTATATATCAGTACACATACACACTCTGAACCGAAACGTCACTTATATTAGAATATCAATATTTGTTTTACCCCTCCATAAAATGCCTTGCTTCCCCGAAGTTAGAAGTCTTGCTAGAAAATAATTGGGATGAAGTCCATTTCTAATATGTAAAACAACTTTATTGAGTCTTCCTCGTTACTACGTGGACAAAAGGGAAAGGGGTTAGTATGTCCATAAGTATGGAGGAAGGCAAAATTTAGGAATTTTCTGTGATTATAATTCCCGAGTGGAAAAAGAGAATTGTTTATAATATAGAATTTTGTACACCGGCTACAGTGTCGGGTAGTGCCCATTTGTCTATATAAGTATGTGTGTGTGTACACCGGTGCGAAAGTCAGTTCACATGTAAGCAGTTGTGTGTGTGTGTGTGTGTGTGTGTAATATTAAGTTCACGTGTATGAGGCAGTAGCCATTTTGGTTCTTCGGTACTTCGTGTCGAAGTGGCCAGAGCAAGGTAGCCCGGTGTAGCAGTCGAGCTACATGTCGAGAGAGGCAAGTAAAGGGGAGAGTGTGGTGTAAATGAGGAAAAAGAAGAGAAAACAAGAACGACCGACCGCGTTTTTGCGTGGCTTACCTCGTGTGAAGAAGAAGGAAACAAGAATGGCCGACTTGTTTCTTTAAATGCCTACAGGGTGACTACGAGGTATGCAAATGAGATGCTCCTGATTGGAAATGGAAGAGATAAAAGAGGAGTGATTGGGGGAGGAGGCAGAGGGAAGTTAGATTGCGAACAGAGAAGTTTGATCACAGGAGAAAAGTCGGATCCGTAGAGAGTGAAGAAAAACGTTGCAGAAATTCGTTTCGGAGTGGATAGAAAGCGGAAGTACGGCCAGCAGTGTCGCGTATATCACAAGCTATTTCGGCGCATCGAGCAAATTACCATGGCTGAGTGGAGACTGAGCACTCACATGCTGAGACCCTTTACTGGGGAGGGTGACCTGATTAAGTGGCTGGAGAAATTAAAGATGGTGGCGAAGCTGCAAAAGATAGAAGATGTGGTCACCCTGCTGCCGCTATACTTAGAGGGGGAAGCCCTCACGATTTACCAGCAGATGCGAGATGAAGACAAGGAAGACCTTGCCTCAGTGGAGCAAAGGCTGAAATTGGCCTTCGCTGAGGGCCCATTCGAAGCACTTGGTAAGCTTTCCAGTTTGAGGTGGACCGGCGAGTCGGTTGACGTCTTTGCGGCAGAGATCAGGAGACTGGCAGGGTTGGCTGGTTACGTGGGGAGGAGCCTGGAGATGACGGTAAAGCTGTACCTAGTTAACGGCTTCCCAGAGGAAATCTCTACGAACATGCAGAGAATCACTGGGATCCATACTATGGAAGTGGACGATCTCTTGGTTCACGCCAGAGTCCTAGTGAAAAATGTTAAAGGCCCAATCGTGGCTGCAGCTGTGGGTGGAAATATGTGCATGAGGCCTCACTTGAATGAGAGGCAGCCGGCGAGGCGACAGGAGGGGAGACCTGCAATCAAGTGCTTCCGGTGCCAGGGCCCTCATCTGATCAAGGACTGCAAAGAGCCGAGACCGGGGATCACGTGCTACCGATGTGGACAAGTGGGGCACCTTAGCCGCTATTGTGTTGCTGCACGGCACCAGGGAAACGAGTGAAGGGGAGCTATTGCGCCAGTGGTTACCCCTTCTGTGCGGAGATGGCGCATGATGGAACGTTGCCTCGGTTACCGGTAGTAGTCAATGGGAAGAAAGCCATAGCCCTTGTCGACACAGGCTGTACTACAACGTTGTTAGCGAGAAATGTCGCTAGGTCATGGAGCGGAACCAGGACTATTAGGACCGTGGATGGCAGGGATGTGAAGTGCCTAGGTGAGACGACAGCGGAAGTAATGGTGCAAGGGGTGTCCATTGGACTGCGAGCCTTAGTGTTGAATCATCTGGTCGGTGGTGTTGACGTGATTATAGGTATGAGTGCAATTAACCGACTGGGGGCGCCACGTTACGAGGGAGCCAAGTGACGTTCGGACGTCTCGGCGCAGTGGGGATGGCAGGAGTGGAAGGTGATAGAACCATCAGAATACCGAAACCGGAGGTTTGCTGCATTGAGGACAAAGATTTCCTGGCAAAGTTTGATGGCGTGAGGTGGACGGTGGAATGGAAATGGATCTCCGGACCCTCGGAACTACAGAATAAAGTGGGCTGCTACGAAAACACCCTGCGAGGAGAAATAAGAAAAGGATTTGAGGAAGAAGTGGAGAGGTGGATAAAAGAAGGAATTCTGAAACCGTGGACAGGGGAAGAAAAAGGAGTGTTGCCACTACTGGCGGTTGTTCAGCCTACAAAAAACAAGATTAGGCCCGTACTGGACTTCAGAGAATTGAACAGACACGTAGCCTGCCACACTGGAACGGGGATCGACGTATGTGAGGAGGTCATGAGGAAATGGAGAAGAATGGGACGGGCCACAAAAATTGTCGATCTGAAATCGGCATATCTGCAGATCCATGTAGATGAAAAACTCTGGCAGTACCAGCTGGTCCGGTACAAGGGGCGAGTGTATTGTCTGACGAGGTTAGGCTTTGGGCTGAGTTCAGCCCCCAAAATTATGACTGCCGTGCTGAAGACAGTGCTGAGCAAAGACCGTTCAGTGGAGGAGGCCACTAGTTCGTACATTGACGACATTCTGGTGGAGGAGGCAGAGGTGACAGCGGAGAAAGTAAGAAGCCATGTCGAGAAGTATGGGTTAACTGCAAAACCGGCGGAGGCCCTGGATGGAGGACGGGTGCTGGGGTTGAAACTAAGGCGAGATGGAAAAGAAAGCCTTGTCTTCGAACGAGGGAGTGTAATACCCGAAGTCGGATCTGAGCTGACGAAGCGAGAACTTTTCTCAGTCTGCGGGAGGCTGGTCGGGCACTATCCTATCGCTGGCTGGCTCAGGATAGCATGTAGTTTTATTAAACGACTAGCAGGCACTGCTGGCTGGGAGGGCCGTGTAACGAAGGAGGTTATGAACATGCTGCAAGATATCATTGCGAGGGTGAGGAATGAGGACCCAGTGAAAGGGGACTGGTATGTCAGCAGCGGAGATGCGGGTGTGATTTGGTGCGATGCCAGTAACCTGGCGTTGGGCGTCGTACTAGAGATGGGAGGCGTAACTGTGGAGGATGCGGCATGGCTAAGAAAAACCAACGACTTCTCCCATATCAACGTAGCAGAACTAGATGCCGTTATGAAAGGACTCAATCTGGCCCTGAAGTGGGGATTGAAAATAATTGAAATTAAAACCGATTCGGCAACGGCAGCATCGTGGATTCGGTCGGCAGTAACTGGCGATAAGAGAGTTAAGACCAAAGGTGCTGCGGAAATGCTGATCAAGCGCAGACTCGGAGCGCTCGCCGATCTAATAGCGGAGTTCCAGTTAAGAGTATCTGTCGTGTTGGTCCCATCAGAAAAAAACAAGGCGGATTCGATGACACGCGTGAAGAAGGCCTGGCTGCAGGAGGGAAAGGAGGTCTCCTCGGTATGCTATGCAGGGGAAGAAGTCAAGGAGTCACACGAAATGCACCACTTTGGTCGGGAACGAACGTTATTCCTAGCCAGAGAGGTTTACCCGGAGACCACCGAGGAGGAGGTTAGGGAAGTGGTGGAGAACTGTCGAGAGTGCCAATCAATTGACCCTAGACCGTCCAGACACGAAACAGGACAGTTGCACGTTGCGGAGGACTGGAAGCGATTGACTATTGATGTGACGCACTATCGCCACAAATTGTATCTCTCGATGGTCGACTGTGGACCGGGAAGGTTTGCCATCTGGAGAGAAATCAGGGCAGAAGCGGCATGGGCGATCGGAGGGGTCATCGAGGAGATATTTTTGGAGAGAGGGCCGGTTGAGGAACTCTTGATGGACAATGGGCCCGCTTTCCGATCTGAAGCCTTTAAAGGGGTATGCGATAAGTGGGGAGTAAGGCAATTTTTTAGAGCAGCGTATCGGCCGAGTGGCAACGGAATAGTGGAGAGGAATCATCGCACCATTAAAGCCGCTGCGGAAAAAAGCAACGTATCACCCATAGAGGCGGTGTTTTGGTACAACATCTCGCCAAAAACCAAACAAGACGAGACAACTGTCCCTCATAGGGCCGTTTTCACATATAAGTGGCGGCACCCGTGCAACAAAACAGCAGGAATCGAGAGTGAGGAAGCCACTATCAAAGTAGGTGAAGAGGTATGGGTGAAACCCCCTAATGCACAGTGTACCACTCGTTGGAAAAAAGGGGTCGTAACGGGATTGCGGTCGAAGAACAATGTGATGGTGAACGGCGTTCCCCGGCATATCCTAGACCTGCGTCGCATGACACTGCCGGTACGCAGTGAGGGCAGTAAAGAAGAGGAAATCGAGGGCCACCGAGAAGCAAATGATGCGACTCTACCTGACTTAGACCCACGTTGTAGTGAACCTGAAAATGTAACCCCCAAGAAGAGGCCTCGACGTGAGAGGAGGCGGCCTGCTTGGATGGAGGATTACGAAGTATCCTATTGATCTCGAAGATCAAGGGGGGCGTGTGGTGTAAATGAGGAAAAAGAAGAGAAAACAAGAACGACCGACCGCGTTTTTGCGTGGCTTACCTCGTGTGAAGAAGAAGGAAACAAGAATGGCCGACTTGTTTCTTTAAATGCCTACAGGGTGACTACGAGGTATGCAAATGAGATGCTCCTGATTGGAAATGGAAGAGATAAAAGAGGAGTGATTGGGGGAGGAGGCAGAGGGAAGTTAGATTGCGAACAGAGAAGTTTGATCACAGGAGAAAAGTCGGATCCGTAGAGAGTGAAGAAAAACGTTGCAGAAATTCGTTTCGGAGTGGATAGAAAGCGGAAGTACGGCCAGCAGTGTCGCGTATATCACAGAGAGTGAGTGGATATTAATTCCCAGTGTATGAAGCAGTGGCCATTTTGGCTTCTTGTCGAAGTCGAACTCAGGGATAAAGGCTTGGGAACATGTCTGTACGTCTCCAGAGAGCGGTGTGTGTGTTTGGCAGTGCCACAGAAGGAAAGAGAGAGAAGTGTTGTCTCGTGCCACACAAGAAAAGGAGAAAGAGCGGATGGCGCTCAAGTGTGTATATAGTTATGCTAGCCATCCGAGATTCGCCTAAGAGAAGACCACTGATAGGTCAAGCCAAGAAGGAAGTAGACTGTCTGAACAAATCAGCGGGCAGCTAAGAAGTCATTGATATTTAAATAATATGGCGTCTTGTAGGAAACGGCTACATTGCTACGTGCCTGCTTTAAAATTAAAAAAAAACAAAACAATTTGTTGTAACCGTCAATTTTTTCCGGCTGTT